>OW240917.1:118328560-118468532 GCA_933207985.1 Pelobates cultripes | reverse complement strand
GGACTGACTGACGGACTGACAGACAGGGGGACTGACTGACAGGGGGACTGACTGACAGGGGGACTGACTGACAGACAGGGGGACTGACAGACAGGGGGACTGACTGACAGGGGGACTGACTGACAGGGGGACTGACTGACTGACTGACTGACAGGGGGACTGACTGACAGGGGGACTGACTGACTGACTGACAGACAGGGGGACTGACTGACAGGGGGACTGACTGACAGGGGGACTGACTGACAGGGGGACTGACTGACTGACTGACAGGGGGACTGACTGACTGACAGGGGGACTGACTGACTGACAGGGGGGACAGACTGACTGACTGACAGACAGGGGGACTGACTGACTGACTGACAGACAGGGGGACTGACAGGGGGACTGACTGACAGGGGGACTGACTGACAGGGGGACTGACTGACAGGGGGACTGACTGACAGGGGGACTGACTGACAGACAGGGGGACTGACTGACAGACAGGGGGACTGACTGACAGACAGGGGGACTGACTGACAGACAGGGGGACTGACTGACTGACATGGGGGACAGACTGACTGACTGACTGACATGGGGGACAGACTGACTGACTGACTGACATGGGGGACAGACTGACTGACTGACTGACATGGGGGACAGACTGACTGACTGACTGACATGGGGGACAGACTGACTGACTGACTGACATGGGGGACAGACTGACTGACATGGGGGACAGACTGACTGACTGACATGGGGGACAGACTGACTGACTGACGCAGGGGACAATTTGACTGACAGACATGGGGACAGACGACTGACAGACGCCCAGGGGACAGCAGACTGACTGACAGACATGTGGGGACAGACATGACCCCGACTGAGGACAAGCTGGGGGACTGGCAGCTGACTGGGGGACTGACTGACTGACTGGGGGCGGACTCACTGACTGACTGGGGGCGGACTCACTGACTATGAGGGGCCGTTTCACTGACTGACTGGGGGCGGACTCACTGATGACCTTGACTGGGGGCGGACTCACTGACTGACTGGGGGCGGACTCACCTGACCTGCGGCACTAGGGGCGGACTCACTGACTGACTGGGGCGGACTCACTGACTGACTGGGGAGACGGACTGACTGACTGACAGGACGGGCGGACTCACTGACTTGACTGGGGGCCGGACTGACTGACTGACAGAGGGGACGGACGGACGGACTGCCTGCCTGCCATGGGGACGGACTGACTGACTGCCTGCCTGCCATGGGGACGGACTGACTGACTGCCTGCCTGCCTGCCTGCCATGGGGACGGACTGACTGACTGCCTGCCTGCCATGGGGACTGACTGACTGACTGACTGACTGCCTGCCCTGGGGACGACTGACTGACTGACTGCCTGCCTGCCATGGGGACGGACGGACTGACTGACTGACTGCCTGCCTGCCTGCCATGGGGACGGACTGACTGACTGACTGCCTGCCATGGGGACGGACTGACTGCCATGGGGACGGACTGACTGACTGCCTGCCATGGGGACAGACTGACTGACTGACTGCCATGGGGACCGATAGACAGACTGTCCAAAGGTAGATCCCCAGCTTTTGTACAACTACCAAATGATGCGACAGCTAAGGCCATTATGGCCACCCATTAATTAAGGAGACACTCCATGCACTGACTTTATGGAACTGCGACTCACATGATTCTGTCAGAGTATTTAGAATTTAACTTTTGGTTGCTCCTGCAAATCTGTTAATCTAACTTAATGTCAACTATGCTTCAATTTTAGCTTCCTACAGGAGTTATTCACTAAAGTGAGAATTCAAAGTGAATTTCAAATTTGAAAGGAAACTATAGTCACCAGAACATCTAAAGCTTAATGTAATTGTTCTGGTGTGTATAGGCCATTTCTGCAGGTATTTTTATGTAAACACTACCTTTTCAGAAAAAGGCAGTTTTTAGATTAATGCCTAGGGACACCTCCATTGGCAGTCACTCAGACGGCCACTAGAGATGCTTCCTGGGTGTGCAGCACTGTGCATGGAGATGCTGAACATTCCTCGTAGAGGTGCATTGATATAAAGGGATTCTCCAGTGCCAGGAAAACATATTAATTTTCCTGGCACTGCAGGACCCTGTAGTGCCCCTCTCCCTCCCACCCCCATCCCAAGTTGCTGAAGGGGTTAAAAACCCCTTAGTGGCTTACCGGAGTCCAGCGCCGATGTCCCTTGGCGCTGGTCAAGCTCCGCCTACTCTCGGCGGGGGAGACCTAATGCGCATGCATGGCAATGGCCACGCACGCGCATTAGAACTCCCCATAGGAAAGCTTTAGTCAATGCTTTCTTATGGGGATTTTGGCAACGCTGGAGGTCCTTACATAGCGTAAGGATGTCCAGCATCGTATAACACACTTTTTGTGTTCTAAGAACACGGAAGTCCCTCTAGTGGCTGTCTGATAGACGGCCACTAGAGGAGGACGTAACCCTGCAAGGTAAATAGTGCAGTTTATGAAAACTGCAATAATTACACTTGCAGGGTTAAGGGTAGTGTGAGTTGGCACCCAGACCACTCCAATGGGCAGAAGTGGTCTGGGTGCCTGGAGTGTCCCTTTAATGTTCTTCTTGAGGAGATGCTGAATGGCCAGTAATGCATTTGGCTCCCCCATAGGAAAGTATTGGATTGGCTGAGATTGGCAGTTCTGATGATCTCAGCCCATGAAGCGGATTGGGGGCGGAGCCAACATGGCATACCTGCACAGAGCTGGAATAAAGGTAAGTTTATTACATTATTTAAGCGGGGGCACGCCAGCTTATAGTGTTTTATTTTTGTTTGTTTGTTTTTCAATTCTTTATTTTTGGTGTGTCGTTGCAATACGTCAGTCACAAAATGAACATTTCACATTACATACTTTCTGACATGGGTACAGGTACTGTAGACATTGTATTGCCCCTATTGTGTAACTCCTTGTCTCTCGTATGGGTTCATTTGCGTATTGACAATACCCCTTTTTTTTTTTTTTTTTAAACCAAAACATTAAAACACATTGATTTAAACTAAAACCACCGTAGAGTGTGTCTTTCTTTGTAGTCCTCGTTATCTCGCTTTAGAGTTGCATGTACAGTTTTGTTTGTGAGCTGAAGACACTCGCTTCAACAATGGTAGGAAGGGAGAAGATAAATTAGAGTAGAAAGTGTAGGAGAGGGCAAAGATGGGGGGGGGGGTGTTTTCCCCCTCATGGGAGGGATTCTGAGCAGCGTCGATGTTTCAGTTTGACTCGGTCGGCTTTTTATATGCAGGTTCTGATCTCCCTTTAGGTCGGCCGGCCCGACTGGGGTGTCGCGGTGGTCGTAGTATTGTATGTCTAGGGCTGGTCGGTCTTAGGTGGGGCTCAGCCCCCCATTCTCCGGCCTTCCACAACTCCAGACCTTTTCGTATGTTTTTTGCTGTGAGATGGTCCATGACATGAGTGTCTTGTATTTTGTGGATGACCTTGTTTATCTGGGGAGCTTATAGTGTTTTTAACACTATGGGGTCAGGAATACTAATTTGCCAGTGCTGCATTTTTCTCTCCCCCTCCCCTCACCCCCCAATTCCTTACAATATAGTTTTCCTTTAAGATTAAGGTAGCCGAAATGGAAACATTATTTAAGTCACCTATGCTTTCAGTTAAGCTACTTTTGCCTTTTACATTTAAATTCACTTTGTATTCTCACTTCAGTAAATAACCCTGCAAGTGTTTTTTTGTGCTTTTACACCATGTACTGCATTTGGTCAGTTAAGCCTATAAGAAAAATTACAAATTATGTAGGGGGGGGGGGGGTTTCACACTGCTGCCAACTTGGAAAGATTTTATTAACTTTCTAATGTATGTTGTTTTTTCCAAGTTTACTGCGTGAAATAGAACACTGAATACAATTCCTTCAGGGCTAGAGGGATTTTAAGTTCTAATATCTGTGTATGTATTTTTCTTTCCATAGTCCTTTATATATGTGCAAATAACCAATTGTAGTATGTTTCAGAAAATAAGTGTAATGTTTACCAATTGTAAGTAACCCTTATCTATACAGCTGCAGTGCTTCAGGTTTTCTCAAATGATTTCCTTTGGATTAAGTGTACATTAAAAACAATTGCGTATGGTATTAAAAGGTGTGTTATGTAATTGTACACCTGCATATAGTGGATTTGTTTACTACCTTGCTGGAGCTTTAGAATGTGAAGGAGTGGTTAGTGATTCTGGATTGTTATAAATATTTCCAAAATGGAATCAAGAATGTATTTTTCTTATTGTCTAATAGTGATAATATGTATTATTAAGGTATTTATGTTTTGTCTGTTGAGATTTCATTACTGGTGTTAATGTTCTAAATTCTAATGTATTTTGGTCTATTATTGATTTATTCGTAGGCTAACTATTTTAAGTCAGATGGTTCTTTTTCAAAGGAAATTGGTTGTATGTGGGCTAAGTTATATATCGCATGCTTCTTGGCAGTTTCTTTGTCTATTCAGTAGCAAACCCAGTGGTGGTGGGTAATAAAGGGGTATTTGTTTAGATGACAGGCACAAAACATTTGAACCATGTATCTAGTTTAAATATATGAGAATGAGATTGTTTTAAATTTACATAACTTGTAAATCTGTGTAGTTGGTAATGTATTAAATTACCTAGGTTAGGGCAAGTTACTGTTAGTGATGTTACAATCAGTGATGTGTAATTCAGATTAACTTGTTTACTCATTCATCATTTCTGTTATCACTGTTAACCTTATTAAAGTTTTTGTTTTTCTAGCTAATACACAAGTGAGCAATTTTCAGATAAGGTAGAGCAGGACTTGACAAATTTGTTTAGACTCTAGGAGCTAGCTAAAAAAGTTAGGAGCTTTGCCTGGGGTCCAGTGGGGCTTCTCTCTCTTCCTGCGTGCGAGGGGGAAGTAATCTACGTGCAGCTCCTCTCTGCTCCCCTTTAGTGATGCCAAGGCCGGAATGACATCATGTTCCAGCCCTCGACATCACTATACAGCACGAGGGAGCATAAAGGAGCTGCAGGAGAAGATCACTGCTCCCTCATGCGCCGCCTCTGCCGACCACCTCGATGCTCTCCAGGGTGGCCGGCCGGCTAGCTCCAATGCTCCCTGTGCCGGCCATCTACATGCTCCCTAGAGCAGCCAGTTTGCTACAATACTCCCTGAGCTCCCCAGGGCAGATGGCTCCATTGTTTGCCCAGCCGGACGCTTTAGGTAAAGGGCTGACAAATCCCAGGTGCCAGAGTGAAATGTGTAGTCGCCATGGTATTTATCGAGCCCTGAGGTAGAGACTTTATCAGTCTAGGCCAGTGGTTCCCAAATCAGTGCTCATGACCCAGCAGCAGTCCAGGTTTTGTCAATATCTCCATTGGAATTTAAATGGGAAATATATGAATCTTGGATTGTTGATGTTGGTTTGGGAATCACTGGTGTAGAGTATCTCATTCTACTCTTTGGGATCTGATATTAAACAATAAACCACAGTCCAGCATAGCATGGTCTTATGTTATTGGTAGTTCATACCCAGCCACAGTTCCACTCATCTGAACTGGTGAATGTAGCTGTTGACTAAGCTGACAGCCATACCTTGGCAATATGTATGTATTTCTGTCATTGGGCTGTAGACCACATTCTCCAGCACACATTCTGTGAGCGCAACCGGAGGAGGCCAAGTAGCAGCCCGAGTCCCTAACCGATGCACGGGTACGCACAGGCAACTTTATAATCAGTTGCTGTAGCACATTATATTTGTACCAGTTTTTGCAAGTTACTCCAGTTATAAGCAACTCTGTGCAGGGACACTGACTAAGGGTCTCCTTGCACATAATCTATGCAGAGAGCATGGTTTTACGGTTTTTAAAGTGGCCCTTTAATGTTGGCCTTTATGGCTATATATAGGCTTTTCTCTTTTGCCTCTCATTGCATGAAGTCCCCAGAGAGCAAATGAGATCAGCTGGTGATGTTATTTGGAAATTATGTTGTCGAAGATAGCTAGGTAAACCTGTATAACATTTATACATCTAACACTGGTGTTACATATGGTGAATGTATGCTGCAATCCAGCATTCTAATAACTGCATATTATAGTCTTGTATCATTCATTATTAAAAGGTGGTAGGATATTATCAGCAACGAGCAGATTGAGAAATGGGTCATTTAAGTGAAAAGAGGTAAGATGTTGTAGCAACTACTCCTGTATTTGTTTGTGTTAAAATGTTGCACCCGTTGACATTTCTCGGTTGCAATGGCAATCTGTAGCATGTGATTTGTCAAGCACCGTTATACACCATATATTCAATAAGCAATCCAAATAAGAGCCTGTCAGTATTTTGGTTCTTTCAGGGTTATTCCCTAAACTGAAATTTTCAGGAAATGACTTGGATTGCCAATTTCATGTCAAAATATTTGTGCTGGGAAAATAACAGAAGAATGTATACTAAACTGTTGGTCTAAAATAAGCAATTTTCTTATTCACTAAAATTGCAGTTGTAGCAGATATATCTGATTGACGCAGTGGCATGGTAATTGTAGTCTACCTTTATAAAATACGTAGGGCTATTTGTTACTGTATTCTGGTTAGAAAATTAATATAGTCAACCAAAAGCTCAATGGCCAAAGTTGGGACACCCTTGACTTCAAGTTTGTATCTTAAGGAATCTGCGACTTCCCTGTCTTTTGGACAGAATACTATTTATATATACATATTTGGTAAAGTGAGTGCTTCCTCTCTCTTCTCGTACACATGTATTTATCCTATTCAATCTTCGTGTAAGCACTTAACTTTTTTTCATTTTTTTTTTCTTTTCTTTTCAGGAATAGCCCAAGGTCAGCCATCATCTGGATACAGACAATATCCATCAGCTCAAAGTGCAGCCCCTGCATTCTACTCCCAAGTGCCGAGTAAAGTTGCTCCTTCGTACATGGATGGCCAACATGGAGCTAATTATTACTCCAGCAGCTATGCAGCTTTGCCCCAAAACCCTCCACCACATCCTATCCATCCTAATCTTGTGAGCACAAGTCAACAATCACACCAGTTGTTTCACATGTCACCTCAAGGTTACCATATTCCAGTATCACAAGGAGTAGGGCCTTCAGCAGTTAATGCAAATCCTGGTTTCCAGCAGCCACACCCTGCATTTGCTGGTGAATATGGTTATGCATCATATCCTGTCACTTCATCATGTCCACCTCAGGGAATGCCCACTTATTCTGGCGAATATGCATCCTCCACAGCTGGTAGTACACAATATGCAGGATCACTTCGACCGTCAGTCCCGTGTGAGTATGGACAAATGATGGCCTCCCAAAGCATTCAAGCCATCCCTCAGGTCAATAATAATGCAAATAAGTTCTTGGTTGGGGGTGGCCCTTCAGTTCTTCATCATAATTTGCATCAACATAGTGCACCAGCAGTGCCACGCGCAGAACAGCAAAGGTTCCTTGATGGTCAACTGCAAAACCATGGTGTCTCTTCACTTGAGAAACACCATCCATCGAGTACAGGTAAGAATTGCAGACTTAACATTGCCTTATTGTGCTGGTAAATATTGTTTCATGATATATACAAAATGTGGGGGGGGGGGCGGGGCCGGGCCGCCGAGCCGACTGGACGCCATATGCATGGGCTCCAGCTCTAGGCTCGTGAGAAGGGCTCAAAAAGCCGACTTTGACCGCTGCAATGCTGGAGCCATCGCTACCGCTGCATGGAGAGGGTTACCAGCTTCAGCCCGATACCACGCAGGAAGCACAACACGCACCGGGTGAGCAAAAACGTCCACCCTCGGCCCACAAGCCGGACCTCGTGCACCCGCGATGTGCAGCCAGACACCGCGGAGAGGCACTCTACGGGGACAGGAGAAGCCGCATAAACTAAACCTCTGGTCATGAGGTGATACCCCAGCTCGGGGCACGGCCCCGCTCCCCCCCGGGCCGGTGGGGGTTATCCCGGCATCATGGCGGCGGGTGCTCCCGCGCTCGGCCTATGCCGCCCGCCTACACTAGCAATGGCTGCAAGAAAAAACAGCCAGCTAGCAGATATGGACACTGCCAGGAACGCACCCAAATAAAGAAGGAAGGAACGCATGCAACCATTTAATGGGGCACTACAGCCCACACAAAGCCCCAATTTTGGAAAGCTGCCGAGGAGGATCCTACTAAAAAATACTACTGCCGTTAATCTGGTAGGAGAAAGACCACCTGCATTCATAAGGAACTGCTCCAACACAGCTCCACACACCCAGAGGACCACGGTAAAATTTAATAAAGGGGACCGGCAAGGACGGCTCATGCAGGCCCAGGCGATACTGAGCGCTAGGCGGGGCCTACACACCGCCCACACGCCGACCGGAGCAGTGAGTACCCCAGTCTCTGGGTATGGGGGTCCCCGGAGAACCATGTCCCAGATGCCATAAGCCCTGTGGGGAGGGAGTGCGCTGCCCTGCCGGCGGACCGGTGGCCGGGGGGGCTGGGTACCAGCCTTAAGAGTGAGGCCGGCACTGGGAGGGACACGGGAGTGCTTGCTCCATAGGAAACAACGAGGTGCTGGGGAGGTGCAGGGGGCGGGAGAGTCACGGACTTTGGTGGTGGGGTCCAGTGGATAATCTCTGCTCCTGAGTGCCCACGGCGCCGAGGAGGACCTGGGCGGGGGGCGAGGTGGGGTGAACGGACGGCGGCTCGGGAACCTGAGGACTGCACCGTAGCTGAGACATGTTGAGCCTCCCTCGGACTGCCACACAGCCTCCTCTCAAGTTCCAGCCAACCTTGCCTCTATATTGTTACGGTCCTTATTACTGATGTTGTTTGCCTATATACTTTATTACATATAATGCATGACCAGCTACAGTTTATATTAGATTGACGCATTATAGGAGGTTACTAAATCCATTTGGTTTCTCCTATACAGAGCTACTGCTTCAGATGCTCCGATAATTATTAGGGCCCATTTTAATTAATTTTTTTTTTAGTATACGCCGGTTCAAGTATGACGCACTCATTAGCCCTATGCAGACTGGAACCATAACGTACCGCACATCAATGCCCCAGCGCAAATCGTACACCTACATACTTAGACTATATCTTACTACACATATTAGTATCCAGTGCACTGGCCGCAGATTAACTTAAAATTACTGCACTACTGAGATACTGCGACATAATGCGCTAGGTTCCCTGATGGTGCAACGCTCTAAGAGTCTAAGAAAGTTGTAATAACAAGGCTTATCTATACATTGTGACGGCAGCAGGCTTACTTGAATGCTAACCCTTCACGCACATTACCCTCAAAACATCGCGCCTTAATACCCATTACCTACAGCACATCCCTGATATCTGTTAGAACCAAACTGTAACGGACCGTTTCTCTCACAAAGGGGATAAATCCGTTTAGGCGATAATCCCCTTTCCCATAGACCAGCAGCTATTGCAATCACCAACCTCCCGAACTCCAAGCTGTACGAATCCCCAACTCACGAACAAGAAATACACGAACTCTGGAAGCAGCCGAACAGGAAAAGCAATACGAACAGCTTACACTCCTGGCAGTCAGCACACAATCCAATTACCCCAATAACAAGACGACACTTCGTTTTGAGGGTTAAGCAGAATCTCCAGTGCTGGCACACCCAGCCTGGTTTTTATTACAATCCACAAAACATAGTACAACCCACAGGGCGTTACAAAACAACCAATCACATCACAGTTACATCCCACATATTCCCTCCCCTTATCCTGAGAGGAAACTAAATTATACATACAGTTAAAACATACTTTCTACCCAACTTTCATAACTCCAAAACCATACATCACATTCACATAAAATTACATATTCACAATCAATCCATTCAGGGGAACAACATATTCAAAAATGGCACAAATCAGACAAGGGGTTCAAAAGTTAGTAAAAAGTCCTTTGTGACTAAATGAAGCATGGCTTTCTGGCCCAAACCAGTTTCAGAGTCTTCTATCCTGGAGATAAGTAATTCAATTATCTCCCAGGATAGACACAGACTCCATTAAGCACATGGTTGCAAAAAGACACAAAACACTTTAAAATACATAAAGTCACCTTTACACATAACACACAGACATTTCACATATCCCCAGATAGCTCAGGTCTGAGCGCACATTATTAAGTGAATGGCGCTCAGACCACACGAATACAGTTTAATCGCCATGGAGCCAAAGTCTTTACAGTCAGTTTCATACAAATGGGCTCCATGGGATTCCTATCTGGGGTATAACACATTCAAACACATCTACCGAACCCCAGGCAGAAAAGCACGAATACAGCTTTTCTGCAGGCAAAAATAAAGTCTTTTAAAAGGGGGCCATAGTCAGATGGCAGGAGGCTGGCAACCAGGCTTCTCCAGTGCACAGTGGCGAGGTTGGTTTCGCCACACAAACTATAACATATCATATGCTGCATTAAATTCAATGCCTGTAACACGTTCACAGGGTCGCATATACTGGCAAATAGAATCACAGGATCATTAAGCCCCGCTAACACCAACAGCTACGAGGCGCAAGGCCCGCGTATAGCCAAGTTACTTGCTGACACATGTAGACACCAGATTACATATAGGCTTCATATGATGATGGTGAACCTATAGAGTTATAAGACTTAGCCTGGTACAGTCATAAATGTAATTACAGAAGGTTAATGCCTGCTGATAATAATTCTGATGAAAATAATAAGCCTCTGCGTAGGCAACTGTAAGCTTCTCATCATTGTCGAACTGTGCCTGACTTGTTTTATGCTTAAAATAAAAATGATTTAAAACAAAATGTGACAATCACAACTTGAGTGTACAACAGTGAAGAAAAAATATAACTAAAGGAACCCTTAAAACATAGAAAATGATGCCCCCCCTCCCCCCCCAGGCATGTTGTGCATCTACCACCAACAGTTCCTTTCAAAGTTGAAAATTATTGTTCTCTACTGTTACCTGGCCACCTGCTGCTCAAACTACTTTGCCCGCTGTTGAGATTACCGTACTTAAAACTGTAGCAGTAGGTAAGTTGGGTTGAGCAGGGCCCAAATGGCCAATCTGCCACATAAAGAGTAATATTTTCTAATAAATACGTTTTTCAAAACCGTTAAAGGATCACTATAGGGTCAGGAACACAAACATGTATTCCTGACCCTATAGTGTTAAAACCACCATCTAGCCCCTCATGCCTCCATAAATATAGCAACATCTTACTGTATTCAAGCCAGAAGCTGTAACTCTGCATGCTGTTTGCCCCAAAAAAAAAACAAGCAGTCACAGTGCTTCCCCATAGGATTGGCTGAGACTGACAAAGAGGAAGATCAGGGGCAGAGCCAGCATGATTCAAACACAGCCCTGGCCAATCAGCATCTCCTCATATAGATGAATTGAAGCAATGAATCTCTATGAGGAGTGTTCCTTTAAGACCATAGATAGGGTGTTTAGTTTACTATAAAATTCCATGCCTTGCACAAAATCAAGTGTGCCAAGTTACACAATTCTTTAATTGTAATAACAAAGGGCTGATCTATCTCTTGTCGTGTGTATGTGGTCTTAGATATGTGGGGAAAACCATTCGCCCCTTTAAGAGGAGGGTAATGGAGCCCATACATTCAGTCAAAAATTTCAGAGATACCCCAGTGTCAAGACACATTAAAAGCGATCATCATGGCAATACAGAAGGGATGAAATTTGCAGGGATTGAAAAGGTGCATCTGGGTAATAGAGGGGGTGATCTAGATCGTACCCTCCTCAAAAGAGAATGCTTTTGGATCTATAGATTCAACACTCTGGCCCCTAATGGACTCAATGAGGGATTTACATTTACTCCTTTCATTGATAAATGAGTTATTAGGAGTGATATTTATTTAGTCTATTAACATCTTAGCTAATGTAATATTTCTGTACCTGTATATATTATTGTAACTAATGTCCTTACAAATTAGTACTATTTTAATTATGGACTTTATTGGTCCAACCTTTCCTTTTGATAGTATCACTGTGATATTTCCAGTATTTTGCTATAAATACATTAGTCATGGCATCCTTTTATTACTACCACATATCAGCAAGACATTCATGCCCTATAGTCAGTTTACCTCAAGTCATGTCCACCATCATTTTACATCTTTAAATCTTTATAGACCTAGTAACTACAAATAATTTAACTTGTTTCATACTGGTGTGACACTAATAGACTAATATGTGCAATACGATCCGTTATTTAAATTTATCTTTTTTAGTTTTTCATTTATATTTTGGCTTCTGTCATTGGACATTGCATAATTAGTCCATTTGCTAGATTGTATTATATTGTATTATATTAGGAAAGCAATGAAATACTTGGATTTATGTGTATTGGAAATTCAGATCATCATACAAAGGGTTAATTCCCACTATATGATTTATCCATCTTCCAGTGATACGGACATGGGTTGGCGGGACCTGTTTGAACGCCGATTTTTTTTGTGCCAACGGGTATTTACACGCCCCCCTATTTCATTGGTCTGTGTTATATATAAATACACCGGCCGGTGTTGGACAATGTTTGATGCCTCTGATCAGCGCCGAAACGCGTGTTAGGCAGTCAGAGAGAGGGAACACTTAGTCATTCTGCTTTCTAGCAGCTATTTAGTTATCCAGCTAGGAACTTCTTTTTCGAGGGTTGTTTGTGAACTGGTGGGTGGTGGCTGCTTTGTGCATATACTGTATATACTTCCTTTATTATGTATGCAGTTTGAACCAGTCCATGACACTTTATTTATTTATTAGGAGCTCTAGAGTTCATTAGCCAGGTCGGTTTATTTTGGGACATTGTATTATGTCTCTTTACTCTTTAGAAAGGGACACATTCACCTCTGTCCCTTTCTGCCAGTGGATATTAGTTGTTTATGTGTATTCATTTGTAACTATTTGTAGCAATCTTTAGTGCTTTCTATTAGTTACACTTTGTGTCACTTCAGATCAGGTTCTCTACCTTTTTTTGTGGCAGAGATTTATAGTCTAACTTATGTTTGCATTGGAGGGTTTTTCTAGGTGGTTTATTCCATTATATCATTTTCCCTATCTTTACTGCACTTCTTACGCCAGCCCTCTCACTTATTAGTTTAGGTTAGGGTACGTTATATTGCTGTTCCAGCATACTGATTATTACCACTAGGTGATTCTAGTGGATTCTATACATCCTATTTTTCTATCTGTTCCCTCTCTTTCCATTTAATTTTATTTATTTTTTTTGTATATATTTTGTATGTATGACTTTATTATTTTTTCTCTATTAAAGGTTAAGTTTTAAGCATTCAATCTAGGTAGGGGTTTTCTATTGGGTTGACCTTGTGGGTCAAGGTAAGGAGGGTGTTTTTTCTTCTCCCTCCTTTTTCCCCTTTTCTCCCTTGGTCTTCTCCATTTTTTTCTTTCATCTTTATTAATACATATGTAAGGGTTGCCCCCTAATTTAGGTTGCCCCGGACACACATTCGGCTGATTTACCTTATTGGTTACCAGCTGCTCTTTACTAATAATAATAATAGCAACCAGGTTGTAGAAATCTATACAGGAGCTATGTGCAGCAAAATGAATGTACCATGAAGTGGGTTGTAGCCTGCTTTTGAACATAGAAGACACACGGTCTGGTTACAGCAAGATATCAGATCCACTTGTGAGTGGTAAGTATCACTACTACTAATGCTAGATAAAACTGGTTCACAGAGAGTTTTTACATAAAATAAAATATTCCACCTTCTGTTCTCAGCCTTTTTGCTAACCTGACTTGGATAAATACATTAATGAAATATGAGTTCAAGTCCTTTTTATTTGCATTGTTTTAAATGTATTCATTATATTTTATTTTAGTGTCTTCGTCATTCCCTGTGTCCAGGCAGAATGCAGATAGCATGCAACAGTCTTTTGGATTACCTTCAGTTACATCCCTCGCTCAACACCCTACAGCTGGGAACCAGACATCGGGAGCTCTAGTGTCTACTGCACAATCTCCCCATCCACCAGTACAAGAAGGTAACTGCAAAAACACTGCAGTAAACATATTATTCATCTTGTTGCCCCTAATGTAATTCTTAAAGGAACACTATAGAGTCAGGAATAAAAATGTGTATTCCTTGCCCTATAATGTTAAAAACACTATATAGGGTACCCCCCCCAAGAGTTAAACTCACCTTTTATTCCAGCGCTGCTGGGTCCGCCATCAGTTCTGATGATCTGCCCTTTTTGAGATCATCAGAACTGATGATAATAGCCAATCAAATGAAAATTAGTTTTTCGCATCTTCTACGTAATGAGTAAAAGTTCTGCTCCCAAAAATCAAATACGTGGTTAGACTTTTTTAATTTAAACAATGTGAGAAAAAGTTGAGTACATAATCACCTAGAGCTCAGAGCTATAATAGAAGGTGAAGAGAGAGAACAAACAGCTGAGCAGAGTCCTCAAAAGGGAAAAATGCCAGCACATATTGGCCATTAATGTAGTCACAGGTGCCCTTCTCCAGCAAATTCTTAAAGGACCACTATAGTGCCAGGAAAACATACTCGTTTTCCTGGCACTATAGTGCCCTCAGGGTCCCCCTCCCACCGGGCTCTAGAGGGAGGAAGGGGTTAAACTCACCTCTTTCTCCAGCGCTGGGCTGGGAGCTCTTCGGCTGAATGCGCATGCGCGGCAGGAGCCGCGCGCACATTCAGCCAGTCCATAGGAAAGCATTCTCAATTTCCTATGGACGCTGGCGTCTTCTCACTGTGAAAATCTTTAAGCAAAGGAGAAAGCGGATATAGCAAACAAGAATACTAAACACCAATTACCCCTAGCCGCTCATTCGCTCGTGCTACCCCAAGCCGTTCATTCAATCCCATTACCCCTGGCTGTTCATTCACACTCATGATCCCATACATGCACACTCATAATCCCCAGCCGTCTGTATACATCCATTAAACCTAGCCATCCATGCACACCTATTTATCCCAGACAACATCCAATACCAATTGGACCCAGCAATCCATGCACACTCATTAATCCTAGTGAACTTTCAAAACCCATCAGCCCCAGCCATTCAACATACTTTCCAAAGTATGACTCTCTCTGTTCCTCTACTTGAGCTGCATTGAAAAGTTTTAACCCCTTAACGCCGTTACGGCGTTCTATGCCATCGCGGCTTTAAAGGGCTTTAAAGCCGTTGCGGCGGCATAGAACGCCATAACGGCTTAAGCCCAAACGCTAACTTTGGCCAGTGTTTGTGCCTAAGTGGCTACTAAAAAAAGACTAAACATACCCCACTTTCAATACCTTGGGTTGTCTACTTTTTCGAATGGTATGCCATTATGGGGGTAATTCTCATTCCTGGGCTACCACACAATCTCAAAGGTAACATTACTAATCAGGCAAATTTCAATTTGAAAATGGAATGTTCTATATGTGACCCTGTAACTTACCTCCGCCGCGATCCTCTTCTGGAGGGCTGCCTCACAGCCCAAGCAGCCCTCCCCCGGCGAATGAGGACCCCTATAGCTGGCTATGGATCTGCCAGCAGGGGGGCTGTCTGAAATATCAGACAGTCCCCCTGCTGGTGGGAAATATAAAAAAATAAAATAAACATGTGTAAAATTAATTAAATGTATATATATATATATATATTATATAATATATATACAAGTATAGTGGCACTCACCCTTTCAATGAATCAGTAAAAGACTGCCTTGGTGCAATCCCACGCTGGATATGTAAAGCAAAAAGGAAAGAGATGCACTCTCAGGTCTTTGTAAAAAAACTCGATATTATTTAATAACAGGTAACATACATCTGATCGACGTTTCGACCTCTTCAGGTCTTCCTCAAGATCTTCCTCCTGATCTTGAGGAAGACCTGAAGAGGTCGAAACGTCGATCAGATGTATGTTACCTGTTATTAAATAATATCGAGTTTTTTTACAAAGACCTGAGAGTGCATCTCTTTCCTTTTTGCTTATTATATAATATATATACATATTATATATATAACGTCATACATAGTGTATTTTAATACTAATATTAGTATATATATTAATATTAAAATACACTTAGAATGACGTTACATATATATTATATGTATATATATTATATATATATATAATAGATATATACACATATATTATATATATATATATATATGTATAATTACAATAATAAATAAAATAATTAAATAAAATATTGAAACAAAATTTAATATAAATTATATATTCATATGCAATTTCATTCTAACTGTATTTTGTTGTTTATATATATATATATATATATATGTATATGTATATGTAACAAAATACACTTAGAATGACATTCTATATATATCTATCTATATATAAAATACAAATAACCGCAAATATAAATATATATATATATATATATATATATATATATATATATATATATATATATATATATATATATATATATATATATATAGATAAATACATATAATTACATAAAAGATTACATTAGTATACACGTAGAATTTAAATACCTATAAATGCATATATATTAAAATTCTACATGTATATTTAAGTAATCTTTTAACATAATTATGTGATTTGATTAATTAAAATTTGATTGACATGCCTGACAACACAGGGAGAAAGTGCAGAGAATTTAATTCGCAAGCACTATATTTGACCCTGTAACTCTCCAAGACACCATAAAACCTGTACATAGGGGGCACTGTTTTACTCGGGAGACTTCGCTGAACTCAAATATTAATGTTTAAAACTGGTAAATTGTATTACAACGATGATATTTTAAGTAAAAGTGACGGTTTTTGCATTTTTTACAAACGAACAGCACTTTTATGGACTATATTATTGTTGTAATATGTTTACTGTTTTAAAACACTAAGATTTGTTGTTTAGTGAAGTCTCCCGAGAATAACAGTACCCCCCATGTACAGGTTTTATGGTGTTTTGGAAAGTTAGAGAGTCACATATTAGGCTTGCATTTCGTTTTTTTGACATTGAAATTTGCCAGATTGGTTATGTTGCCTTTGAGAGCGTATGGTAGCCCAGGAATGAGAATTACCCCCATGATGGCATACCATTTGCAAAAGTAGACAACCTAAGATATTGCAAGTGGGGTATGTCCAGTCTTTCTTAGTAGCCACTTAGTCACAAACACTGGCCAAATATTAGTTTTGCTTTTTTTCACACAAAAACAAATATGAACGCTAACTTTGGCCAGTGTTTGTGACTAAGTGGCTACTAAAAAAGACTAAACATACCCCACTTTCAATACCTTGGGTTGTCTACTTTTTCAAATGGTATGCCATTATGGGGGTAATTCTCATTCCTGGGCTACCACACCATCTCAAAGGTAACATTAATAATCTGGCAAATTTCTATTTGAAAATGTAATGTGCTATATTTGACCCTGTAACTTTCCAAAACACCATAAAACCTGTTAATGGGGGGTACTGTTGTACTCGTGAGACATCGCTGATTACAAATATGTGCATTTTTTTGCAGTAAAACCTAACAGTATTATGACATTAACAGCTAAAATGTCAGACGGAAATACAAATTTTAAAAAAAATCTTATTTTCTCAATTTTTTTTAAATTTTATTCATAATAAATTATGTTCCATATATGAATAGTTAATGATAAATTAAAGCCCTGTTTCTCCTGAACAAAATGATATATAATAAGTGTGCGGGAACTTAATGTGACAGCGGTTGGACAGACATGTAGCAAATTCCAGTTTTTGTTTACGTTTTGTTTTGATCAGAACGTGCACTGTTGACTCCGTCCTGAAGGGATTAAATAGTTTACTTCGTCTCCTATTGTTGCAACTTATTTTTGTGCAGGAGCAAATCTTTAACAGATATTAAAATAGCTAACAATGTACATGATAATGTGTGATCTGTAACCAAGCAAAACTTGCACAGATCATAGAAATAACTGATAAATTGCAAGTAAAATTTAAAGTAATTCTGAAGAACTTTGCTGTTGGATGTAAATCACAAGTAAACGGTTTTACAATTGCATCATAGTAGATACCTAACTAGGCAAGGTATTTACTATGATCCAATTGTAAACAGGGTATGTGAATTAACCACATGTAATTAAAGAGCGTGCAATATGGAAACCGTTTACTTTTTATTACGGGCATGTAAATAGGGCTGCAAGTAAGTTGTCATAAAATGTTTAAGTTTATTTCCATTAAAAGCACTGGGGCATCATCCCATCAGTAACCTCAGTATTCTTAATCTTTGCACAGCTGTAGAATTATTTGATGAAATAAACATTTTATAAAGGTTTTTATAAAAGTTTTACCCTTCTTGAAGCGTACAAAGGCAGGAAGGAAAAGCTTTGATCTCATACAACATTATGGTGTTTTTGTTTTGTTTTTTTATAAATGTTTGAATTGATCTAGGATATGGCTTAATGTTGTAAGTGATGAAGTTGCCATAGTTTGTGTCCTGTTGTAGGTCCTGAAATTCAGCATTGTGGGGGAGGCCTTGCATAATGATTCTCTGCTTTCCTGTCAGTCTGACCATTCTTGTCTTTTGTGCTTTCTGTACTCTACAGGCATGCAGTATGCTGGATATGTCAATAATCAAGCTAACTCTGCACCATCTCCCTTGTCATCCAGCTCAGACGATGATGAGGAAGAGGAGGATGATGAGGAAGCAGGTCTGCTTTAGCTTTTTTACGGTGTCTAGCATGATCCCATATGACTGTTCCTTTCTCTCTTCTTTTTTTCTGGCCCATGTACAATTACTAACTTTACTGACCTATTTTACTGGAAAAATTTGCACAAGGCTCCTTTTGTGTATAGCACTGTTAAAAATGTCGTTCTCTACAGTTTGGTTGGTTAGTTTATTCTTTCTTCTGTTCCAGATTATAATGGTATACCTGTTGTTTGCGTGAGGAATATGGTGGATTTCCTTGGTTATCCCTTGTAATTTTGTTTCTCTTTATAAAATGGCAGTCAAAGTGTTAGTTGCAGGAACTTCTGACCGTGATCAAACCATGCGCCCGAAATATAATGAAATGTTCATCCATTCTTTTCAGTGAGTTGAACATAAAACTCATCTGATTGTCTGAACTCTTACAAACTTTAATTATCATAAATCCTCTGAAATATTACATTCTAAGTGTATTGTATTCTGAGATTTGTATTGTACACCTTAGGTTCCACCCCTCTGGTGTGGTCCATCAGGGGTACTTTAAGGTAAGAATTATTTCAAATGATTCTCATCTGTTTAATTTGTGTCTTAAAGGCATACTCCTAGCACCATAACCACTGCATCTCATTCTAAGATATCAAACAACATTAGAATGTCACCAGCAGAAGAAGCCAGATGTCTCCATGAAACAAGGCAGGTCCAATGCTGGTTGCGAGTGCTTAGCTAATGTGGTAGTCTTTTGCTTTAGAGACATCTGGCTTCTCCAGAAGTAGGGGTGTTGGGTGCTTGGAGTGTTTCTTTAAAAGGCTCTTCAGGGCTACAATCCTTTTTTTATACATAATCAAGATAGTGTATTAAAAATATGCAAAATCAACCAATCACAAATAATAATAGTAATAGAAAAAGTTAATGCATTAACAATAATTTCATAAGGCTCAGATTTTCAGCAATTCTCTGTGGGGACTTCATCAGAAATCAGCTTGCTCCAATAACTTTCTTATTGAAAGTGCTGACTTAATCCACTATCTATGCACAGCTGAGAATTATGGGCAGAACATGGGTTTGCATGAATTGTAGTTCGGTTTTACTGTGCTTCATGATGACATGGGCCTCTTTGTTATTGGAGAAACAGTGCTGTTTAGGAGGGAGGGACAGAAAGGGAGCTATTGGACAACATATGTATGTACAATAACTAGAAGGGGGACAGGCTAGACAGAATGCTGCAAATGTGGGGTTTTTCTGGTTGTTTTTGTCTCTCATTGAAATACTTTACAAAACAAAGCATGCAAAATAATAGCTAAATATTTATGCTAAAAGCTGTATAATTGCTTAAAAGTTGTAATGGTGCCTGGAGTATCCCTTGAAATAACATTTTTTTTTCTTCTGCTCAAAAATCTAAAACTGGAAAACAAATCAAATACTTAGTAAATATAGGGTAAAATTGTATAGCACAGTAAATATTTTGTGCTTTAAGCTTACTTTGGGCAGTTGCAAAGGATTTATCGTGAATGCTAAGGGACAGTGCATTTAGTGGGAACATTTAAGAATAGGCCACATGTAGCCCCTTGCTCATGTGGCAAAAGACAAAATATAAGGTATATGTTTCCAACACATCTCCTTTACTCTAGGGAACCACCATAACAACTCTATCAGGCTCCCACAGATACAAGCCACTTTGCCTACTTCGTGATGTACAAAT
Source organism: Pelobates cultripes (assembly GCA_933207985.1). Lineage (NCBI taxonomy): Eukaryota > Metazoa > Chordata > Amphibia > Anura > Pelobatidae > Pelobates > Pelobates cultripes. The sequence continues at coordinate 118,448,190 of OW240917.1, read as the reverse complement.
TGTTCTTCATAGTGGAGCAATATTTATGTCACTGGTGCTAGCTCATATCTAGTGAGGAAATTAATTTAAAAGATCGTTATGACAGATTGAAACAAAAAGTAATAGTCCAAAATTTCACACTTTCTCAAATGTGTGTTAATTTTAGAAACTGAAGAAATGTTTCTTGCCTGGTTTTTATTTTAGAATATACATAGTCTTAATATTAATCATCTCCTTGTATTTTATTTTATTTTTCTTCAATATATACAGTTTTGTGAAGGAACACATAGCAACTATACTACAGTAGCTTAGCGTAGAGATTATGTTGCTTAGAGTCTCTCTGGGGGTTGCATCCTTCGGCTCTTCATCATGCTCAAAGATCACCCTACCTTCAACAGCATTAATAATGCAGAATTATCACTTCTGTACTATCAGTGTCAATTTTGACCAACTTGAATGACATTGGTACGTGGAGAGCAGATACTGGTATCCAGGTTGTAGAAAATTAATATTATAATGCAGAAGAAGAAATTCTGCATTATAAGTGCGTCTGTGGAGTTGGTGGCCTTCAAGGGGCTGGGAAGAGCATTGTTGTTTGTCAAACTGCTCTTGAAGAGAAACTATAGGCACCTAGATCACTTAACACAGCATCTAGTGGCTGTTATACTGAAAAATAAAACTCTGCTATATCAATTAGATGGTCCAATAGCGACCATCAGATTGGCCCACTATTTTGCTGCACATGTGCGCTAGCCTCCCATTGCTTTCCTTAGGGAAAGCAGTGGTTAGGCTGATATCATAATTATTATTATTGCCATCTATATAGTGCCAACAGATTCCGTAGCACTTTACAATGTTATGAGAGGGCGGATTTAACTATAAATAGGACAATTACAAGAAAACTTACAGGAACGATAGGTTGAAGAGGACCCTGCTCAAACGAGCTTACAGTCTATAGGAGGTGGGGTATTAAACACATTACGACAGGAAATATCAATCAAATAAGGGGGGAGTGAAGCAGCGCTGGAGGAGAGAGTAAAGTGCCGCCCTATAGGAGAGGGCAAGAAACAAGTGTGTAAGGTAGAGGTTACTCTGAGAGGTAATAAGCTTTCCTAAAGAGATGGGTTTTAAGGCACTTCTTAAAGGATTGAAGACTAGGGGAGAGTCTGATGGGGCTAGGCAGGCCATTCCATAGGAAGGGAGCCGTGCGCGAGTTGGCCGTACGGGTGTGAGCAGTGGACACGAGGTGGTCACGGGCATGATCTCTGCATTGGAGGTGGGACCAGCCGCGGAGAGAGCAGCGTGGGAGAGAAGGTAAGTTACCTTTTCTTGCACTTGGAGAATGTGGTTGTAACTAAACATTTAATGGACACTATAGGGTTAGTAGTACACATTTGTATTCCTAATCCTACAGTGATCCTTTAACTAGATTGACATAAAACCAGAGAATAGTGTGCAGAGGCCTAGGCGACAGTTATTGAAAAAACTAGCAGATGAATGGACAGATATGTGTTAAAATATAAAAGCTTTATTCAACCCCCATAGGAACTTTAAAATTCTCACATAAAGATATTTCTGTATCCAAAATATCTGTTCTATGTCTTAGTAGATGCAGTCCGGGGACTGTATAGTCTACGCATTTTGTATTAAAACTATACTTTGTCTTGACAAAGTATATTGAATTGCCAAAAACAAAACTGATTCATTATTAATAAATGAAATGTTTCTGCTTGTTTCATGATGCATTGATCTATTTCATGATTGGTAAAATGTGTTTGTACTCCCTAAGTTGAGCAAAGGTTGCTTGTTGAGTAATTGCTCTTTTCAGTTTAAAGGGACACTATAGTCACCAGAACAACTACAGCTTAATGTGATTGTTCTGGTGAGTATAATCATTGCCTTCAGGCATTTTTATGCAAACACTTCTTACATTGCCTCTAGGGACACCTCCAAGTGACCACTCCTCAGATGGCCACTGAAGGTGCTGATTGGCCAAAACATGTTTGGTCCCGCCCCTGGCCAATTTTAGCCAATCCAATGCTTTCTCCATGGGGCAATTTTGATGTCACCAGGGGGGCGGGGCCAGCGCCAGCAGACCCGTGGAGAGCTGGAAATAAGGTGAGTTTTCACTATAGGGTCAGGAGTATATGTTTATGTTCCTGACCCTATAGTGATCCTTTAAGTAAGTTTTTAGCAAACATAAATTCACTGAGAATACAATTGACGGAATTCACAAACAATAGTGAGTGGTCCCTCTGAGCTCACGTGCAGTGCTAGCGTCCCTTTGAAATCAGTAGTTAAAGGACCACTATAGGCACCCAGACCACTTCAGCTTAATGAAGTGGTCTGGGTGCCAGGTCCAGCTAGGATTAACCCTTTTTTCTATAACATAGCAGTTTTAGAGAAATTGCTATGTTTATAATAGGGTTAATCCAGCCTCTAGTGGCTGTCTCATTGACAGCCACTAGAGGCGCTTTCGCGCTTCTCACTGTGATTTTCACAGTGAGAAGACGCCAGCATCCATAGGAAAGCATTGAGAATGCTTTACTATGGACTGGCTGAATGCGCGCGGCTCCTGCCGCGCATGCGCATTCAGCCGATGACGTCGCTGAGGAGGAGGAGAGTTCCCCGCCTGGCGCTGGAGAAAGAGCTTAAGTTTAACCCCTTCCTCCCCCTAGAGCCCGGCGGGAGGGGGACCCTGAGGGTGGGGGCACCCTCAGGCACTATAGTGCCAGGAAAACGAGTATGTTTTCCTGGCACTATAGTGGTCCTTTAACCCAGCGAGGTGTTCTTGGGGACACATGCATTCATCTGCTTAATTATTGTTCATTTAGTTAATTTACTTAATTTTCTACTTACATCACATTTAAATGTCAAAAGGTACCATGTTATTAACTAAAACTCAGTTTGGTGAATGGAACCCTACATTATTACATGATTTATTTGCTACACTTAGAGCTGGTGAGATTAAAGCAGCTCTGTCTTGGCTTTTTTTGGCGGTGGAGGTGAGTTAAACATGAAACTGCAAGTAGTTTCACTGGTGGCTGTCTGGAATATTAGAGGCACTGCCACTAGAGGCAGTATTTACAATGCAATGTAAACACTGCGTTTTCTTTAAAACTGCAGTGTCTTACCTAGCTTAGTTAAGGGGACATGGGCACTGAACCCAGAGCACTTAATTTAGTTGAAAAGTTCTGGGTGCCTATAAAACAAGAAGAAGAAAAAAAGGATTAATTTAAAAGTGAAACCTGCAAAGTGACAGAACTGCTTTAAGACCACAATAACTAAGCTGAAAAAAAGCAAACTCAATCTGTTGCAAGATTATCTTTTAGTAATACCTTGTGATTATATTTCTTCAAATTACTACTTCTGTTCTGCAGCAAAATTGATGTTCAGAGATTTAAAATTGTTCACATTTAAAATGAATGGAAACAACATGAATCCTGTAGAAATGAATTGCACTGACCAGACAAGTGCCACGGATATGTAATAATAATAATAATTAAAAAAATTATTTATATATATATATATATATATATCTTGATATCCATGTATTACTAGGTATTGATGAAAGTTCCTCCACCACCAGCAGTTCATCCTCAGAGCCGAAAAATTATGATGTCCTTGAAGGGGGAGGTTACACAGGTAACTAGTTCTTTATGACCACGGTTATAATCATGGTGCCAGTTGAATAAAAACAGGTACAGGGTTCTTTATTAATGTGATAGTTGTCCTGAATGAGAGTGAATTTCAAATTTAAGGCCAAAATAGCTAAACTAGAGAAATTCTACAAGTCACCTTGTTTTCAATTGGCCTATTTTGTTCTAAACATTCACTTTGAATTCCTGGTAATTGTCATGTTAGTAACTAATTCTAAACATATTCAGTGGCTAATGCCTTTGTCATAACTGCCACTTTCCTAATTTGTTGCTTGTTTTATTGTTTACATCTTACTCAGGTTAGAGGACATACTTGACATACATATATTTGCTTCTAATTTGTTATTAAAGGCTTTGTTTCAATAGATATAAAATTTAAAAGTGTTTAGAGTGCAAATATCATGCAATACCATCTTCAATTTAATGGAACACTCCGGTGTTATAAATATGCTGGGGTGTTCTGTAGTGGATTTCTGGGTTCCTCCTTTCATGTAAAAAAAATATATATTTTTACGTCTGCACCAGCTTTGAAAGCAGTCTCCTTGTTACATCTCCACACGGCCTCTGGTGGATCTTCACGAGTGATCGTTGCTCTGCCAATACAGGATGTCTGATAAAGAAGCATTGGGAAACATTGTGCATGCGTATCAATGCCAAAGAAACATTAAATCCAGTGTGTCTGAAGTGTCTTTTCCACCTTGAGGTGAAAACGTTTGAGGAAGAGATGGCAGGATTCAAATAAAGAGTTTTATAAAAGTGCCGATAACTCTTTAAATTTAATTATTTCGCGACAGATGTGGAGGTCCCTTTTTTTTTCTTTAATAGTTTTTTTTCTAGCAATCTAAATACTTGCTAGCAATTCTGAAAGGTACACTTTAACAACATTTCTTAGAAGATGAAAGAAAGGGTTAGAAACCTCCTTTTAATATTTTTTTTTTTTTTTTCATTTAATTGGGTAAAGCAAAGAAAGTGGTAACTATCTTTTTTTTTTTTTTTTTTTTCAAATTAGACCTAGGTTAATTTTAGAGGGCACTCAAATTAAGGGTTGCTTGTGATAAACTTTGGAAGAAAACACATTAATGGCTTGGTATAGTCAGTAATTATTGATCATTTTATTAAAAGCAGCATGAATAATTGTTTTGTATTTCTAGAGGCACCACCGAGTGGCCCATCTCTTACCAATGTCTCCAAACCTGCTAAGGCAATTGGCCATGGATACCCAGCACTTCAACCTGGCTACCAAAATGCCACACCACAACAGAACTCCCAGTCTAATACTCCTGTTCACCAGCCTAGCTATTCACAGTATTCTACGGTAAGAAACTTGTTGTTACAGTAAAATAAGCCTCTGATGCAAAATGAACACAGTCAGTATGGCTGCATGTACTTGACAAGCCGCAAATACATTTTGAAACCATTTCTATGAATCCTTTATTCAGCACCTAAAATGTCACTTTGTCTCGCATCGCATGGCAGGAACATCCATGCTTCCCCTCGCAGGCTCTGCCAAAGTCACATGTGCCTGGAGCTAGTTACACAAGTGCCAATTACCCTGTAAGAACATCATTTCAAGCAGAAACGCTGCACATACCAACTCCTGCAACCTTGACCACTTCAAATCACTAAAATGGTCACTATGGTTGTAGTAACCCTTTAATGTGAAATGGTGATTGTATAATTATTTTACTCCTAATATGAAATATTCAAGAGTTTTGTTTTTTTGAGAATTTTAAAACAATAAGCCTTAAAGGGAAACCAGAACTACAGCTTAATGTAGTTGATCTGGTGAGTATAATCATTATAGGCAGGCATTTTCATGCAAACACTTACATTGCACTTAGGGACACCTCCAAGTGGCCACTCCTCAGATGGCCACTGGAGGTGCTTCCTGGCTCAGTGCTGCACAGTAGGCAGCTCTGCTGTTCAGCATCCCCACGCTCTGCATGGGGACGCTGAATTTTCCTCATAGAGATGCATTGATTTAATGCATCTCTATGAGGAGGTGCTAAATGGCCAAAACGGCGTTTGGCCCGACCCCTTGCCAATTTTAGCCAATCCAAAGGTTTCCCCATGGCAAAGCATTGGATTGGCTTAAAATCTGCAATTCTGATGATGTCATCAATGGGCGCGACGCTGGGAATGCGGTGAGTTTCATTAACATGTAAGGGGAGGGGGGTCAAGCCACCTAAATGGGGCTTAAAGTGGGTTTTGCACACTAGGTTCAGGAATACATGTTTCCTTTAAGGTAATGATTAAAATTTTGTATCTTTTTATCTTTAGTAGTTATAAAGGGACTCTCCAGTGCCAGGAAAACATATCCGTTTTCCTGGCACTGCAGTACCCCTCTCCCTCCCACCACCCATTCCATGTTGTTGAAGGGGTTAAAACCCCTTCAATGACTTACCTGAATCCAGCGCGATATGCCTCGGTGCTGGGTCAGGCTCAGCCCACGCCGATGTCAGCCAGTGGGGAGACCTAATGCGCATGCAATGCTTTCCTATGGGGATTCCAGCGACGCTGGAGGTCCTCATGCATACTGTGAGGATGTCCAGCATCGTTTAAAACACTTTTCGTCTTCTAAGATCACGGAAGTCCCTCTAGTGGCTGTCTAATAGACAGCCACTAGAGGAGGACTTAACCCTGCAATGTAATTAATGCATTTTATAAAAACAGGGTTAAGGGTGGTGGGAGTTGGCACCCAGACCACTCCAATGAACAGAAGTGGTCTGGGTTCCTGAAGTGTCCCTTTAAGTCCAGAATAGTCTTTCCAGGTGCCCCTTACAGTGATTGCTACCCAGTGGTAGTTAGCGCATTTCCTGTCCCCAGATGTTTGATGCTTTCAAAAAAGGAACACATTTTATGGAAGAACGTGTGTTAACACTGGTTAGCTCCATCCTAATCTATTCACCCTCTAAGATGCCCGTATTCCAGTGTCCAACATTAATGTATGGTATGGTTCCCTGGCTTTCACACTTACCATCCAGCTAGCACTCTCAGCAGCCCACTGGTAAAGCATTGGGAATTCGCTGGGCTTTGAGAAAGGGAAGGCAGGCAGCTGCCTGGATGTCTGGGGGCATGCAAGGGATTGTACAGAAAGTTGTGAACCAAAAAATATATTACATACATTTTTACTTTCCAAAGTAGGTCACTTATAAAGGGATCTTGTTGCTTTACTATCTGTCACAGGCACATATGGCTTTGTTCTTTAGTTATGGATTATAAGGATCATCCAGGCTCAGCCATGAATCTCCTTAAATAGGAGAGTAACATGCACAAGACTTTGGTCCTGCTTATGTGTTTGTCAGTTTCCTTGAGTGTTTTTTAAAAATATTATCTTTTCAAGTCCCATGCTGCAATGGGGGTGGCATTTCACCATTCTTGAAAACTAATGCATGGTGTAGCTAATTGTCTTCAGCTGCCACTATTAGGTCAGGCCCTGGATTTATGAGATCATGGAAATAAAATACAACACGAGTATAGCAAAGCTCAATAGCACATAGTTGGTAAAATAATTGCATCTCAGGATCATGGTAACCTTCAAACTAGTGATTTTTATTAGGCCATCTCTCAAACGCTGCAAAGGCTTTCCCCCCTCAATTTACCTTCTCATGCTAAAATTGTATCTATACTTCGTTGCTCTTGTTTTTTTGTTAATGTTTTTTTTCCTCCTCCCCCCTTCTTGTATATTTCTGCTTGACAGCATTACAACCAACTGCCAGCTTCTCTTGGAGGATTAAGTCTTCAACAGGCTCAACAACCAGAAGGCCTGCGACCTGTGAACCTAATTCAAGATAGGAATGTCCTCCCTACATCAACCTTGCCTGCTCCAGCTCCTAACATGAGTTTGGACCTTAGAAAGTTAAACTGCAATCCAGAGTAGGTATTCTTCATCAGTGAACAAAATCATTTTTAATATTTGGTTTTAATGTAAAGAAACTATAATTACATATAATCACATTTCTGTACTTGTAAGAAGTGAAAAATAATTAAATGAAAAATTCACGTCTCTAAGCTGCATTCATAAAGGAAGCTTGTTTTCCAGGCACTATGTAGTCCTTAGGTCCCCCCCATTCTCCGCTGGGCTGAAGGGGTTAAAACCCCTTCAGCGCTGGGCTCCCTCCCCAAGAGCCGCACACACATTGAAACCTATGGACGTCAGCGTCTTCTCACTGTGATTTTCACAATGAGAATCACGGAAGTGGCCGTCAGTGAGACAGTCACTAGAGACTGGATTTTAACCCTCAGTGTAAACATAGCAGTTTCTTTGAAACTGCTATGTTTTCAGCTGCAGGGTTAAAACTAGAGGGACCTGGCACCCAGACCACTTCATTGAGCTGAAGTGGTCTTGGTGACTATAGTGGTCCTTTAACTTCGTGTCAATCCGTGTTATAAGTCCCTTCCTTTGCAACTGGCAGGTAGCCTTGAGAAAGCATACAGAGAAGAGGAGAAATGAAACAATGTTTATATTTCTCATCTCTAGTGGCAATGCTTGCCCGAACTTTGCCTTGTCTTAACTAGATTTTAGAATTTGGGAATCTGTGGATTTTTTTGTGTTTTATTCACTGGTGTAAATTCCAGAAAAGTGATAGTTTTTCTTTAATTATTAACTTTGTTGCTGCTTAAGTGACACCCAACTCTATTAGTAGTTGTAGCAGGTTTTGGTCATTTGTTTCTCGAGACTAATTAAGGGGTCTCCTGAAATTGGCTTTTTTTTTTTTTTATCTTGTATTCACTTTTTGACGGAAAGTACAGGATGTTATTGTATTTATTAAAACTGTAAACAACCAATATTGTTGTCATTTATATTTGAAACCAAATATCAAAATGTGAGGTTGTGGTTCTATGATTCAGCCCATGATCCTCTGTTATGTGAGGGTAAATAATACTTGAATATCCCTGTGTAAACTGGGAGAGTAATTGTCCCTCCCTTTAACAAACCCATGAAGATGTGCTGCTACAAGTTAGTCAACTATCAATCAAAGGCAATGAGAATGTTAGTGCTTTAATAAAGGCTGTTACTTGAATTCCTTTGTATTAATGGAAAAGCATTTACTCTTTAATAACCTTCTTAATAGCAAAGAGTTACTTAAACTTCCGCTAATGCTTTAAACCCGTTTTGGCAGAAATATACTACTTATGTGTGCACAAGATTTTAAATAAGCTATATTGTGCATGAGTTTATTGTGCAATGAGTCAGTTACTATTCGTTCGTCTCTACTCCACTTCCATTTTTAAACCTGTGTTTGTTTGTTCCTGCCAATAGGTAGCATTTAAATTATTCTTTTTTCCTATTTGTAGTTATTTTAGATGCACACTTAATGGTATTCCACATACCCAAGCTCTGTTGAATAAAGCCAAGCTCCCACTAGGACTACTACTTCATCCTTTCAAAAGCAAACCGGTAAGCAAATCTCTTACACCATTTTTTTTTTTTAATAATTCTTAATGCAGGGAGTAACACTTGTGCTTGCAGTGCCACGTTATCAGTAAGAAGTATTTCGAAAGTGTACAATATCAAGGCATAAGAAACAGTTGCACCTTTTTTTTTTTGTAATTAGTAGTATAGCACCTATGAGTCTTAGAGAATGCTAAAATAGTAAGGAGATCACCAGGCGTAACATTGCTAACAAATCTCAACAAAATACTAGGTCTTCTGTGCTTGTCAGCTAATAAAAGGAACATACCACGCTAGTAGGATAGAGCTGGCTGTCATTGCACAATATGAGATTAGTGAAACAGGCTCATGCAGGGCATGTCCATGAATGGGTATGTATTCTTAGCTTAAAGCCTGGGCATATATCCTGGTATTTTAGTTAACCGTTAATATACTTGTTTGTGCAGGGTATGGGTGGGACATAGTCAACTTGTGCAGTAACTGTTACGTGCTAGCTAACTCCGTGTAGGGTGGTTGAGCTGTCCTGCTACGGTTAGGTCTACTAACAGGGGTTAAGTGCCCTACTGTGGACGTGGCTCTGTGTGTTGCATGAATTATTGCTATGGAGGTAGCTATAACAAACTGAAAGCAGATCTAATAATATAATAGGAAAACAACAATTTTAACTGTGTCCTGAGAGGTTCAAAATCCTCTAGAGAAGACGGGTTGCAGTAGTTCGGGAAAGGCAGTTCGTGATGCCACTTAGTTGAGTGAGTGTTGCCCGTTGCCCCCTTTTAGGTGGTGACTGAGGCATAAGCGTCTGGCGTGGTGCTTCGTGGGATGAACGGGGCGATTCTTGCTGGATCCCAGTTGCAGGCAGGAGAGGTTAGGTCGTGGGATCTCTCTTGGATGAGTGAGTCTTGTGGTAGGCCCAGGGTTCGCAGGAGATCGGCTGCATCCTGAATGCCTTGGATTGGGTGTGTATCTCCATGCTGTACGAGGAGTGTTTGGGAGGGCCGCCATCGGTACCGTATGTTTTGTCGCTGGGCAGGGAGGTGAGAGGCCGGAGTGACCTGCGTCATGCTAGAGTTCCACTGGACAGGTCGGCGAAGAAGGTCAGCGCCATGTTCTCAAACTGCAAGGGGGCTTTACCCCGGAGGGCGGCGAGGACTATCGATTTGTCCCTCCCGGTCCTGAAGGTAACTATTGTGTCCCCTGTGGCTGGGGTCCTGGTGGGTTTGGGGACCTGGAAGGGGTCTGTGGGTGTAATAGATTTAGCCTGTCCGGGGAGTAATATGGCTGCAAACATGCGCTTGAGTACTTGCGGCAGCTCTGCCTCCGGCATCTCCTCCGGGATCCCTCTGATCTTCAAATTATGTCTCCTTCTAGCATCCTCTTGAGCCGCGAAGCAGCGTTCATGTAACAAATTTTGGTGTTGTAAGTCCTGCACAACTTTCTGTAGCGAAGAAATGTTCTGCTGATGTTCTTGGGAGGTGTCCTCCAGCGATTTTATGTGGCCTGTCAGGCCCTGCAGCTCACCCCTAAGAGCGGTGACATCCGTGAGGATGTTCTTCTGTAGGTCTGCCAATAGGGTTTTTAATACCCCGGTGGTTACCAGGTCAGAGTCAGCTCCCAGTTTGTGTTTCGCCCTCGGCATTGGGGCTGAGGCTGGAAGGTAGTCATCCCCGGCATCTCCTGAACAGTCATCCGAGAAATCCGAGCAGCCTCTGTGGAGAGCCGCCATATTGGATCCGCTTTTGCCGCATGCTTGCCGCCACATTTCTCCGATTGTCAGCCCTGGAGCAGGTTTGTCCGACGCTGTTTTGTTATTTTTCCGACCCATGATGGCATATCATTTGCAAAAGTAGACAACCAAGGGTATTCAATATGGGGTATGTCCAAACTTTATTAGTATACACTTAGTCAGAAACACTGACCAAAGTTAGCACTTATATTTGTTTGTGTGTTAAAAATGAAAAAAACTATTATGAATGCTACATTTTTGACCAGTGTTTGTGACTAAGTGGCTACTAAAAAAGACTGAACATATACCCCATTTGCAATACCTTGGGTTGTCTTCTTTTGCAAATGGTATGACATCATGGGGGTAATTCTCATTCTTGGGCTACCATACGCCCTCAAAGACAACATAACCAATCTTGCAAATTTCAATGTGAAAAAATGTTGACCCTGTAACTTTCAAAAACACTATAAAACCTGTACATGGGGGTACTGTTATACTCTGGAGACTTTGTTGAATACAAATATTAGTGTTTCAAAACCATAAAACATATCACAACAATGAGCTCATCAGTGAAAGTGCCTCTTGTGTGTGAAAAATGCAAAAAAACTTACTTTCACTGACAATATCATCTCTGTGATATGTTTTACTGTTTTGAAATACTGATATTTGTGTTCAGCGGAGTCTCCCATGTACAGGTTTTAGGGTACAGGTTTTAGGGTGTCTTGGAAAGTTACAGATTTAAATCTAGTGCTAGGAAATAAAATTCTCTGGACTTGCGGCCTGGGTTGTCAGGCAGGTCCATCAAATTGCAATCAATAAAATTACTTAATTATGTAAAAATATTACATAAATATGCACGTAGAATTTATTGATATAGAGAAGCACCTTGGCGTTTCCAATTTTCTAATATTTTTGGGCAGAGTGCCAGAGTTTGGATGTTTTTATATTTATATATATATATATATATATATACACACACACACACACATACATATATTTTTCTATTTTACAGCAGCAGGGAGACTGCCTATCAGTTTAGGCAGTCCCCCTGCAGGCAGCACTATGTACGCCTAATGCGGCCATGTGACTGCACTTTCAGAGTGATCACATGGCCCGCAGGGGCCTAATTTGCCAAGGGGGGACTGTCTGGGCTGTCAGGCAGTCCCACCAGACCGGGAGCACTGCCGATCGCCGGCAGGGGAACAGCAGTGACCGGGTAAGTAATAAGGACGGCGGGGACGTTCTATACCGCCCACCAGCGTTTAGAGCCACCGTTAAAAGGACGGCATAAAACACCCGCCATCCATAAGGGGTTAAAGGAACACTCCAGGCATCATAGCCACTACAACATGTGGTCTTAGTGCTGAGAATGTTCCTTTAAGCTGTTCTCGGTTACTTGCTTTGGACTCAGAGTTCAAGGCATTCCAAATACTGTTTTGCATTCTCTCCTTTCTTTGGTGTTCTTGAAAAGGGAAAACAAATGTGTATTAAACGGACACTATAGTCACCAGAACAACTACAGCTTATTGTATTTGTTCTGGTAAATATTATCATTCCCTTCAAGCTTTTTGCTGTAAACACCGTCTTTTCAGAGAAAATGTAGTGTTTACATTACAGCCTAGTGATAACTCCGCTGGCCACTCCGCAAATGGCTGCTAGAGGTGCTTCCTGTCCTCACCCTCTGCATGGAGACACTGAACTTTTCTCATAGAGATGCATTGATTATTGAGGAGATGCTGATTGGCCAGGGCTGTGTTTGGCTTCTGCTGACTCTGCCCTTGATCTCCCTCTGATAATCTCATCCATTCCTATGGGAAAGCACTTCTGATGATGTCAGCCAAGCAGGCAGATCAGGGGCAGAGGCAGCAGCTACAAACTTGAATACAAGTAAGATTTTACAATAATTTGGGGTGCAAGGGTGGGCCAAGGGGCTAGATTGTGTTTTTTTACACTATAGGGTCTGTAATACATGTTTGTGTTCCTGTCACTATAGGGTTCCTTTAAGTAGGGCTATTGACATATGAGACTGAACCTTAACAATAATCATATTTTCAGAAACTTGTCAACTGTCTAAGAAAAAAAATGACTTGCATCTTTTCTATTAAATATTCCACAAAAACATAAAATCGTTAGTGTATTTACCATTAGCAACTCTGTTTATACGGAAAGGAAATTGTTTACAAATCTGGTATTTCCAAACAGTAGATTGGATTTGAGTGTATCTCCTGTTAATGCATTATGGGGGGTAAGGGGGATAATAATCATAATGTCCCTTATTGCAGCGGACTGCCAAAAGCCTGCTGTCTCTGCAAAGCTTCTGCAATGACAAGGACGTGGCTGAGTTTTATATCCAATTATAGTACTTTCTGTGAATTCTATTGAGGTTCCAGAAACATTTGACTTGCAAGGGTTCCTAGGCTAGTTTACCTATCACCTTTCCATTGTATGGTATATTGCTCATGTCTGCATGTACTTTTAAAAAAAATAAAAAAATTTATTCAAGGTTTTAGTTTGAACGTTGCATATATCAATAAAAACCAAAATGGTGGGCACATGCACCGAAGATATGATATAGTTTCAAAACTGCATAATTCAGCATAACATAAATCTTACACTTGTATAGGAAAACCACACAAGTCAGCGCCGTAAAACTAAACTGGATATACATTCGTATCAAAATGGTAGTGTAGAATTATATGGGTTTACGCAGACATGGTGTTTTGGCAAGACAGCGCAATAAATATTAACTGGTTACTGCTTAACAACGACCAATGAGATCTACAGAATAATGGTAAACAGAGTCTTATATAAGAATGAGCTGACCTGTGTAAAAGACCTGTGCAAAAATTAGCTTGCAGGGTTAACTCCACCTCTAGTGGCTGTCTACCAGACAGCCACTGAAGGGACTTCCAGGTGGTTAGCCGACGTTTGGTCTCCTAATTCACGCTGGACGTCCTCATGTTATGCTTGAGGACATCCAGCGTCAACCAAAACTCCATAGGAAAGCATTATACAATGAATTCAGTGGGAGAAGTCTTAATGTGCTTTAGCTAACCCCAGCCGGGTGATGTCGGCGTTATAGTGCTGGGCACGATGATTCCTATCGTGAAGATCTTCTCTAGTGGCTGATAGCAACTAAATGTGTTGTTCAAACAAATGTAAACGTTAATGTTTCTCTGGGGAAAAAATTTATGTTGTCTGAAAAAAAAAAAGACAACTGTACCCCCAAATTTTTTTTATTAAAATAAAGCAGTTTTGCTTCTAACAGTGACCCTTTAAGAATTCTGCTTCATATGGCAAAACCAACATTTCATTTACTCTCATCATATATGAGTGCTTTAGACTAATGAACTCCGTTCTGGAAAATAAGCACCCTTTTCTGTTTGTGTAACTAAATAGCTCAACTGGACGATCTCAATTTGAAGAGAGTTTATAATTGTAAAGCAGTTCCAATATGGTCACTTAATGCCAAAAAACAATCTTCAAGTTAGAATAACGACAGACTTAACTAGTTTGGTTAGATTAACTATTGATCCATTTACTATTGATCATATTAAGTGTTTATCAGTTTAGACATAAGTACCCATTTATTTTTCTAATGGTATGGAATTTTATATATATATATATATATTCCATGCCTTTCATTTTTGTCTTGTCATGTTCTTTATTTATTTTCTTCTAGCACATGCCTGTGATATCTCCCGGTACCATTGTAAGATGCAGAACTTGTAGAACATACATAAATCCTTTCGTATCGTTTATTGACCAGCGGAGGTGGAAATGCAACCTTTGTTACAAAGTGAATGATGGTAGGTCTGGAAGCATCTATCAGCTTAAGACCTTTCTACTTCAATCAATAATGCATTATTTTTCATGTGATTGTTTAGCTACATAGGCTATACTGAAGACTGCAGAAATAAAAAAGTATTTTCTTTGTGACTGTTAAGTCCGTAATCATTCATGGGTTCGTTAATTCAGCAATTCTTCATGATGTGGTCATGCCACAGTTACGTGATTTGCCATACTTTATATCAATGGAATAAGTTATGTTGACAGTTTTATTGTTAAGAATATTTGTTTAATATATGTTTAAACAGTATTTTCTTGCAACTGTACCCTCCTTTTATAGAGGCAGTTATTGTAATTTTAGAATTTATGTAAATCTTCGTATCACTGTTTATTTGTTTGTTTCATAACATTTTCAGATAATTCCATGCATGTTTATTTACAGTACCGGAAGAATTCATGTATAATCCAGTAACTCGATCCTATGGAGAGCCTCACAAAAGACCCGAAGTTCTGAATCCCTCAATAGAATTTATTGCTTCTTCTGACTATATGGTAAAATAGCAAAAAATGCTGAACTTGTGAAATGAGACTGGACAGAATATTTTCAAATTTTTATTTTATTAAGTGTTCTTGCATAGCAAGACCACTTAATGTTATCTCACATATATATTATTATTATTATTAAGTGTTCTTGCATAGCAAGACCACTTAATGTTATCTCACATATTATTTTATTAAGTGTTCTTGCATAGCAAGACCACTTAATGTTATCTCACATATTATTATTATTATTAAGTGTTCTTGCATAGCAAGACCACTTAATGTTATCTTATTATTATTAAGTGTTCTTGCATAGCAAGACCACTTAATGTTATCTCACATATATATTATTATTATTATTATTATTCTTATTATTATAGCAAAATTTGCCACCCTAACTCCTCCCACAGTTTTTACACTACATAGACAAAAATTTACCAAACGTGCAGATTGTTCCCGATCGGATTGCTATTACTTTGTGGAACGTTTCGCCGAATGGTTCACGGAATATCGTCGTTCTTGTGGCGAAATTTGTCCCATAGGAATGAATGGCAAAGCTAGAGTGGGAGCTGGCAAAAGCTGAAAAATCAGGACATGATTTCTAAACTGCCACCACTCCCTTATTTTCAGGCCCACCTACACAAATCTTATATCAAAACGTTCAGCTATCCCTGCTGCCACTAAACATGTCAACGGCTAAGCCATAGTCCTGATAGTTTTCACAATATAATCATTTGTTTGCAACTAGCGCCGTCCATTGACATTCATTGAAACTTCACTCTGCAAAGCTCAAATTTGAAGTGCAATTTCTAAACTGCGACTGTGCCTTCAATTTTTAATACTTCAGAGACATACTATGCATCAAAATGTAGGTCTGGGTCTTGTGATTCTCACAATATAAAGCTCTTCGCTGTAGGATTTATAGTTTTTAAAATATGACCGTTTGAAGATGGCAACCACCAAAATACTCTGACCTGTCAAGGCTGCAGCAGCAAGTGATGTCATAGACAGGGCCTTTTGAACACCTGCTAATGTTTTTATAAATGTATGGTTTAATGTAACTGTGCAACAACGTTGCAATTAAATGTGCTATATAAATGATAACAGTTACGTCGCCCACTCCAGTTGTAGACTACAGGTGGAGGCAAGAACACTTCACACAATTTCCCCAGAAATTGTAACTTTTCTAGTTATTATTATTATTCTTATTATAGCAAAATTTGCCACCCTAACTCCTCCCACAGTTTTTACACTACATAGACAAAAATTTACCAAAACGTGCAGATTGTTCCCGATCGGATTGCTATTACTTTGTGGAACGTTTCGCCGAATGGTTCACGGAATATCGTCGTCGTTCTAGAGTGGGAGCTGGCAAAAGCTGAAAAATCAGGACATGATTTCTAAACTGCCACCACTCCCTTATTTTCAGGCCCACCTACACAAATCTTATATCAAAACGCTCAGCTATCCCTGCTGCCACTAAACATGTCAGCTAAGCCATAGTCCTGATAGTTTTCACAATATAATCATTTGTTTGCAACTAACGCCGTCCATTGACTTTCATTGAAACTTCACTCTGCAAAGCTCAAATTTGAAGTGCAATTTCTAAACTGCGACTGTGCCTTCAATTTTAATACTTCAGAGACATACTATGTATCAAAATAGTTTTTAAAATATGACCGTTTGAAGATGGCAACCGCCAAAATACTCTGACCTGTGTCAAGCTGCAGCAGCAAGTGATGTCATAGACAGGGCCTTTTGAACACCTGCTAATGTTTTTATAACTGTATGGTTTAATGTAACTGTGCAACAACGTTGCAATTAAATGTGCTATGTAAATGATAACAGTTACTCCGCCCACTCCAGTTGTAGACTACAGGTGGAGGCAAGAACACTTCACACAATTTCCCCTGAAATTGTAACTTTTCTAGTTATTATTAAAATGTCATATAGATATGCTTATCTCAACATCTGTACTTTATAGTTATATAATCTTTTTTTCTTTCTTTTTACTTTTAAATCCTCTTTTGTCTATGATTTAATATATTAAACAAAATAAATTTTCCTTGAGCATTAGCACACAAAATAAATCTGCAATATAGAGACTTGCCCAGCAATAAACATATTTTTATTTTTGTAACTTTGTTTTTTTTTTTCTCTTCTCAAAGCTGCGGCCTCCTCCTCCAGCAGTATATCTCTTTGTTCTGGATGTGTCCTACAATGCTGTAGAATCTGGGTATTTAAAAATCTTTTCACAAGCACTCCTGGATAATTTAGACAGGTATGCATGATCCTAGGCAGTCTGACATGTCACAAAAAAAATAAAAAATAAAATAAAAATGTGTGTGTGTATATATATGTGTGTGTGTGTAATCAGAAAAAAATGCTTGCATTGTAATTGTGTCTCACAATAGTTCTATTACTTTCAATATTGCACTCTTCAGCATTGTGTGTATTTGTATGTAATTTTAAAGAGTTTAATTTTAGAGTTAGGGCAGTTTCTAGAGCATTTTTGGGTCATAGATGTCCTGCCCTGTGCGAGATTGATAGTTATGAACAGCCAATGTTTGGTTGGTCGGTCCTTAATTGAGCCAGAGACGCACACTGAGTAAGTTCCTTTCCAGCACATCATTATTAAGGCAGTTTCTGAATTGAAGACAGTAACTGCTGCCTGGTGGTGTCAGTCTCTCCCATCTTGAGCAAGCAGTGTGATGTATGTCTTTATGGTTAGCCGTGTTGCAGTGCACAGTGTGGAGCCAAACTGTCCAGTGGGTTTCTAAATTGCATGGTATGATGTCACCCACCAAATTTATTGAAAAATCTGATATTTTATATGTATTAACTAAAGTCTGTTCTACAACTATTTAAGCTGTGATTAGTGTATTGGTCTTTAAGTGAGCTAGGTCAAGAGCCTAATCTAGGTCCCAACTAATGTTGATGATTATCTTGCTACTAGTTGCTCATTCCGAGAACTTCCATATTTACTGGAGCGTTCATTAGTGTGTATTCAATGTGTGTTATATTGTGTGTTACAGGTTGCGTGGAGATTCCAGAACAAGAATTGGATTTATTACATTTGATAGCAAAGTCCACTTTTACAATTTGCAGGAAGATCGGTCTCAGCCCCAAATGCTGATTGTTTCAGACTTAGATGGTGGGTTCTGAGAACATCATGACTAAGTTTTTCTGTTATGAATATGTATATATTTATTGCAAGTCAGTGAACATAAATTGAAAGTCGTGCATTTACATTCCTGCTCATTGTTTTGTTTTTTTAAATTCTTCTATTCATCTTATAATGCATTATGTGATTTAGTTTGTTGCATAACTCTATAAACTCACAATAAAAAGTGTGTAAACTCTAGCAAATCAGTTTGGAAATTGATTGCATTTTCCATGTTTTTAATGTTGGAATACAAATTACTTGAAACACTCTCAGTAGGTCATGATGTTGGCTAAAAATTCACAAAGTAGGCCATCCCAAGGCTGTAATTTTCACACCACTTTTAACACGCAATTGTCTATTTGACCACTAGAACTGTTGAGTGGGATCAGCTTTAATGCTGATCCATATGGAAATTCCCACCAATTAAAAGGTGTTTTGTTTTTATTTGGGTGGGGGATTATTTTTTTAAAGATTTTTTTTTTTTTAAAGATTTTATTTAAATTATATTTGTATGAGTAGAAATTTATAGAAAATGTGTGTATCTTCTTTATTCTTTTTATCTATCTTTATTGCACAGTGTGGTTAATTTAGAATCTTTTCTCCTGCTCTGTAAATAGCATCCTGTGTGTGATTACATTTTTATTAATAGATAAGGAGCAAAAACATATTATGCTTTTAGAGCTGATTTGAAAATTAAACCATTTTTTCCACGAAGGCCGAGTGAGTCTTAGCCAGGGGAGGTGTGGCTAGGGCTGCATAATAAAGTGGTTTAACTCCTAAATGACAGAGAATTGATCAGAGAGATTGCAAGGGCACGATCTATAAACCAAAACCGCTTGCTGAAGACCAAGTTGTTTAGAGTATCCCTTTAAGATGGGGATTTTGTGGAAGATGACCTGCCTTGGATTGAGTACTGTCTGCCGATATAATAAGACAGTCTATTTTGTTTCTTATTCGTAAATCTTCTTATCTTAGCAGCTCCTTGGCACATAAGTTACAAAGCTAAGTACATTCTATTAAATACGTGAAACTTTCTGTTAGGTTTTTTTTCAGCCCTCTTTGGGCTTTTTATAGTTTTCAAATTGAAAATATACTTGCCTGTCCACAATAGTACGAGAGATTGCTCATGAGGGAAAGATCCCATAACACACATTGTTTCTCAAAGAGTTGTTGTTTCTATTTATTTATTTATTTTATTTTCACTTTCAGACATTTTTTTACCTACACCTGATGGATTACTTGTAAATCTGCATGAAAGCATAGAGGTATGTATATTTGAAGTGTGATAGTTATGTGGTGTGAAGAAAATCCTAGTAATATAAAGGGTTTTCGCTAAATGTACATGGGATGGATGTGATTTTGCTTTTTTTTGGGATTAAATAACTTTAAAAAAAAAAAAAACAACTCCTATGAGCGCTGTCTTGTATAAAAGAAAATTATATGTAATGTCTGCCAGTTATTTTAATGTGCAAATCATGTTTCAGATTCTGCATTACACGATGTGTCTATACAGCAGCAGTGAGGGGCTGTTTGTCCCTGCTCTCCGATTCTGATAGGACTCACATATCCACCTAATATGCACCTTTAATTGAGGCATGCTTTACTCACTGATATTTTAAGTACAGTTGTGAATACCATCACCTTTAGGCAGCTGTGTCCTATATACTGCTGCAATATATACATACTGTTAACTGTTGATGTGGATCATACTCCCATCAACAATATAACTTAACACATATCCTCCCCTTCCAAAAGCTTATTGGTTAGATTCATTTTCAAGCAGGCAGAGGCTCTGTTTAGTGACAGGTTCCTCCTTCACCTGTTCTGTTTCCAGAGTGTGTGTGTGTCTTTGAATATTACATTCTATAACATCTAGACTGTCAGGGTTTGCTGTGCATGCATCTTGTGTTTACCACAGATAGATTGGGCTGTAGGGAGGAGTATGTCACTGCACTGGATACTTTAACAGAACACATCTGTCTGTCTGTCTATTTAATATATAGAAAATATATATTTTTATTTTTTTTAGTGTTTCCTGTCCAATTTGGGCTGGAAATCCAGGATATCTGGTTCTAGTACATAAGCATAATGAAGTTTTGCTTTTAATATAATCTGACCACTTTAAAAACATTTGATGTTGTATGTCACTGTTCCTAGTCCTCTTTTGGATTCAGCCCCCATTATGCTTATAATTGTCATGAAACTTGTAATGCAGCACCAACACACTCACTTTGCAATATCTGCTCCACCTTCAGTAAAATCTTTCAAATTGATGATATCTAAGACAAAGTTTCTTGACAATTGCCACTATTCATCAATTCAGTGTTTCTTGTAGAAAAGCATTAGCTGCACCCGTGCAGTGTGTGGTAACACAAAAATTGAAGACGTTCGTAAATTAAAGTTCTTAAGAAGAAAGTGCCACTAGAGGCGTCTTCATGGACAAACATAAATATCAATCATCTATGCATCAAAACCACTTACTTAAGATACAGTGCATTTAGAGTATCACTTTAACAGTATTCTATGCATTCCTGATACCTTGACTATATACCAAGTCTGGGAAATGCAGCCGAATGTCTGCAAATTTTTTTTACAATGACAGGAACATTGCACCTATTGAGATGGAGTGGTTTTAGTGCCTGTAGTGTCCCTTTAATTCTTATTGCAGTAATATGACTGTGCATTTGTTGCACGTTAAAAATAGACAACTCTGTTAGGTGAAACATATAATTGAAATTATTTAGGGAATTGTTATTACCAAAGATGTTTTCTGAGATGACCTTGGGGAGTTTGCTACGTAAAATAACATTGTAATATTTTTTTCTTCACAGCTAATTAAAGATCTATTAACTGCTTTGCCCAATATGTTTAACAACACCCGAGAAACACACAGTGCCCTGGGCCCTGCTCTGCAAGGAGCTTTTAAACTTATGTCTCCAATGGGTGGACGGATTTCAGTGTTTCAGACTCAGCTGCCATCTCTGGGTGCAGGGCTTCTACATTCTAGAGAGGATCCTAATCAGAGATCAAGCATCAAGGTATGTTGTCAACTCAAACATGCCCATTTTAATCCCAATATTGTTTCCTTGCTGTTATTTTTTAAAGCAATTTTGTTGATGGCTAGAAATGTCCTGTCATGGTACTTATAGCTTAGTGCTTCCTCCCCTGAGCAATTCTCCTGTTCTCCATCACAGTATTACTCTCCCAGCAATCGTTTCTCCCTCTTGCAGTTAGAGAATAGGACTTTATTATGCTGATGTGCTGATAGTGATGTGATCCGTGTTATGAGGAAGGATTGTCCTGCTTAAATAAGTGTTCCCAAACAGAGCTAATTACATATATATCTCAAAATACACTTAGAATGAAATTTTCTATATTACCCCCCAAAAAAAATACATATATATTTATATATATATTAAACAGCACAGATCTGCACACACCAGTCAAGCCATAAGTCTTGCTTTCCCTACAGAAATCTCACATTTGCAGTGCTGGTACTACTGCAAGTTATTCTGGGTGGGTTATGTAAATGAGTTCAACGAAGAACCACCTTTTTGCCTCATTATTCCACTTTATACATGGATGCCTTGGAGTTTGTCTGTTGTACACAAAAGTTTTGAAACACAACTCAAGAAGAGGTGCAAAGCCAGTGAACAGCTGTTTCGTTGTTAATGCAACTCATCAGCATGAAGTTGGTTACTGGCTTGCTATTGAGCACAAAGTAATAGAGTAATGGTGGAAAAAAAGTGATTGAAAACTCCTTTCACCTGAAGTCAGTGGATAGTAAATATTTTGTTAAACACAGATCTGCACACACATCTGTCCATGAATGGCCATGTATGCAAATGTGAGATTTATGTGGGAAAGAAAAGTCTTGTTTTTTTATTTTTTTTTTATAAATCTCTTTTTATTGAAGTTTTCATCAACAAAAGTACAAAGAGGAAGGGCAGTTGTACATATGGGGCTCGCAGGTCCCCAGAAGTGAGTAGAGCAAGAGGGGAAAAAAAAAAAAAGAGAAAAAATGAACGGAAGAAAACCACATGTAAAACACATGCAGTAGAGGTGAACGTGATGTGTTTAAGAGCCTTTATGTTCCTAGGCCAGTTGTAGCTCTCAGGTTTCCCAACAGTGAATAAGTCAGCTATCGTCCTGTCGCCCACGGTCTCTTCTGTGATCTGACAGGGGATGTAGCGTTCTGCCTCCTGACCAACCGTGATTGTACAGCTATAACTTGTATTACGGTTTTTCCCCATACCTGGGCAGATGAGCTTTACCAAGCTCTATAGCATACGGCTCTTGTCCCTGTTCTCTAGTTGGAAGGCGTGGGTCTTTGGCAATCTAAGGGGTATGTATCAGTGTATGTTGGGGAACATTTGTGTTCAGGAAGGCTGTCCCGTTACAGGTAACTTTTGGTAGTATGCTTCTACTTTTCTGAAGTTTGCTGACGTATGTGATTACTTGTTGGTTGTGTGACTGTTGTGTGTTTTGTGTCTCAGCATTCGATGGTGTGTCAGTGTGTGCGCACCCCTGTCACGTCCCACATGTTCCGCCTCGGGAATCCTCCTGCCTGTCTGGGTATGGTTGAGGTTTAAGGAGAACAATGGAGGGGGGTAGTTAAGGTGGGTGGTCCACACTACGAAGGGCTGCGCCCGTCCCCATCCCCGCCACGGGCCCAGAAGCCCTCCCCCCGCCCGAGGGCGTCGAGCAATGTACATGAACCATGGGCTCCACATTTCTGTATGTTTGAGTTCCCTACCCGTTAGGGAGGCATGGAGCACCTCCGCGCTCTGTATGTCTTCCATCTGCTGTACCCACTCCGACTTTGTCGGTGTGGTAGTTTGTTTCCAATACGATGGAATGGCTGCCTTAGCAGCATTCAGCAGGTGCCGGAGAATTGACTTCTTATAGTTCGAAATCGTCTGCTGAGAGATGTGCAGGAGAGCCAGTTCGGCTGACCAGTCCGGCACATCCCCCAGCACGAGCGTCGTCTCCATTTTCACCATGTCCCAGTACGGGAGTATGTCCTGGCACTCCCACCACACGTGGATCAGCGTGCCTCTCTCCTCACGACATCTGCAGCATGTCGGCGGCACCGCCGGGAACATTTGATGGAGCACCACTGGCGTTCGGTACCAAAATGAGATCAGTTTGTATCCAACCTCCTGGTAGTAGGAGCTGATGGAGCTCTTATGTTGCCATATCAGGGCCTTATTCCATTGTGGTGTGGTGAATGTCTTATTCAGGGACTCCTCCCAACGCCTCTTGAAGGTGGCCACGGTTGGCCGATCGTTCGTTATTTGTTGTTGGTAGATTGTGGAGATGGCATGCTCTATGGAGGTGCCTCGTTCGCACAGGTCTTCGAACCTTGTCGATTCCCTGTGGAGACGTTCTCTGTGTGGCAGCTTCGTGTAGTAGTGTTTCAGCTGCAGGTATCGCAGGATAATCATGGGGGGTCCGTGGTCTCCCCTCCAGAATCGGGTCAAGGCCCCGAAGTCAGTCGGCGCCCAGGACCCGACATATGGGTATATAGTCCCCCTCCCCCAGGAAACTCCATGCTCCGGCCGGCATGCCTCCCCCAATTCCTCTGTTAAGTGTCACCGGGACGAGTGGGCTAGGCATGGTTGATATGTTTAGCTTTTCCCTTAACGATTTCCATCCCCGGAGTGTGTGTGTGACCGGCCCCTCCTTGGCTCCCCGCTCCCGAGGCCCCAGGTCCCCTCCCCAGATCATGCTTTCTATCCTACCTTCTGTAGCCTCCCTATCCAGCTGTACCCAAGGCTTTCGCGAGGGGTTTTGATGCCAGTCTAGAATGCGCTGGAGGACCGTGGCCTGGTAATATTTTCTAAAGTCCGTCAGAGCTAGTCCCCCACTAGACCTGGGCAGACAGAGAATGTCATGCCGCAATCTGGAGCGCTCGCCTCGCCACGTAAAGCGGAGCACCGCCGTTTTCAGGGAGGAGGAGGACGCCGGTAGTGTGATGGGTAATGTCTGTAGGAGATATAGCACCCTGGGAAGCACGTTCATTTTGAGCACTACTATGCGCCCATGCCATGTTATGTGCTGGAGGACCCACCTGGCCAAGTCCATTTTTATTGTATGCAGGAGGGGTTGGAAGTTGTTCTCATAAAGTCTCCCGGGGTCCGTGGTTACCCAGATGCCCAGGTACTTCATTTTGCCGTGGCACCATCTGAATGTGAATTCAGATTCCAGCGCCCTGAATTCCGCTGTGGATAGTGTAAGGTTCAGTGCCTCACATTTTGTGAGGTTAAGTTTAAATCCTGATATTGCACCATAGCGTTCAAATTCCGCCAACAAGTTCGGCAGAGTGGTTCGCGGGTGTTTGACAAAGAAAAGTAAATCGTCCGCGTACGCTGCCATTTTCTGAGTCGATCCCCCTCCGTCGTACCCCTGTATGTTCAGGTTAAAGCGGATCGCATGTAGAAGTGGCTCCAAGGACAGGGCAAATAACAGTGGGGAGAGGGGGCATCCCTGCCGAGTACCGTTATGTATCGCAAAATCGGTTGTCTGGGCTCTGTTGACCCTCACGGAAGCTCGTGGTGTGCTATATAAAGCCGCTATCCCCGTCCGAAGGGTCTGCCCCAGGCCCATCGCCTCTAGTGTGACCTGCATATACTGCCAATTGACCCGGTCGAACGCCTTCTCTGCGTCTGTCGACAGCAGCAGAAGGCATCCCCCCCCCTTCTCGCTAGATGTTGGATGGAGAAGAGTCTTAGGGTACTATCCCGCGCTTCGCGCCCGGGGATAAAGCCCGTTTGGTCCGCATGAATCAGATGCGGAAGATTGGGTTGGATCCTTGTAGCAAGCACCTTCGCCAGCAGTTTGGTGTCAATGTTTGTAAGAGAAATCGGACGATAGCTACCACAGCATTGTGGGTCCTTCCCAGGTTTTAGTAAAACGGTTATTGTTGCGGACAGGGATTACCGTCCGAATTTCCCCCCCCCCTCCGCCACTGCGTTAAGGGCGTTCGTGAGCCGCGGCAGGAGTCTCTCGGCGAACTTTTTATTGTAGCCGGTAGAGAAGCCGTCCGGACCTGGGGCCTTGCCGGTTTTAGATCTCTTCAGGGCGATGACCAGCTCCTCCATGCAAATAGGTGCATCCAGGGCCACCGCCGAGTCAGGGTCAATCCTTTCCGTGACAGTGGCGTATAGGTATTCAGTCCGCAGGGCCTGGTTGTGCTGCGATTGGTCCTGCCCCCCGTGCGGCTGGAGGTTGTACAGGGATTGGTAAAAATGCCTAAACTCATCCGCTATGTCCTGAGGGAAGGGGGAGACCGCGCCCGATGTAAGGCGTAAGCTGCGGATTTGTGTATGTGGGCTGGTGCCCTTCAGCAGTCGGGATAGATACTTACCCCCCTTGTTAGCGTGAGCGTAGAAGAAGCCTCTCGTGCTCTGTAGGGCGCGGAGGTGCCTCTTCACGATAAGGTCTCTCAATGCTTGTCTAGCCTCCGTGAGCTCACCATAGGTTGCGTTAAGGTGGTACCGTTTATGTTGTGACTCTAAAGTTGAGATGGTCTCGTAGAGTTTTGCCATTTCTCGAATGGCCGCCTTCTTTTTTTGAGATGCTATCTGTATGAGCGTACCACGGATTACGCTCTTGTGAGCTTCCCAGTGTGTTATGGGGGACGTTCCCTCCTTCTCATTTTCGCTGAAGTAAAGGTCCAGGGCCGTTCAATTTGATCCCTAACAGTCGGGTCCAGAAGTAAAGCTTCATTCATTCGCCATGTCCATGTGGAAGGGCGAAACAGAGGTGACTCTATGGCTATCCGAACCGGGCTGTTGCCGGTTCGATGGTCGCTTTGAGCAATCGGGAGAGTCCCTCTTGTTTAACGAAGAGATAGTCAATACGTGCATATCTATCGTGAAGCGCAGAGTAGTGTGTGAAGTCTTTACCCGTTGGATTCAGGGCCCTCAAGCCTTCGACCAGACCCAGGCTATTCAAGGAATTCCGAATGGATCGAATATTGCGTTGGGGGATACAGCTATGACCTGAGGATGAGTCCAACGTAGGGTCCAGGGGGGTGTTAAAGTCCCCTCCCACCAACAGAGTACCCTCCGCGAAATCTCGCAGTTTGGTCAATGCTCCCTTCAAGAGTGTGGCTTGGTGTCTATTGGGGACATAGATTGTGGCAAATGTAAATATTTTATCTGCTATAATACCTTTCAGGAAAAGGTAACGCCCTTGCGCGTCCTGGTGCTTGTCTAGTTCTGTAAAGGCAAGATCTGCTGCGAGCAATATGGCCACACCAGATTTGCGAGCTGAAGGGTGGTTGCAGAAATGGTTGTTCGGGTATGATTTGTTGTGCAGGGAAGGGGCCACCCCCTCCCTAAAATGTGTTTCCTGGAGCATCGCCACCAAGATGTGCTTTTTCTTCAGTTCTTTTAAGAGATGAGTTCTGCGCTCCGGAGCATTCAGACCCCTGCAATTGAGGGTGAGGATCGATATTGGTGCCCTACGGTACGCCATCTGTTATAGGTGGAGACAGGTAACTGTGCCCCTATGCCGTAAGTTCAGGCACGGGGAGCTGCGACCCCGGGCCTCCGGCGCGGACGAAGGAGAGAGAAAGAGCGAGAGAGGGGAGAAGGAAGGAAGTAGGAAAAAAGGAGGGGAGACGGGGTCGAGAGAGAATAGGTAAGTACGCAGTGGGGGTGTTGTTGGTAGCGATGAGTGGAGGTGTGCGTTTGTAGGGTGTGTAGGTCCTTGTTTAGAATGTGAGAAGTGATGTACGGAGGTGTATATTGGTGAGGTGTAGAGATCCTTCTTGGGATTACGTGGATCCCTTAACTAATCCCTCCTATCTGGAGGATACTCGAGCAGTAACTAGGTGCGGTGGTGTGTCGCCCCGGAAACCTGTCCGGGATGCGCCTGTGCCCGCCGTCCAGTCGCAAGGGTTTAGCCCGAGTGTGGGTTAGGAAACGCGGCCCCAGCCCCGTCCAACGGCCAGGCAGCGAAAGAAAAGGTGTAGGGAGAAAGGAGGGGTTGGAACGTCCCGCCCCACCCATCCCTTTGAACTGCGTAACCAGAGACACAACTTTTGTCAATCTAACCAACCGGTGTGCAATGATGCGGCCGGTACAAACTAATTAACAACATGGAACTCAACATTCCCCTATGCCCCCGCCCCCCACATCCAAGGCACAACCCAGGAGCTCCAGCCGTCCATGCCCCCCCCCGGTCAACCCCTCCCCACATTAACATCCTAAGCATGTGGGAATCTCCCGCTGAGGCATGGGCCCCCCTCCACTCCCCCCTGCGCTGTATTATCTCGGTCAGCCTTCCGAATCCCGGTCCCCCCCGTGTGAGCTCAACGTAAAGCGAGAGGGCGGGCCCCCGCAGCCCCACAGAGCCCCCCCATGGTGAGGGAGGCCCAACAGAGGCCGCCACCCCCTTCCCCTCCCCCCCACAACCAGTGGCTAGGAGTCCCATCATGTGTAAGAAGAAAACAGCCCCTGTGCACCATCCCCCAGAGCAATAGGGGGAAAGCGTGACCCAGTCCGCACTGTGTGCTGTAGCGCTCCCGACCCACTGGCAGATTGGGCCAATTCCACCCCGTCCCCCACCCCAGAACCCGATGTCTGTGTGCAAGTGTCCAAGTGGAATCCGCCCTTCTTTAGGGCCTGGAAACTGGGTCCAACTTTGGGGAGACAGTCAGTGAGAGGACCCGTGTCCAGCTGCAGAACCCAATTCCCCCCATCCAAAATCTACTAGTGAGCCCATCCCATGCGGTCATGGGCCCCAGTGAACCGAGGCAGATAAACCTCCCAACCGGCGCGCCAATGTCCAAGCAGTCCCGGGAGGCCCAAGTGAGAGGTGGGTACCGGAGCCATGTGGTGTCCCTGGATGCGTGGGTGGTGTGGTAGCGCTCTCCCCCATTTCTGAAGCTACTCACTTACTCCTCCGGGGCCGCCGGATGACGATGCCTCTGAGGAGGGCGTCCTGGCTGGGATCGTGTGTCGCGTCTGGGTATCCTTTGGGGTCTCGGGGGTCCCACTGGCCCCAGAATCCAGTTGACGACTGTTACCGGTGGCAGCTCCAGTTCCTCCATGAAACGGGGGACCTCCTCTGGCCATCTCAGCGGGACCCATCGGTTCTGGTAAGGGACATGGCGTTCCCGTAATGCCGCTGTGACTGGTCTGAGTGCTTGGCGCGCCTCCAAGGTGATGGGGGAGAGGTCATGGTAAAGGGAAACCTGCACCCCTCGAAAGGGCCAAGTAGGTCGCTCACGGGCCTTTCTCATGATGGAGTCCTTCACCGGGAACGAGTGCAGGCAACACACCAGGTCCCTGGGACCGTCCTCTAGCGATCTAGGCCTTAACGCACTGTGGGCTCTCTCAAATTCGAAGCGCTGGGGGGGAGTCACTGGCAGCAGTGATTGGAACAGCTCTGTGAGGGTTTCCTCTGCATTTTCGTCCCCCTCAGTTTCGGGAACGCAGCAGATCCGAATGTTGCAGCGGCGCCCCCTGTTGTCCAGATCTTCCATATGCCTGCGCATAGCCAGGAGAACTTCCCCCTGGCGAGCTACTGCCAAGTCTGTGGCTGTGAGCTTGTTGGTGTGAGCCTCAGCAGCCTGCCCAAGTGCCTGGATGCGGCCTGCTTATGCTGTGACCTCTGACCTTATTCCCGCCATCTCTTCTCTCAGAGTCTCCTGAATGGTGGCTGTAAGGGTGTGGAGG
The DNA here is from genome assembly GCA_933207985.1 of Pelobates cultripes. Lineage (NCBI taxonomy): Eukaryota > Metazoa > Chordata > Amphibia > Anura > Pelobatidae > Pelobates > Pelobates cultripes. Next base: position 118,419,248 of record OW240917.1, on the reverse strand, counting down.
TCAGCTTTAGTGACCATAGATGCGGTGAGGCTCCTCAATTCCTCCTCTATCCGGTCCAGCGCTGCGTTGTCGGAGGCCGCCAGGAATGCCGGCCCCATTTTGGGACTTCCCCCCCCCCTCACTGCTCCCGCTTGGCTGCGGCTGTAAGTCCAACGGGCCCTGCTGGGTACCCCTCAAGGTTTGGGGGGCCTCGGGGTGTCGAGTGCGGCCCATGAAGGTGGTCTCGCTGATACTGAGGCACGTTATCGGGATCAGGTGGAGTGGAGCTCGCCCCTTAAGCGGCCATGTTGTCCAGCGCCCAAGCCACGACCCCCGGAAAGAAAAGTCTTATGGCTTGACTGGTGTTTGCAGATCTGTTTTTACCAATGTATTTACTATTCACTGACATCAGGTAATAGGGGTTTTCAGTCACTTTTTCCCACCATAACGCTATTGCTTTGTGTTATATATCTGATTCTAAATGTAGTTTATATATTATTTGTATATATAAATATTTTATTAGTTAATTATTTGGGAACCTGCTTGACAATTCAGGCAGAAATACCAGGGAATTTCATTTCCAATTCCTACATTGACCCTGTAACTTGAAAAACAAAAACATATAACCATGTAGGGTACTGTTGTACTCATAAGACTTTACAGAACACACTTATGAGTGTTTAAGAGAAGTAAAATGTCTAATAAGGATGATATAATCAGTGAAAAATGCATATAAATTTGTGTGAAAAATACAAAACAAAAACAAATATTAACACTTAACTTTGGCCAGGGTTTGTGACTAAGTGGCTACTAAAAAAAAAAGATTGGACATAACCCATTTTGAATGGGTTTTGTAAATGATAGTCATAATAGGGTTATTTTTTTCATTCCTGGGCTACCATACAGTCTCAAAGTCAACATAGGCCCAGCAAACCAATCTAGAAAAGTTCAATGTGTAAAAACTGAAATCGGCAAGTGTTTTGACACGCTGCATAATGTTCTCTAAACCATAAAACTGAAGGTTCATTATTTACACAAACAAAAACTGCTAAATCATTTTAAAATGTTGACAACTCATTTAGACATCGTGTGTATTATTTTAAGCTCTAGTGATAAGCTTACTTCTCTAAATGCTCTATGCTACTAGCAACAACCCAAAGAAAGTGTTAGCAGATGTGATGATCAAAGGATGTTTCTTTTTTTTTTTTATTCTTTATTTTTATAGTGCATATGATATAACAGCGTGCATGGGGTACCCCAACGGCATTCCTCATGCTTTTCATAAATTTATAACAGTAATGGGTATGTTCTTGCGTGCACAATTTTATGTTAAATATACAGTTTAGTAAGCTTATTCTCAATGTATTGTCTATTATATATAATGCCACGACAAACATTCATAGACCAGATAGATGGGTATAACAGGAGTATGACTGCTTAGGTATGAACCATACGTTAAGGTACATGCTAGCTAAGTCACTACTGTGGTTGCTTATTTAGTTGCTGTTCGGTGATATGTCATTTGTTAAACTTAAAATATTAGTTGTCTAGTGGCATTCTGAGGAGATAGGAGTATTTTGTAGACTCCTGGGGTCGAGCTAACTGCTCTGAGGATATATAGTTAAGCAGTTGCTGTGATTTTGCGCTAGTGGGGATGCCTTAGAGTCTGCCTCTGGATTAACGTTTCACAAAATGATAATTAAGATAACGCTTAATAACAATGCAAACGAAATGATAAGTAAAATAACGCCATGGGGGCCAGTGGGCATAAAGACTATTAAATACGTATCATGAGTATTAACCACACATGCTATTGAATATTTGCACATAACATTACAGTCTCGTAGCTGGTCTGCTGTGGCGTGCTACTTGGAATTTACCCCTCGCGGATCAGTCTCAGGGACAGACTCAGCCTATGCCAGCAGGGGACACGACACAGTCTCTGAGTGCAGGGGCCCACTGCCTGACATCGCCTATGCTCCGGTAGGTTGGGGTTCGTGACTTGTGTGTCGCACTGTTCAGCTTTTTAGGTCGTGGTTGTGGTCCTGCTTGAGTGCGCTTGGGTGATGTCTTCGGCGCCATTTTGAGGCTCGGCACTGATCTTCTTAGGTGCTTAGGTGGAGAGCTTTTGGGTAAGTAGGCTTCTTTGTGTGGTAGAGAGGGCTGGAGCAAAAGGCGTGTTAATTTCTGCCAGAAGTCGGAGAAATGTCCCTCTATTTTGGAGAGGATGTCGCTGTGTGCTTTGTCGGCAATAGGGATCCCATGTGGACAGTGCTGTATCTCGCTTGCGGGATCTGCTCCCCACTGCATCTTGAGGGTAAATCGTTTTTTGGGTGTCTGTAGCCTGTGTTGTAATGTGCACTCTGGCCTGCTGTGCCTCCGACCCTTCCTTCCGCTTCGGGCCTGCCACGGTTTTGGAGCCGCGGTCTTGCGTTGCGTCTGGAGGGGTAGGCATCTTGTCTTGATGTCGCAGTGAGTGCTTGTTGTTTGTGGTGGCGGGCATCGGGCTATCTTGTGCCTGAATGCCACCTTGCTTGCTGCAGCTTCGAAGTGAGGGCTTTCTTTCCCTCTGGCTTTGGTTCTCCTGGCATCCGCCATTTTGATTGATGCGCTTGGGCCACATCGCAGGTTGGTAATGTCGATAGGCTCGGGTTTTGTCTCCGCGGTCTGAGCCCCAGGGTGTGGACCGGGATCACCCCCACCGGTCCAGAGGGGGGGGAACAGGGTCCGGTCCGCTTGGGTTCGGGCCTCTGGTAGGGTTCCGGTTGGCAGGATAGTGGAGCAGCGGCCGTCCACCCCACTCACTGCCGGAGTAGGCCCCAGTTGGGATACCGATGACCTCTCCTCCAGGGGACTGTAGCTCGAGGAGCCAGCCTCACCCTGGTTTCGGATACTCCTGTGCATTGAGGATTGTTGCTGGAGGTCGCGTTTGAAGCGAAAAAATCTTGGTTTTAAGGCTTTAGGTTTGGAAACTTGCAGGAGCTGAGTATGCATGCGACCATCCAGCTCAGCGGTTCGGCCCCGCCCCCCCAAAGGATGTTTCTGTTGAACTGTTGGCAAAGAAATGACAAAAGAGGAAAGTGCAGCTATAACAGCACACAGTTGGTGCTTTAACAGGATACTCAATTCATATTTACTACTTTGCATGTACGGTGTCATTTTCAATCCTTTCCTCATAGTGAAAATATTGTCCAGCTATAAGCCCACCCTGTTACAAAGGGGAATTTTCCTTAGAGGGGCTGATGCCATGGCCACATCATTAGCTCCAGTTAAGAGAAATTGATTTTAGCTGTAACTGTCCACTTGGGCTGTGCATTAATATGCATTTCTTAACCAGGTGCTAGGCAACATACCCCATGAACTGGATTATGAGAAATCTAATCAGCACTAACAAATAGATGGTTTAGAATTGGCTAACAGGTGTCTGATATTTTCTGATCTGAGAAGGGCTGAATATGGGTAACTGCAATATTATTTCTTTCTTTTTTACAATCTTTATTTTGTTGTGGTTGGTACCACAAGATTTTGTTGTAAATCAGAAAATACGAATATAAGGTACACACAGTAAACCTGTAAGGGCATTTAAGTAAGGCACTTCTAAAATGCAAACAAAAAAAAATAAAACTATATGAGTGCATTTCTAATTCAAAGTCTTAATTAAAGAGTGTTATCGAGGGGGGCGGGGCCTGACTTCCAAGCAGACCAGATGTGTGTGGAGCTAGCTCCAGTGTTTGGTACCTATAAAACGAGTTAATAGTCAGGTGGGCTAGGGAGAGGTGGTTGCTCTCTTGACTCTCTAGCTGTTTTTTGCAAATTTAGCATGCCTACTCCCTTCCCCCACCCCCACCCCCCCCTTTTGGACCTGTGGGGGTTACCACGGTTCCGGGAGCCCATATATCACTCACCATCCCGTCGGGCCAACGAGGCTCCCAAGATGGCAGAGACCAGCGTTAGAAATATGACTGCCTCAAACATCACTGCCTCACTGTCTGCACTCGACCTGATCTTCCTAAAATTTCTAGCCCGCATAGCAAAGAGAAAGCAAAGATCGCGGTCTCTCTTGCATGGGTACGGTGAACAGACGAGGGCTCCTACGCCTATACCACAGAGTGGCCCCGCAATACCAAACAAAATATCCCTACATACTCGACCAGTGTGCAAACATCTAGCCCTTACCAGGAGATGACAGCGGGATCCGCTCTGGCAGCTACCCATAGCACAAGATTGCTTGGGGCTGTGCCTGGTAGTGTTGGGAGTTGGCACCAGACCCAGAGCCTGGGAAAGGCCTCCCACTGTGCCCTCCAAAATGGCGGTGGTGATCAGGAGACCCCACGCAAGCTTTGGGCAAGGCTGTAGCTTATGCTACACGGCAGTGAAACTCACTCGGAACACAAGGATTCTCTCCTGGGAGCCCAGCAGTTAGCTCGCAATCCGGAATCGGTTGAGAATGCTTGTCGCACACAGAGACCAGCAGCGGCTGCAAGCCAGATTATCTACAGGATGGTGGACTCCTGGTGTTATGGTTTACTCTTTATTTTCTTTTTAAATTCATTAACAATGCCAATTAATTGCTTATGTATAATATGCTTGTGCAAATTTCCTTTACCCAGTCCTAGTTCGAAAACTGCATAAAAAAAAAAAGTGCTGTTACTCTACGTGACACAGCTTGACAAGCCTTTTTGTTAACCTATATTCTTAAAATAAGTCTCTATCTGCCTTTATTTTACTTTTTTTGCACTACAAAATTTTTTATATATAATTTTTTATTTTTTTTTAAATGTTATCGATCTTATGATCTGTTACTGCAGAGAAAATGCGCAAAAGGACTAGTATGGGAACTTGCCAATCCCTGGTAGCCCTTCTACACCCAACAGAGTAGCTCACTATACAGAAAGTCATACAGTGGACCCTGCAGCAGCAGTGCATCTTCCACAGTCCGGGACTTGAGCAACGCTTTTACTCCTGGCACTACAACTCTCTGCTGTACCGGGAGAGGCGCAGGAGGCAACTGGAGGCCTTTCAAGCATTCTTTTGGATTTTCGAGGGCCTGACAGAACATGAACTGCATCCCCGTGGGGTACCGCCAGATTCCAGAGACTGAAATCCTGCAGTTGCCCACGCCAAACCTAGGATTCTTTCCTGAGCGGGCCATAATAGCCAATGTAACAGAAAATGTCCAGGGTGACCGCTATGTGTCTGGTTGCATCCACAGCAGCAGTTGGCACCTTCCTGATCCTGTATGCTGACACGATGGGCGACAATTGAAGATTATGCTAGCGCTAGTGTACTTATAATCTTAATTTTAGTAATGACAGGAGGCGAGTATTTTGCATTAACTCTCTTTACTAACTCCACACAGCAGTAAAGAAAAGTGAAACATTAACCAATGAAAAAACAGTATGAGGTATAGTATTCACAGTGATGAGGCTCCTCCCCCTCTTTCGAAAGCGACATCAAAGACAAATATAGAAAACGGATAAAGTCTTGAAACATAAAGTCTTGAAACATGCACCAACGGGTGACTTTCCACATACGAAGTCCTAGTGGCTGAAGGACGGTCCAAACGTGTCCATCCTGAGCATGAGATGTAATGTCCCAAGGTTATGCTGAAAAAGAACGTGGAGAAGGTTAGGTACCGATCTGGCAACTGTTTGCAGTAATGTAATACACCCAACACAATTTCCACTGAACTGATGCAAAACTAGATGAGAAAACTAGTACAAATATGACAGTAAACCATAACAATGATCTAGCTAAACAAGGTACAAGCCTGAGTCATACAAGATGAATAGGAAGATAGAAGAAGTAAGGAATACACAGAGTAAGTATACTTACTTGGATCCTTATCCCCCAAGGGTGTGGAGGGTGGGAAAATACTCGCCTCCTGTCATTACTAAAATTAAGATTATAAGTACACTAGCGCTAGCATAATCTTCAATTTTACCACATGACAGGAGGCTTCATATTTTGCATTTTTAACGCTGAACCAGGAGAGACGTGGCTGCCCCCGCATTCGGTCGGAAGTAGAAGGTCCGAAAGGTCGATTCTCGTGACCAATCTGCAGCTCGTAGGATGTCTGCCAGGGATGCGCCTGCGGTGAAAGCCGAAGAAGCTGCCGCCCCGCGGACTGAGTGGGCTCCGAAGGTTTCCTCTACGCCTGCCAGGGACAGAATCCATCTTACCCATCTGGCCAGGGTGGTGGTAGAGACGGGAACGTGTGGCCTAACGTAGGACACCAAGAGTTGGCCCGTAGGGGAGACGCGCAAGCGGGTTGTGACCTCTACGTATCGATGTAGGGTAGATACCACGCAGAGAAGCGGTTCTGTAGGAAAAAAGGGGTAGAAGACCGATGTGGAGTCGGATTTCGTACGGCGTGAAACTTGGAAGGTAACTCCCTCCGGGGAGACCGAAAAGGCATCGATGTCGAATGCTCGTACGTCTGAAACTCTGCGGAACGAGACCAAACAAAGTAGGAGCGTCAGTTTGGCTGATAGTTGTCGGAGTGAAAGTCTGTCGTTGTCTGGCCAGTCCCTCAGGAACTGTAGGACGTTTTCGACGTCCCATAGTCGGGAATATTTAGGTCTCGGAGGCCTCTGAAGTCTGATGCCCCTGAGGAGGCGGCATACCAACGGGTCTTTCCCGACGGGGATCCCCTGGGCCGGAACGTGGGCCGCCGAAATTGCGGAGCGCACTACGTTGAGGGATCGGTAAGATCGGCCCTTGGAGAAGAGATGCGAGAGAAAATTCATGATGGCTGTTATAGGTGCCGTAAAGGGATCAAAATTCCGCTCACTGCACCAAGTAGCCCAGGAGCTCCATGCCGATAAGTAACATCGTCTGGTTCCTGGTGCCCATGAGTCCCATAGGAGATCTCGAGATGTTTGCGATAACTCTTCGGTTTGCCAGGCTCCCCTGAAAGCGTCCAAGCCACCAGCGTGAGACGGTCTTCCAGGATGAGCGGGTGTTGATTCCCTCTCGGGTCCGTAAGGAGCGTCGGATAGGACGGTATGAGGAGGGGATCTCTGTAGGATGATGCTAGAAGGTCCGGAAACCATGGTTGACCCTGCCATAGGGGTGAGATGAGGAGCAGGGATCCGCGCTGGGTCTTCAGGTATTGCATCGTCCTGGCTACCATGGCGAATGGGGGAAAGGCGTACGCCCCCGAGGGTGGCCAAGGTTGGAGAAACGCATCTACTGCTTTGCTCTCTGGGTCTGGGAGCCAGCTGAAGTACTCGTCTGTCTGCCTGTTGTTGCGTGACGCGAAGAGGTCTAGGTGGAGGGGACCCCTCCTGACCGAAAGGCGCTGGAAGATCGCTGGGTCCAGTCTCCAGTCGCTGCTGTCCCGCCAGTGGCGTGAAAACCAGTCCGCTGTCAGGTTCGTTTCTCCCGGGAGGTATTCTGCCATGAGGGAGATTTTCCGGGGTAGACAAAAGTCGAAAATGTCCTTCGTGATCTCTGAGAGGAGTCTGGATCGGGCTCCTCCCAGACGATTGATGTAGCGGAACGCTGAGATGTTGTCCATCCGGAGGAGGATGCAGCAGTCTGTCCGGTCTCTCGCTAAGCTGCGGATCGCAAACGACCCCGCTAGGAGTTCTAGGCAGTTTATGTGAAGGTTGGTTTCTTGGGAAGTCCAAGTGCCTCCTGTCGATCTGCCCTCGCTTGTGGCGCCCCAGCCCCACAGGCTGGCGTCTGATTCCAGAATGGTGTATTCCCGAAGATGGCTCGGCCGCTCCAAGCTTCCATGCTGTCCAACCACCATCCGAGTTCTTCCTTGATCTCTTCCGTTACCGGAATGTTTTGGTCGTAGGAAGGGTTCTGACGGAGGAAGGAGGCCTTCAGGCGTTGCATCGCCCTGTAGTGTAGTGGGCCCGGGAAGATTGCCTGTATAGATGCGGACAGTAGTCCCACGATTCGAGCCAGGCTGCGGAGTGGAATGGTGTTGCAGCGGATGACTCTGCGTAGTTCCTTTTTGATGGCTGTGATCTTTGAGATCGGGAGCCGTAAGGTGCTGGTCTTGGAGTCTATCTCGAAGCCCAGGAAGTGTATCGTCTGGGCTGGGAGCAGCTCCGATTTTTGGTAGTTCACCACGAAGCCTAGGGACGTCAGGAGTTGAATGGTATATCGTGTGTGTTGTGTTAGACTGTACCTGTCTGAGGAAAAAAGTAGCAGGTCGTCCAGGTAGATAATGCAACGAATTCCTTGAGTTCGTAGTTGTGATACTACCGGCTTGAGGAGCTTGGTGAAGCACCATGGTGCTGAGCTGAGGCCGAAGGGGAGGCATGTGAACTGCCAGGGGCGACCTTGCCATCGGAATCTGAGGAATTGTCGGCAAGACGTATGGACGGGTACCGATAGGTAGGCGTCCTTGAGGTCCAGTCTTGTGAACCAGTCCCTGTCTTGGAGCAGATCTCTTAGAAGATGGATGCCTTCCATCTTGAAATGTCTGTACCTCACGAAAAAGTTGAGCCTCCTTAGGTTTATAACCGGCCGGAAGTCTCCGGATTTCTTCTTCACTAGAAAAATGTTGCTGAAGAAGCCGTTTTTGTCGTGAGCGGGTTCTATTGCTCCTTTCGCCCTGAGTTCCCATAGTTCGCCATCGATTAGGTGGCGATCCTCGTTGGAGCACTGAATGGGGTGCGGAGGAGTGGTCTGGCATGGGGTTTCCACGAAATCTATGATGTAGCCCCGAACCGTCTGAAGGATCCATGCGTCCGTGGAGATGGCTGTCCAGTTCTGAAAAGACAGAGCGATACGACCTGCAGTACACGGGGTAAGAGGACATTGAGACATTATGTTGCTTACCTGTGGGAAAGCGTGCTCTGCCACGGCCACGAGGTCCTCTGCCTCTGTCGGCTCCTCGGGTGTAGGAGAAAGGCTGCCTGACGCCCACTTCCGGGTAGAAGGGTTGGGGTCTGTGTGAGCGGGGGCCGGAGGGCCAAAACCGGCTGGCTGCTCGGCCCCTGTAGCGGCCAGCCCGTCCAAAAACACCCCTACTGGGGTAGCCCCTGAAGACTCGCTTCATGGAAGTTTGAGCCTTATTTAGTGAGGTGAAAATGTTTACATGCTTGTTAAGTTCTTTGAGGAATGCTTCCCCAAACAATTTGCCCTGTGCAAGCGGTCCCAACTCCTTGGTGCCCAATTCCACCAGTTTTCCGTCAATACGGAGTAGCGCTGCCTTACGCCTCTCAGAGGAGAGGGCTACATTGGTGTTGCCCACAAAACAGAAGCACCTCTGTGCCCATTCTCTTATATCATGTGCCCACTCTTTTACCATGCTGGTATCAAATTCGTCAGCCCTTGTGAAAGCATCGTCCGCCAAAAACATGATGCGGGACAGTGGGCCAATGGAGTCTAGGAGTTTGTCCTGAACTCCGTGGAATCCTTTTTCCACTCCTCTCCTGGGGTCACGACCACCCCGCGACATGAATGTGTTCATGACCTGGTCGAATTCGGGAGTCTGAGCCACGTGGTCGGGGAGCGAAGGGCGAGGGCATTCAGAACGTAGGCGGTTGCGCACCGTTTTGTCCAGGGGTTTGCGGAGCCAACGATGCATAAATTTGGAGAGATGGTCGGGAGGGGTCCAGTCCCCCGAACGCGGGTGTCGTATATTTCGGGGGTCGAATAGACGTTGACCCGTGGGGTCCAGAATGGCTTCCCCTTCTTCTTGGACCGGTGTGGCGTCCGGCAGTTGGATGTCGTCCAAGAAGGTGCCTTGCAGGAAACCAGTATGGGATCCCGTGTCCGAACCCCAGTCATTTTCTTGTGAATCGGAATCTGCGGCCTGCCACTCGTCCAACACGGCCATGGAGTGTGTGTGTTCGTCCCCCTCGTCCGAGGAGTAGTGGGCTGGAGTGGGTGGGGTCGGCCTGTGGCGTTTGCAAGGTGTCTTGCCTTTGCCCGGGTTGTCATTCCCTTTTTCGCCCTTCCAGTGGCGTTTGCTGGGCCGTGAGTCGGCCTGAGCATGAGATTCTGAAGCCTCAGAATCGTAGTCATGGGCTTGGGCTTTTGTGACTTTTTTAGTCTGATCGGCTGTTGCCGTCATAACCCTGGATAACGCTTTCTCCATAGAGGCGGAGATGGCTTCCGCAATCGTGGTTTGGAAGTCCGCAGGGTTTTGGGGTGTATCCATAATGATAGGAGTAGGGCCGCTGGAATAGATAAATCTGGGCTAGGGGTCAGTCTGAAAAAAGGTACCTGCAGTACCCAGGTAACCCCAGCAGGGTAAATTATATATATATATGTAGATATATAATAAAAGGGAAAAAAGGGCACCCCAGCAGGGTGAATATGATAAAGCTGGTAACAAAAGCACCAGTTTCCCCAGCAGGGAATATTGGGTTTTATTCTGGGCCTCACCCAGTTATATATGCATTCATATATATAGGTGGCACGAAATCCACCTGGCAGCAGCAGTAATCAAATATAAGGGCCTCACCCTGGCACACAAAACGCTGGTGGAGCCAGTAATATCAATAAGTATGGGGCCTCACCCCAAAGCACAGGATTAATAATCTTCTAAATGGATGACTGACCTGGGGACCCCTGATTGCGTCCGGTGGTGAGGTGAACGGGCGCCGGAATGAGCGGTCGCGACGCTCCCAAGATGGCGGCCGTGGATCTCGCGAGACGCGAGATCCAAGATGGCCGCCGGAGCGAACGGGAAACAGTTTCCCGCCGCGCGACCAGAGTGAGTGCGGCTGTGAAGCCGCGAGGAAGGAGTAGGGTGGAGGAGGGTGAGCGTTACCCTCAGAGAAAGAGGTGGGCGTTTGCGGTCGGTCCGACGGCGGAGAAAGCTGGCGGACCGAGTGGGAAAAGGGAGGGGGGGGGGGAGAGACAGGAGAAGATCCTGAAGGGGGGAGAGGAAAAATCCCCAGAAGAGTAAAGTTCAAGGGGGGCAGAGATAAAGGGATAAAAAAGGAGGAAAGTGCTTCCATAAAAAGTCTGCCCTAATAATACAACAGAAAGTACAAACCACTAGCACAGTACATATAAAAGGACAATAAAAGAAAAAGCCCACCTGAAGCAGTACTACACAGTAACTACATGTAAGGATATATCATAGAGAACATAAAATAAACATATAGTAATAAATACAGTAAGTAAAAGGGAAGAGCCAAAAACTCTGACCTGTCTGCTGATGGAGCAGTAAAGAAAGAGGGGGAGGAGCCTCATCACTGTGAATACTATACCTCATACTGTTTTTTCATTGGTTAATGTTTCACTTTTCTTTACTGCTGTGTGGAGTTAGTAAAGAGAGTTAATGCAAAATATGAAGCCTCCTGTCATGTGGTAAAATTCCCCTTCTTCTTTCACCTCCATTGCCTGTGTCACTTTATAGACAAAGTCTAGCAAAGCCTGTTGTTCAACTATTTCTGGCGCTCCGCTAATTCATAAAATTTTTTCCTGCTGATTTCGCGTCTCCAGTGATGCCTCTGTACAGGAATGGAGGTGGTCCACTGGGTGAGGGATTCCACTGCTCACGCTCTCCTTCTCTGGACTTGACGACCCCAATCATGCCGTAACCCACCGATCTCTTTCTTCACTCCTGTGAGGCCTGCTTTTAAAATCTCTCACAGGTCCAAGAGGAGTTTTTTAATGTCCGCTTTAGGAGATGGAGACATGTCTGTGTCAGTCCTCAGGTACACAGTACCAGTAGCTTGTGATGTTGGAAGTCTCTCGTCATCCTGGAAATAATCAATCTCTTGAGCCATGCTGTCCCCTGGGCACCATTATGAGTCGGGCCTGTGGCAGTGGCCTCTCAAACGATATCACGGACATTGGTGCTTTCTGAATTGTCAAATTTGTTGTGTTTTCACTCCATCTCTCTTTCGGATGAAGCCAAAGTTTCTGTAGCTGGTCTGTATTCTTTTAATTTTGTGGCATAAAGGTCTTTTTTTAGTAAATAGAAGCCTGAGCACCTTACTTGCACGTCTGCTCAGCTAGCCACACCCTCATGTTTTTTTATTTTATTTTATTTTATTTATTTAGAAAATAAATTAGGTTAAATCCCAGTTTTGAGAATACCTTTCAATATATGCAGTAGTCTATTTGTTTTTTTGTAATCTGAAATACTGTAGGTAGTTATGTAGTTGCTAGCTCTGTGACTTGTACAGACATGCATTGATCCTATTTTGTATTGAAGCAAAATGTCTTAAAGAACATTGTTTGTCGCACATCAAGTTGACATCATCTACAAAGGTGGCCAATATCTGAAATAGTGGCTTTGTATTGTTTAAACACCAAATTGGCACTGCTATTCACAATATGAAAAAATCTGCCAACAAAAGGGTGCACCACAAATTAAAGGGACCCTACAAGTGAAATTATATCAGTTTTTCAGGAACACACCTCTAATAGCTGTCAGGCTTCCGCAGCTGTAATAACTCTGTTATAGCTCCAAAGGCTGTCATTGATAGCATTTGATTGGTTCAGCATTTTGCTGCACCTGCGCACTTGCCTCCCAGTGATTCCTTACAAGCTGTGGTTTGATTGACTATCATTGAGACTGGGGATCACAGATGGAGTGCCAACATGGAGACCAATGTACCTCTGGATGTAAGGCAAGTACAACTTTTAAACCTCTGCCAGGTGGGGTTGGATACCTACATAGTTAGGGGAACACTATAGAGTTAAAAATATATGTTTGCATTCCCTACGCAATAGTGTTACTTTGGGTATATTATATTGTAAAAAATATTAATTGTTTACAAATTATCTATAGTACTTGTCTGCATTTTACATTTGTTATATTCAGCTCCTGTTCACAATATCTGTTTTGCACAATGTTTTTCTGATTAGCCCGTTTATTTTGTTTTTACAGGGAGTGCAGCATTTGGGTCCTGCTACAGACTTTTACAAGAAACTGGCTCTAGATTGCTCTGGACAGCAGACTGCAGTTGATTTGTTTCTTTTAAGTTCTCAATATTCTGATCTCGCCTCGCTAGGTATGTAGAAATTAGTCTGTTTCTCATATTTAGACCTATAACATGAACTAAATAGAATAAATCAGACTATATATTTCAAGATAGATAAGTAATTTCCTATCGTTTGAATTATTCAGTGTGCTTTATTCGCTCAAGGACTTTTTCAATTCAAAGCATATATCTGAGGAGCTCTTTACATCAGTGATCACAGATGTAGTCAATTAAAAAAATGAATGTTAAAGAGAAAATGCACATTTTAGTTTTGTTTTTTTACTTTTCCTATTATCTTTCATCAGTATAAACCTTTGGTGATGTAATGTGTGTGTGTGTGTGTATATATGTATATATATATATATATATATATATATATATATATAAAAAAATTATACTTAAAGGAACACTACAGCAGGAATTAACAAATTTGCTTTGAATCTAGGAGCCAGCTAAAAAAGGTAGGTGCCAGATTTTTTTTTTTAAACTCACAAAGCTTTATATTCAACAACAAAAATATTATTTTTAAAGGAGCACTATAGGGTCAGGAACACAAACATGTTTTCCTGACCCTATAGTGTTAAAACCACCATCTAGCCCCCCTTGGCCCCTCATACCTCCCTAAATATAGCAAAATCTTACTGTATTCAAGCCAGAAGCTGTAGATCTGCATGATGTTTGCCTCAAAAATCCTGTATCCTGATCCAATCACAGTGCTACCCCATATGATTGGCTGAGACTGACAAAGAGGCAGATCAGGGATTCAAACACAGCCCTGGCCAATCAGCATCTCCTCATAGAGATTAATTGAATCAATGACTCTCTATGAGGAAAGTTCAGTGTCTGCATGCAGAGGGAGGAGATACTCAATGTTTGGATGCATTTTAGGCAGCCATGACCCAGGAAGGATCTCTGAGTGGCCAGTGAAGTTATCACTAGGCTGTAATGTAAATACTGCATTTTCTCTGAAAAGACAGTGTTTACAGCAAAAAGCCTGAAGGTAATAATTCTACTCACCAAAACAAATTCAATAAGCTGTAGTTGTTCTGGTGACTATAGTGTCCCTTTAATGTAGAGAAAAGGCAGTGTTTACTCAGACGGTCACTAGAGGTGCTTCCTGTGTCATTTAGCGTCTCCATGCTCTGCATTCAATGCATCTCTGTGAGGAGATGCTGATTGGTGCAGCATTTTGCAGCCAATCCTATGGGAAAACATTGTATGGGCTGAGATAATCAAGCTTGATGGGCCAGTCGAGGGGAGTCCAGCACGGCGTGAGTGAAAAAACACCGTTCCCTTGTGAACAGAATCACACACGCACACCATGGCAGACCTAAACTTACTTATCATGAAAGACAGACACACACCATGACAGAGAGAAACACACACGCACACCATGGTAGACAGAAACACACACACAATGACAGACTTTGTTAATATACACGTATGTTCCATGACAGACACCCGTTTATTGCTATGTTTATAGAAAAAAGGGTTAATCCTAGCTGGACCAGGCACCCAGACCACCTCATTAAGCTGAAGTGGTCTGGGTGCCTATAGTGGTCCTTTAATGAGACTGGAGCCGGAATATGACCTCATATTCCGGCTCCGGCCTCATTAAGAGGTACGCGGGGAAGCAGAGCAGTGACATCACAGCTCCCTTGCCGCCTTCCTACTATTTGTGCAGCTAGCTGCCCGCCTCCACGACCACCCACCATGCTGCTGTCCTCCATAATCTCCCAGTTTGCCGCTGGCCACCCTCCCACGTGCCTCTGAGGTAAGGAGCTTGCATATCCTAGGCGCCAATGCAAAATTACTAGGCGCCATGGCAACCCGGCGCTTAGGATTTGTTGAGCCCTGCGCTATAGTGTCAGGAATGCAATATGTATTCCTGATATTATAATGCTGGGAACATATTTTTTGTCACCTTTTCTACAGCTGGCCACGTCTCCATGGCTGAGATTATTAAAAGACCACTATAGGCACCCAGACCACTTCAGCTTAATGAAGTGGTCTGGGTGCCAGGTCCAGCTAGGATTAACCCTTTTTTTGGTAAACATAGCAGTTTCAGAGATGTTTACCTATGGGTTAATCCAGCCTCTAGTGGCTGTCTCATTGACAGCCGCTAGAGGGCTTCCGCGCTTCTCACTGTGATTTTCACAGTGAGACGATGCCAGCGTCCATAGGAAAGCATTGATAATTGATAATGCCTCCCTATGGACTGTCTGAATGCGCGCGCGGCTCTTGCCGCGCATTCGCATTCAGCCGGTGACTGAAGAAGAGGGAGGAGAGGAGGAGGAGAGCTCCCTGCCCGCCGCTGGAGAAAGAGGTAACCCCTAGAGCCCGGCGGGAGGGGGACCCTGAGGGTGGGGGCACCGTCAGGGCACTATAGTGCCAGGAAAACGAGTATGTTTTCCTGGCACTATAGTGGTCATTTAAGTTTTATATCATCAGCCAATCCAATGCTTTCTCATAGGAAAGCACAAGGAGGCTGTTGCACATGCACAGCACGGCACCAATCAGCCTCTGCCCATAGAGCTGCATTAAACCTATGCATCTCTATGAGGAACGTTCAGTGCCGCCATGCAGAACCTGGAGACACTGAATGCCAGTGCTACACACTGCATCACTAGGAATCACCTCTAGTGGCCATCTGGGTGACTGCCATTAAAGGTGTTACTAGATGACAATGTAAATACTGACTTTTCTCTGAAGAGGCTGTGTGTACAGTACTAAGGCTGCAGGGACATGTAGACACCATGCTATCTGTATCACTATCTCTATGCTTTAGTGCGATCTTATTTTTATACATTTAATGTTATATCAGTATTTTTTTGCTTAGCATTATTGTTGTTTTGTGTGTAAATAATTTTATGTTGCATTGTTTATCAAGTATAAAATTATTTTGTGTTTGTGTTCCTGAATCTGAATTCATATACCTTTATTTTCACAGCGTGTATGTCAAAGTACAGTGCAGGGTGTGTATATTATTATCCATCATTCCATGCAACTCACAATCCAGCTCAGGCAGATAAATTAAAGGAAGACCTCAATCGTTATCTCACCAGAAAAGTTGGCTTTGAAGCAGTAATGCGAATACGATGCACTAAAGGTATGGAATATTTACCTGTTTACCCTTTGCATTTATGTTGTATGACTGGAATATCTCATCCAAACCTATCTTTATTTTCTCAGCAAGTATGAAAGCCGAGTTCGGTGTAAATTTGTCTAAAGTTCTAGGAGTGAGAGGGGCTCGAATACTGGCTATTTGCAAAACTTCTCTATAATTTTGGTACACAACACTATATTTTTTTTAATGTTGCCTCAATTAGTGAAGCTGTGTGAAACAAGCCTTCATGGGCAATATTATCCAAAACTTGGTTTGAATTGAACTTCTATGAAATAGGTTTTGAATCTTCTGCTTTACATGTATATATAATATTCATTTTTATTAAATCTCACACAACTGTTTCACCTCTAACATTTATTTTTGAATAGCCGAGTTCGGTGTAAATTTGTCTAAAGTTCTAGGAGTGAGAGGGGCTCGAATACTGGCTATTTGCAAAACTTCTCTATAATTTTGGTACACAACACTATATTTTTTTAAATGTTGCCTCAATTAGTGAAGCTGTTTGAAACAAGCCTTCATGGGCAATATTATCCAAAACTTGGTTTGAATTGAACTTCTATGAAATAGGTTTTGAATCTTCTGCTTTACATGTATATATAATATTCATTTTTATTAAATCTCACACAACTGTTTCACCTCTAACATTTATTTTTGAATATTTAAAGGAACACTAGTGTCAGGAATTCATACATTCCTTACACAGTAGTGTTAAATAGTGATGTCCCGAACGGTTCGCCACGGACTCATCATTGAGTAAACTTTGACCCTGTACCTCACAGTCAGCAGACACATTCCAGCCAATCAGCAGCAGACCCTCCCTCCCAGACCCTCCCACCTCCTGGACAGCTCACTAAGAATGCAGCTTCAAAATGGATGCCGTCCAGGAGGTGGGAGGGTCTGGGAGGAAGGGTCTGCTGCTGATTGGCTGTAATGTCTGCTGACTGTGAGGTACAGGGTCAAAGTTTACTTAATGATGAGTCCGTGGCAAACCGTTCAGGACATCACTAGTGTTAAACAAACTATTTAGCACACCAGCCATCCTCATATCTCTTTAAAAAGGTTTTAAACGTACCTTTTCTCCTACACTGCTCCAGTCACGTGGAGGCTGGTCCCATCTTCATGGCTGAGATCATCATCCCATAGGAGAGCATTGGGTGTCTATCAGGGCCGGACTGGGAATTAAAAGCAGCCCTGGAAAAAAAATATTTACCAGCCCCATAATGCGTCGCGCCAGCATAGTGTGCAGATACAGAGTTAGAACAGATAACTTAAAATTAAAAAGTACTTCAACATAAAAAGCGCACTCATAGGCTTCAAAATAAACAAAAGTGCAGATTTATTTTAAGCAGACGTGCCTTTGCATGTAATCAATGTTTCAGTCCAACTACCTTGACATATTAAGGAAAGCTTGATAATGGGACTGAAATGGTGAAGGTATGTAGGGCACAACTGTAAAAAATGTTTATTTTGAAGTCCTGTGGGTGTGCTCTTCACTTTAAATATGTTATTGTGCTTGAGTTTGCACCTAGCAACAAGATTGGGCCAATATCTGCTCATTACATATGGTACATGAAATTTCTCTGTGTATTATGCATATATAAATGTACATTAATATGTGTAAATATATATCAAATATACACATTAATATACATGTCATATACCAGTGACGGATCCAGAGCCTGAGCCCGGGAGGGGCACTTGTAGATTATTTAAAGAAATATTCCATGCACAATAACCACTACTCCGCTGTGTAGTGGTTATGGTGCCAGGAGTGTCGGCACCCCCTCCCAGAGTAAGTAGTCAAACCGTTTAAGAACAGTTTGACAACTTACCTGGAGTCTGCTGGGATATGGGGCTGTAGTAGGGTATAGGAGCAGTGGTGCAATGTGTGTGAAAGGTTCAGTGTGTGGGTGTGGGGGGCAGTGTGTGAATGTGTATGGTGTGTGTGGGGGCAGTGTGTGAATGTGTATGGTGTGTGTGTGTGTGTCAATGTCTCCCCTCTCCTTCCCAGTCTCTCTCTTCCCCCTCTGCCTCTTTCTTCCCCTCCCCTTGTGTGTCTCTCTCTTTTCTCCCTCTTTGTCTCTCTCTTCCCCCTCTGCCTCTTTCACCCCCTTTCCCTGTATCTCTCCCTCCCCCCTTTCCCTGTGTCTCCCTCCAACCCATCTCTCCCCCCTTTCCCTGTCTCTCTCCCCTCTCCCCATCTCTCTTCCTCCCCCCTTTCCCTGTGTCTCTCTCCCTCCAATCTCCCCCTTTCCCTGTCTCTCCCTCTCCATCTCCTCTCCCTCCCTTTCCTGTCTCTCCTCTCCTCCCTCCCCTTTCCTGTGTCTCTCCTTCTTCTCCCTCCTTCTCCCCTCCCCCCCTTTCCCTATCTCTCCCCTCTCCCTCCCTCCCCTTTTCCCTGTGTCTCTCCCTCCCTCTCCCCTTTCCCTGTGTCTCTCCCCCCCGCCCCCAATTTACTTTAGAGAAGGCAGAGGGGACGGCCGCATTCCAGACTGGAGCCGCCGGGCCGGGTGGCAGCTTTACCAGTCCAGCGGCACTCCAGTCACTGATGGCTGAAGGAGGAGGAGCCTGTCTAACATGCTCCCTCGCGGTTTCTGTGCTGGGAATTGTGGGAACCGCAAGGGAGCATGGTAGACAGGCTCCTCCTCCTTCAGCCATCAGTGACACCAGTGACTGAAGTGCCACCGGACCGGCGAAGCTACCACCAGGCCCGGCGGCTCCAGTCTGGAACGCGGCCGGCCCCCTCTCAGTGTGCCACCTATGTGGCAGCGCACCCCCCAGGTGCTGCGGCCCACCGGGAAATTTCCCGGTATCCCGGTGGGCCAGTCCGGCCCTGGTGTCTATTGCACAGGCACTTCCAAACGCAACAATGTGTCATTTGGTATCTCCTCATAGAGATGCATTGAGCATGGTGACACTGAACGCCAGTACTGCACACTGTAGCACTGAGGTAGGAAACCCCTCTAGTGGCCATCTGAGTGACTTCCACCATAGGGTCTACTAGGCAGCAATGTAAAAACTGCCTTTTCTCTGAAAAGGCAGTTTTTACATTAATATGCCTGCAAAGACAGACTTTATAGACACTAAAATCACTACATTAAGTTGTATTGGTTCTGGTGAAAAGTGTCAGTTTAAGCTGCATTTTCCATATATAAAATGCAGCTTGAAAGGACAACAGTGTTACTTGTATTGTGGGAAAATTATTCCATTGTGGGCTTCCGGAGAAATCATAATAAACCAGAAGACTGACAGTCTGCTGACTCATATCTCCAGAATGCAAAGATATGTTAGGTTTAATGTCCATGTGAAATTAGCTTAGTGCGTAATTAGTTAAGGTCGTGTATGGTTCTAACCTGTCATTAAAGAGTTTTCAGGAATCTGATAAGGTGCACTTCAAGCAGGGAAGCCAACATAGGTAGTGTAATGCAGCACGATTGTGTGCGTTTTTGCCCCAGCCAGGGGCCTGTAGATTACTGATGATGTCATCTACAAGATTTTCTTATTCACCGTAGTGAAATGGTCTAACCATGTAGCTTACAGTCCATTACATTGTGCTCTGTATTTAAGACGTCTGTATGTGCCATATTCCTGCCCCTCACTGCTGGCCTACATGTTCCACAAAGACCATATCGGAGTAGCACATCTGAAATCAGTTGTTGGTTTTCATTGCAACACAAATGCCTTATACACAAACACATATATAATTTTTTTCAATAATTTTTTTTTAAGTAATGTGTTTATTTATTTTTTTGTGTTTTGTATTACATTTTCAGGTCTCTCCATACACACTTTTCACGGGAATTTTTTTGTGCGTTCCACGGACCTGTTGTCTCTCGCAAATGTTAATGAAGATTCTGGTTTTGCAGTACAGATGTCTGTTGAAGAAAATCTGACTGACACATCTCTGGCATGCTTTCAGGTTGCACTTCTTTACACTTCTAGCAAAGGTAAGTTCATCCACATACCTTATGATTAACAGATTTTAACAAATTAAATTTGAATGGAAAAACTGACAATAAAAAAAAAATGTGGAATAACTCTTAATCTTCTTCACAGTGTTTGATATTTTAATCTAATTAGCAAAAAAAATCTGAGTTTAGTGTATTCATGTGTGTTTTTAGGTTTTTTTGTTTTATTTTTGCACAGGGCTAGTTGCTGCAATAGCTATAATCAGTTACCTTAAGTTTATAAATACCAAGAGGGTAAAAACACCACAACTAAAAGTTTACATCAACGAGAAACATTGTTTTTAGTAGAATCTGCTTAGATGGAAGATACAACTGGGAAAGTCCTAATTGTTTGGATTAAATTGTGAAGCAAGGTCTCCATGGTTATCCTCTGAGATTGGGGAATCATGCAAATGTAATCAAATATCTCCATTTCGATTGATTATTTTAATGTACCAAAGTGCACCAATTAATGGAAAGTCTTATGCAAAAATACAACTTAGAAGATTTTAATTATTATTAAATGCTGGGTATATTAGAGAGACACGGCACTGTGTGTTTTATCCATTTTGTTTTGTTAATATAAAACAAAACCATTCAAAAAATTAAAAACAACGGTCATTGCCCGAGTAAGAGTAGGAGAAAAAACTTTCTTCTTTTCTTTGACATTTGTATAATTGGTGACATACAAAAAGTATTGTAATATTCCAAAATTATCAAAACTTTTTAAATTTTTGGTAAATCTCCTCATAATTTAAAGCTGGGCTCTCATATTGAAATTTATGTACAACCTCTGTTAATTATTAAGGTTTTTCTTGTGCTTTTTAAAATTAAATAATTCTGAACAATGTTAATCTACATTGCATGTCTGCAATCCTTGCTTAGTCACAGCATATCATTTTACATTTATTGATTCCTACTGTGCCATATATGGGGTCACATAAAGTGAATACCTAAGTATGCAGGCCATTTCTCTGTAGATGAGCGCACTTGTAGCATCACTATGTGATGACCTCACCCTGAACATAAAAGTGTTAGAATATATAATATTTTCAACATATGCACATTTAAGCAACTTATTAGAACTTCTAAGTCTTTAGTTTGTCTAGAAATACAGAATTTATCTGTAACTAGTTAATTGCTTTCATTTTAATCTGTTTGTTATACATTTGTTTCTTCTAGACTGTGCAATAATAATTGTACAATACTGGAGTTTCAAATTAATGACTGGTATATCTGTTTTTTTTTTTGTTTTTGTTTTTTTTATGCTGAACAGGTCAGCGGAGGATTCGAGTACACACACTTTGCTTGCCTGTCGTGAATTCATTGCCCGATGTTTTCGCAGGCGCTGATGTACAAGCAGTTACCTGTCTCTTGGCTAACATGGGTATGCAAAACCGCTGTGATTTTGAAACGAAAAACAATGCGGTCTTTTTAAAGGCTCCTTATAAATCACTTACATTATCATGTAAGGTACTCTTATGGTGACATTATTCAATTGGTCTGATTTTTTGTAAAGTAAAAAAAAATAATTTGCAATCCTCAAACAAATTTCATAATGCATTGTGCAATGTAGGCTTTCATTACTATCAAATATACATTCTTCAAATATTATGTAAAGTATTTTAGTACTTTCAACTCTACATATTAAGTGGCTGCTTTGCGCACAAGGTTAAATGCCACTCTGCTCTAAGTGCATTGCCAAACATTCTGTTAAATCTACTTGTGGATTTATAATGTGCATCAATGGTTTAACCACATGGTTTCATAAAGCAAATAGGAATAATAATACATAATTATTACAATGTGTCTACCCATGCCAAGCATCTGTCCACTTTAGTGGACAGTTAATATAAGTATTATTGGATCATCTAACAGCCATACTTCCCTCTAAAACCATACATGCCTCCAGCAATACTCTCTACAAAGCCTTCACAGCTCTTATGGAATATCTTTCGGTATATCCTCTTGTATATTTTCACCATACCCAGTTACTTCCCAGCCATATATGCCTTACTGGCCAGTGACCCCATTGTTGGATTACGTTAGGGAGCTAATGGACTGCGTCTGTATAAGGGTCACAGACTGTGTGGCATTGCTAGATTTTGTGATAGATTCTAAAAAGTTGATACAAACACAGATACACAAACTTAAAATATGCTTTGATTGACACTTACCCACAGGTATTTAGGCATGCAGTTTCTGCATTGCTACAGACACTTATGTCTTGCTTCATGACTGACAAAATGTCCTCCTTTTCTTTTTGTGTGTGTGTGTAACAGGCTTAATAACGTTGATACAGGCATTTGGGGACAGAGTGGATATGACCCTTCAGTTAGCAATCACTTTTCCTGTCCTCTCTCCCTCTGTATCTGCCACTGCCTGCTGGACAGTAGTTGTGGTAGTTCTAGTTATGGTGTAGTTTCCCTGGAGTGTACCTAGTACCCTTTCTTTGTTACTTTTTGTAAATGCGTTGTTGTAAAAGACTTTTTAGGAACGTTATAAAATTTTATAACATTTTAATCAGTATAAAAACACATGTGTAAATCATCTAGTTGTATGTAGGTGTTATGTGATTACAATCGTATTGCTCGAAATGTCTTAACTGCTATAGTTTAAAAAAAAAAAAAGCTAGCCTTGTTTGTTCTATCAGTTATTTTTTAAAATTATTTCTACTGAAAAGTAAAAAATGGATATAGAACTATTGTTATTTTACAGAAACAAAGTTACAACAAAGAAAAGTATAACAATAGGAATCAGTGCTGCCCTCTAGAATCCCAGCCTCCCACATCGGTGAAGATTCTGACTATGCTTTATTGCTTGTATATCCATTTGTTGTCACCAAGATTAAATGTATTCCTGTTTTCAGCTTCTGATTTAGATAATTAAAATATAGATGAAGCTGCTTAACTAGTTATTTATACAAGTTCCATGATTTGCTTTGTAATGAATGTGATTTTAAAACCTAATAAAAGTTCTTCATAAGTATTCTAATTTTTTTACTTTTCATTGTATGTGGTTTTGTTATTTCAGCTGTTGATCGATCAATCACATCAAGTCTTTCAGATGCCAGAGATGCGTTGGTAAATGCAGTGGTGGATTCTTTATCATCTTACAACGCAACACTTTCAAACCTACAGCAATCCACATTAGTAGCACCGCAGTCTCTCAAACTATTTCCCCTCTACATTCTCTCCCTCCTGAAGCAAGTATGTTATATTATTATGTTTGTAATGATTGTGTGTGTGTGTGTGTGTGTGTTAGTAAATGTGTCTATGTACTATATATATATATATATATATATATATATATATATATATATATATATACATACATACACACACACACACACATATATATAGCTCGTCTATATTTATCGGCAGACTTCTACTAGTTTACATATTTGCACTTGCATTAAAAACATAAAAATGTGGCGTTAAATACAGTTGACCTGCAGTTACATGAGCCTAGTTATAATACCTGCACTGCAAGGCCAGTTCTAAGCATTTTGTTATTTATTTTACTTTTTCTATTTTGTCTATTTTATATAAATGAGATATTGAAATGTAGTATACTAAAAGAAACAAATACATTATTTATAAAAGAAACAAATTTATTTAACCCCTTAAGGACCAAACTTCTGGAATAAAAGGGAATCATGACATGTCACACATGTCATGTGTCCTTAAGGGGTTAAAGGACCACTATAGTGCCAGGAAAACAAACTCGTTTCCCTGGCACTATAGTGTTAATAGGTGTGTTCCCTAGAGGCTGGATTAACCCATATGTAAACATAGCAGTTTCTCTGAAACTGCCATGTTTACAGCTGCAGGGTTAAAACTAGATGGACCTGGCACCCAGACCACTTCATTGAGCTGAAGCGGTCTGGGTGCCTATAGTGGTCCTTTAAAGGACGTGTGTGTGTCATCACTCACAGACAGTGCGAATACTTGAAAATGAGATTACTCTCAATGTATCCTTGTAGATATATATAATTTTTTATAAATACAATGAAAATAATATGGTTTTGAGCCTCTAACATTGACAGAAATGTATTCACTGACAAATGCAAGTCTTTGATGCACATGTATTCTTAACAGGTTGCCTAATTACATATATCATCTAGTTATTTCTTTCTATTTGTTCTCTGCATGAGAAATAAGAAATCCAATCTGTTCGTTAATGCTCTCTCTTAGAAAGCCTTCAGGACTGGCACCAGCACACGTCTAGATGATCGAGTCTTTGCTATGTGCCAGATGAAATATCAGCCTCTGGTTCATCTGATGAAAATGATTCATCCAAACCTCTACAGGGTAGACCGGCTCACTGATGAGGTATGGAGAGATATGCATGAAATATGAAGCAATCCTCTGCAGTCTGCATTTACACTGTGCTGAAAGTGCCATTTTAGCATTTCCAGACATCCCAGTCTGATTGTTTCAATTGAAATCACAGCTTGTGTCTTTGTTGCAATAAAGTTGCTTTATGGGCTGGTCCAGGACTGTAAATTGTGTTTTTTTTTGTTCTCTCAGCTATGCAAAACCAATGCAGTCTCTTTTCATACTGTCAATTGCCTACAGCTTATGCATTTAGTTGTGTGTTTTGGTGAAGACTTATTGAAATATATATTTTTCTCTCTCAGGTTTAATTGTTTGAAAAGTTCAGATTAGGTGTAATTAAACTAATCTTCGTTTATAGAAGTTGGATAATTTCCTGGGCCAGTATTTTGTCTTTTTTGTGATGTTCTTTTCTTGCTCTCATGCCTTCTACATAATCGGCTGGGGGTTCTAAACTGCTTATAATTAAGGCTATCACAAACCTCTCTCAAACCTGTATTGTTGGCTCTAGTTTCCTGCAGAGACCACTGTAACTAGCTGGAATGCAGGGTTAGAGAAGTGATAACAGCTGCTTCTAATGAGAACGGGTTTTGATGATAACAGGAGAGATTTTCGGATTCAGCTAGCGTGAAATGAGAGTTAAGTTACGCCGATTTGGCAGTACTGCTTGGATGTAGCTCTCTTCTGCTTTCCATCTGTTGGGATACATGGTTTTCCTGTTCAGTCTTGGAATGTGGATATGGTTTATTATACGATATAGTAACACGTAGGAGATCTAAATAGGTAAGGAATACAAAGAAGTATAATAGCTGAACAAGTTTAAAATTAAAAGGGTAGTTTGGCAGTACTAGATAAGATGGTGCACAAAAATAGAATGTGATGAAAGAAAATAAGCTTGACCAGCCGAATGGCAGCACATTGATGGAGCTCCGAGAAAACGGAGCGAAGATCGCGTATAAAGGAGGTACTACTACAACATGGGGAACCCCAAAAGAGCCCAATCGAACCCCCAACACACAGGGAAGACACCGGCAGGTAAAACCGGAACGGTCACCCGTTTCTTCAAAGATTATGCCGACCGCATGTCCGACACCGGCGAATCCAACATGGCGCCGACGGCAGGAAACTCGAATCCGCCGAGCCCCACTACCTCTGACATCTCCACAAACTCCATAGACATGGATGTCAAGGAGATATTGAAGAATCTCCCATCAAAAACAGACCTGGCTCAAATGCTAGGCAAACTAGAAACTTCCTTCCAGACCAAGATGGAGGGTCTCAGCACTGAAATAAAGCAGGTAGGCCGCAGAGTGCAGGAGCTTGAGGATGAAAGGGGGGCTTATTACACCCAGATACAGACCCTGACTACCAAAGTAAATGCTCAAGAAAGGCATATGTCCATGATGCAAAGATCGGTGGACGACCTTGATAATAGGGGCCGTAGGAATAACCTTCGGATAAAAGGCCTACCTGAAACAGAGGGGGAAAATTTATACACAACGCTCTCCACGCTGTTTAACCTGATCCTGGGCCGAAAACCTGACGCTCCAGTGATCCTCGACAGAGCGCACCGTTCCCTGAAAGCTAAAATGGGACCAGGGAGCACGCCAAGGGATGTCATCTGCCGCGTCCACTACTACGCGTTAAAAGAGGACATCATAAGAAAATTAAGAGACACTTCCACCCCTATGCTATTCCAAGGCCATGAAATATCAATTTACCAAGATCTATCATGGCACACTCTGCAAGCAAGAAGGGCCTTAAGGCCAATAACACACCAGCTACGGGCTCGCAACTTGCGCTACAGATGGGGCTTCCCTTTCGCCCTAACAGTCAATACCAGGGGCTCCATGTATACAATCGCCACTTACCAGGACATCCCTGCATTCAGCAAAGCTTTGGGCCTGACGGAAATGCAAATCTTGGATTGGTATGCACCAGATCCTGCACTGTCCGCCCCATCAGCACAGCAAGCGCCGAAATGGAGATCACCGGCTAAAAGGCAGAAGATGACACAAGCGTCACCGCTTCAAAGAGAAGAAACCGAGACGGAGTAGAGGGGCACCAGTGGAGTCGTCCCCGTCCCTCCTCCCCCCCAGATGGACCAACACCATATCAATCCACCCAGACCCTATCACCCAAGTTTTGGCACAAGACTCTGGGCCCAAACTGTACTGTTGCCGTGTCTTGATCCCGGCCGAAGCCAAAAGCCCTGTCCGAACATAGCCTCGCAACATCTGCCCGAAAGACTATGACAACCCTTGGCCCATCAGGTCGTATAACCATCCTTGCTTATACCCATATGAGATTGTACCACTAACTACTGTATTTTCATTACCCTCATATGCACGCAGTGTGTACCCTATTCTATGTTTCTATGGTCACACTCATTCTAGGAGCTCCGTTGGCTCCATGCCTTGTTCATGTGACAAACGGCAACTTATCACTCTCAGACAGAAGTGTTCCCAAAAGTTGACGCATGTGACAAATAGGGACCAGCTGGGGACGGGGCGACAAAGGGCGGGAGCGAGATGGGCCAGGGTACGACAGGGCACGGGAGACTTCAGACACCACCCAACGGCAGCGAATAGTTTTGAAGGAGAAAGGTATCTCTTTGAGTACTTAAAAAAAAAAGAGAGAGGGCCGATATTGAACCATGTCTTACCATTTGGGGGCGCATACGGGATTCCCGGGACTCAGACCTTTCTACCCCCCCCTACTACCGTAGCAAATTCTTCCATCAACAACCTCCACGAAACTAACAGACGAAATTCAAGCGACTCCGCTCCGTACAGCTCATGCATTCCTACTTCACTACAGACACCAACACACGGCCACAGAGGCTGACGGTCTAGATTGATAGTTATCACCGACCTGACCTCTAAGACCGACAAGACACACACCTCACCCGCACCCTATTACGAACGGGGTCGTAAATCCCTAGCCCACTGTAGACAACAGGACTTCTCAGGGGCTGACCCCAGTTCCCGCGCATTGCCGGAGAGCAAGTGACCACTAATGCTGACTGACCGGCTCTAACGAAAGATTGCTTTTTATGTACATAGTTATTCTTGGTTATTGTTATTTACTGTATGGTATTGTACTTCTTTCTTTTTGATTATTGCACTATCTGAAACATCCTGCCCTGTACCAAGCTACACCTTC
Source organism: Pelobates cultripes (assembly GCA_933207985.1). NCBI lineage: Eukaryota > Metazoa > Chordata > Amphibia > Anura > Pelobatidae > Pelobates > Pelobates cultripes. The sequence goes on along the minus strand of OW240917.1, from coordinate 118,391,779 downwards.
TACTCATACGTCTTACTCAACTGGGTACACCGCATATAGAACATCTAACATTCCCAGAGACCACATTCCCTTTCCCTTATTACGCACTGACCCCTCTAATATCCCAAGATGGCAACAGTGACGATCCTATCGCACAATGCCAGGGGACTGAACACCCCTGAAAAACGCCACATGGCACTCACAGATTATCACAAACACAAGGCTGAGGTAGTTTTCATACAAGAAACGCACTTCCGTAAGGACTCAGCACCTTCACTTAAGTCGAAACACTTCACAAAGGGCTATTTCAGCAACTTCACTGGCTCAAAATCCAGGGGAGTGGCCATTTTACTCTCCTCACACCTCCCATTCACATACAGAGACCTCCTAATAGACGACACTGGTAGATTTATCTTCTTAAAGGGCCTGATGGGCGCAACCCAAGTCACGTTAGCCAATATCTACATGCCCAACAGAAAGCAATCCCAGGCATTCCGACACATAACTACGAAATTGGAAAGCTTTTCAGAGGGACTATTGATCCTAGGGGGGGACCTGAATGTGTCCCTGGATGGGGCGCTCGACACCACTTCACAGGCACACTCATACCAGGCATCCACAAGAATAAACATCCAAAAAATCCTAGACTCCCACCAACCCTACGACTGCTGGCGCACCTCACACCCAGCGGATCGCGACTACTCTTATTATTCACACACTTCTGGCTCATACTCTAGGATAGATGTGTTCCTTATCCCACATAGATTCCTAAACCTAGTCAATACCTGCGAATATGCCTCGATTACGTGGTCAGACCACGCTCCTATCTCCCTGAACATAGCAATCCCTTCCTTACACTCTTCCAGGACACAGTGGAAACTCAACGATACACTGCTAAACCACCCGGAGATACAGACCAGAATTAGGAGCTCACTTACACAATATTTTGAACTAAACGTCCACCCTGACACGCCCTACCCAATAGTGTGGGAAGCACACAAAAGCACGATCAGGGGCACAATCATTAAAGAAGCTTCAAAACTCAAGAAACAAAGGGAATCAGAGACCTCCCGACTGACTAAGGAAATTAGGGATCTAGAGAACTCACATAAACAAGGCCTCGATCTAGCCACATACAAGAGCCTAGTCGACAAAAGGACAGAACTCAATATCATTTTAAACGTACGCACCAAACATGCGCTGGCCAAAAAGAGGTGCAATTACTATACTCAAGGGGGCAAATGCGGGCGGCTACTGGCGTATGCCCTCAAAAAGCAAAGGGAACACATGTTTATAGCAGCGATACCTAACCCAGAGGGCACTATTTCACACTCGATGACAGACATTCTAAAGACGTTCAAGGACTACTACTCATCACTCTACAATTTGAGACAAACTCCTCCCCAACCTCACGACATACAGGAATTCCTAGCACAGAGAATACACTCCACCATTCCACGAAACGTACGAGAGGCCTTAGACGCTCCTATCTCGACGGACGAATGTCTAGAAGTGATAAAACATTTGCCAAGACACTCATGCCTCATTTCCGAAACACATTTAATTCACTACTTAAATCTGGTACCCTTCCCCCCCAAGCATTAAATGCCACAATTACCCTCCTCCCCAAACCGGGTAAGGACCTGACCCAATGCGGCAGCTATAGACCTATTTCGCTGATAAATGTGGACTTAAAACTTTTTACGAAAATACTGGCGAACCGGCTACGTCCACTGCTACCAGGGCTCATACATGCAGACCAGTCAGGCTTCATTCCAGGCAGGGAAGCTAAACATAACACGACGAAACTGCTTAGCCTCATACACCTGACCAGGCGAACGAAGTGCTCCAGTCTACTCCTGTCGATTGATGCCGAAAAGGAGTTCGACAGGGTAGACTGGAGCTTAATCTCATCCACCCTACAGCACATGGGCTTTGGCCCCCACTGGCAGAAATGGTTCAACGCCATATATTCATACCCCACAGCAAATATCAGAGTGAATGGGCAGCTTTCAGACCCAGTACAAATAACAAATGGCACCAGGCAGGGATGTCCCCTGTCTCCCCTTCTATTCGTACTAGTCTTAGAACCCTTCCTACAGGGGATCAGAGATAACACGCAAATTAAAGGAATCACAGCAGGCGATAGGGAGTACAAAATAGCTGCATTCGCCGACGATATGCTATTCACTATCTCAGACCCGGGCACCTCAATACCACCTCTTATGGCGGAAATGCACACTTACAGCGAACTCTCCAATTTCAAAGCCAACCTCAGCAAATGTGAGATCTTACCCATACACATACATCCCCAGGAGCAACATAAACTACAAAATGAACATCAATTCACGTGGGCCCCCCACCATATCAAATATCTAGGAATCCACATTACCAAAGATGCGTCTCAATTATTTGACAGTAACTTCCCGAAACTGATGAAAGACATAACAGCTGACCTTAACACCTGGAACAAGCCATATTTCAGCTGGTTTTGCAGACTCAGTATATTAAAAATGAACATATTGCCCAGACTTCTGTACCTCCTGCAGGTTCTACCCATCATGATCCCTAAAACATGGTTCACGCTGGTACGCAAAACCCTCTCATTGTACATATGGGCACATAAAACACCCCGACTTTCACACTCGCTTCTCATTAGACCAAAGGGGGAGGGAGGCATCGGACTCCCAGATATCGAGAAGTACCACGATGCAATTCTCCTAACTAGACTCTGACTGGGCATCCACCAACACCACCAAACAATGGGTACAAATAGAAGATACATTCCTAAGAGCGCCAATATACACGATCCCATGGCAAAAATCGGGTCAGACTTTCCTCCTTCATGCCCCACACCCTACCATTTCCCCCACTTTACGCATGTGGACTAGAATACGACAACACCAGACGATCTCCCCCTATCCGTCTCCGCTGTACCCGGTCACACACAACCCCTTGTTCAGGCCAGGTGAGGACGGTAAAGCTTTTAAGGAGTACCACAACTCAGCCTACCTAAAACTGGGGGACCTGATGGAGAATATAGGGGACCGTAAGATTAAACCCCTTGGCTCCCTTATAGACCCACAAACGATAATACACAAATTCCAATATAGGCAACTCACCCACTTCGTCCTCACAGGACCACTCGCACATAATCCACACCGAGCACAAACTAAATTTGAACAACATTGCCTCGATCAATCCATTAAGAAAAGGCTCATCTCAGCAATGTACACCACGACATTAGCCACTCAACCCCTCAACCCACCAGCTTTTACCACCTCCTGGGAAAAGGAACTTAACAAGGCCTTCACGCCAGAGACTTGGCGTTACATTTTTAGACAAATCCACCACACATCACGTAACACACTCACGCAAGAAGAAAACTACTAGCGCATAGCGCGATGGCATTATACTCCGACCAAATTGAAATCACATTTCCCATCACTTTCAAACAGGTGTTGGAGGTGCCATACGGCAGAAGGGAATTCAGCACACATATGGTGGTCGTGCCCAACAATACAAGAGTATTGGAAACACATACAAGGCCAAATTCAAATGATACTATCCATACATCTTCCGCTCACGCCAGACACGTTCATCCTCCTAGTGCCATCACAAACACTACCCAAACCAAAAGCAACCCTACTATACCACATGATTTCGGCCGCCAACCAACTCATTTCAGTATACTGGAAAAATCCAAATCCCCCATCCATAAGGGAATGGATACAAAAGGTCGAGACTATCAGAGGCCTGGAAGAGACATGCCACTCTATGACAGACAAGTACCATCTATACACTGCCACCTGGGAACTCTGGAGTGCATACCTCCAAAATGCTCCCGGGTAGCCCACTAGAATCTGACCCCCCCCCTCCCATTCCAGGCTACTGTAGCCGCAAATGTATACAATGGGGATCTGGGTGACGGCAGCTTAAGGAGTGAGAAGCCTGAGGTGGACAAAGGTTTACCTTCTCCCTATACCCTTCTGTGCACACCAACACCCGCTGAAACTCCACAGACATCCATAATGCTTGACGGGGATGTAATAGATGTACTAGAGGTTATGAGGTATGGGGTAACCAATGGATATTGAACAGTCTTGTTTATGTGTTACAACCCTTATGTCTAACCCACTTTGATGTATTGTTAAAACTTTGCAACACAATTAAAAAAAAAAAAAAATAGAATGTGATATGAATAACAGAAGGAACCCAAATAACAACAACCTACTTGTGTACAAAATTTGTGGGGTCACTGCGAGAGGGATAAAGGAAGAAGGAGAGTAAACGGGGGAAAGGGTAAGGTAAGTAGATGGGGTGAGACTATAGCCACATTTTCTGTGTATTGGGTAGAAGCTTATGTGAGCTTGAACCCCAGACCAGTAATCTTTGCATTCGAGAAAAAAACCACCCTCCAAATTATCTACATACCTTATTAAAAAGGAAACCAAGTAACTAGATGAATGTGTTCATTCTATTACTTTTGAGGGGTTTCAAGAATGTTCTTTACTCCATATATGGTGGACTTGACCAGTAATTTCTCCCTAGTGGGAATTGGTAAAAGAGGGAATTACTAAAACATTGGCGATGGCTCCTGCGTTCACTTCTGAAGCTGTTCTACATGATCAAACACCCCTACCATTGGGGAGATACAAAAAAGTGCATAACAAGATACCTTTTTAATGCAGCAAAGGCCTTAATGCCAATCCTATGGAAGCTCCCACCCTCCAGCTGAGGTGTGAAAGGGTAGAGAAGCTATATGAAATGGAGGCACTTAACTTATGTATGTGTTTTGGTTTTTTTTGTATAATTTGTTCAATATTATTATAAATGTCTTATGTTTATTGCCGTAAAATCTGCCATACTTATGTATTTGACATATATGAGTTTTTTTGCTGAATTGCAATGAAGTATTGGGTTTAATTGAAATATATATATATATATATATATATATATATATATTCCTCTCTGGCAATTTTGTTAAAATTGAAAATAAAAATAATAAATATATATATATATATATATATATATATAAAAGAAATGGTGTCACTCACAGCAAAACTCCAACAAGACAGAGTTGAAAACTGCTACTGGATGTGAACTCCATGGCTTTAACCCCTTAAGGACCAAACTTCTGGAATAAAAGGGAATCATGACATGTCACACGTGTCATGTGTCCTTAAGGGGTTAAGGACCACTATAGTGCCAGGGGAAAAAAATGGTTTTCCTGGCCCTTTAGTGTTAATAGGTCCCCCCCCTCCCTCATGGCCCTCCTCCCGCCGGGATCGAGGAGTTTAGGGGAAAATCACAGTGAGAGGCACAAAAGCGCCTCTAGCGGCTGTCAATGTAAACAGCCACTAATGTAAGTTTCTCTACAACCGTTATGTTTACAGCTGCAGGGTTAACTCTAAATGGACCTGGCACCCAGACCACTTCATTGAGCTTAAGTGGTCCTTTAATTACATGTCACATAATGCGTAAGGAAATGAAGTGAGTTGCGGGTCAGAGAATAAGGCTTCAGAAAAGGGGGGGCTTACTAATCCCACTCCCCCCTTCCTTTTCCCTCTCCCTTTTTTACCCCTCTTCCCTTTTAATACACAGCGTTCCTTATCCCCCTTCCCTCCCCCCTGCCACTCCAGGTGCCTTTCTCCAAGTCTGAATGGGGATACGTTGATGCCTTCAGACTTGAAAATTAACCATAGGTATAGCCAGGAAGTTTTTGACTGTGGCAGGTTGAGGGAACGGGAAAACTATCAAGCTTTATTAAAAAAAAATTATACTCATATACTCTGGCAGGATGTTTCTCTTAAACCAAACTGACCTTGTCTTGTCTTTTCTTCTTTGTCTTTTCTTGTCTGAAACTTTACATAAAATTAAAATAAAGATTGTCAAAAACATTAAAAAAAAGTATTACAAAGCAACACTCTAGACACCACAACAACTTCATCAAAATGAAGTTGTTGTGGTGCCAGGAAGTTCCCAGGCACTTTCTTACTTGAAGGGGTTAAACCATTCTCGAACGGTTTAACCCTAAATTTTCACAGCGTGTGTTTTTTTTTTATATATATATTTTTCTTTCAATCACTTCCTTCCCCTTGCCAGCTCAGAGCTTCTCTATGAAGCATTTAATAGGACCTCGGAGAGAGGGGGAGGCTTTGGCGTCAAATGGGGCGTGGAGAGCAGCGCCAGTTTTTGGGTTTTTTAAGTTTTAGGGTGTAGGATGGGGAGGAACCGATTTACTAACATTTAATAAAGAATTCGTAACTAAAATTAAACGTGTCTTGTAGAGGACAATTTACAATGTAAATTACTTTACATTGTAGAGTATCTAAATTGTATTGTAGCATCTGTTTTGCTCTATAATCTGTGTGTTTACTTTGTTAATTTAATGTCAAAATAGTGGAGTTAAAGATTGTATTCAAAATAACTTTTTCATAATATAAAATAATTTCATAATTATGATATTTGACAGTGAAACATCCCATGTTACAACTAGTGCCTAACTAATAAAACTGTTTAATAATGCTGCTATTTTGTTTAACAGGGTGCTATCCTTGTAAATGACTGGACTGTACCACAACCATGCCTTCAGGCCTTGTCTGCAGAAAAACTATCAAGAGATGGAGCTTTCTTGATGGATTCTGGCTCAGTATGTATTTTTTTTTTTTTTTAACAATTTGCTTGTAATATTCGCTCTATTTTTAATATAACTTTCCAGTTCTGATTGACATGTGTGGAACCAAATATCAGTAGTGATTATACTATTGATCTGTATAGTAACGGATAATGTACAGTTTCTCAGCAACTATATAATAATAGATCCTGTCTCCAGAAAACAACTTTACAATGCTCAGTACAGTGTAAGAGTGTTTAAAACACTATATTTTTAGTTTCAGTATGTTTAAAACAGCTAGTCTGCTTAGAAATGTATACTGTATTACCACTGGCATAAATAAGATGAGACAAAGGTAACTAGTGTGAGACATCATTGGCATGAATATCACAAGCTCAATAGTCACATTATCTCACAAGGTTCAAAATACTCACTGGTTCACCCAGAATTATTTTTAGCATTCCATACAATTCTGTCCCAATACGTTTTATCTGTAGATGATTTCTTAGTGAGTTAATCAACTTGTCATTAACTTAAAGGACCACTCTACGGACCCAGACCACTTCAGCTTAATGAAGTGGTCTGGGTGCCAGGTCCAGCTAGGCTTAACCCATTATTTTATAAACATAGCCGTTTCAGAGAAACTGCTATGTTTATGAATGGGTTAAGCCTTCCCCCAAATCCTCTAGTGGCTGTCTCATTGACAGCCGCTAGAGGCACTTGCGTGATTCTCACTGTGAAAATCACAGTGAGAGCACGCAAGCGTCCCTAGGAAAGCATTGATAATGCTTTCCTATGCGACCGGCTGAATGCGCGCGCAGCTTCTGCCGCGCGTGGGCATTCAGCCGATGGGGAGGAACGGAGGAGAGCTCCCCGCCCAGCACTGGAAAAAGGTAAGTTTTTCCCCCTTTCCCCCTTCCAGAGCCGGGCGGTATTGGGACCCTGAGGGTGGGGGCACCCTCAGGGCACTATAGTGCCAGGAAAACGAGTATGTTTTCCTGGCACTATAGTGGTCCTTTAACAAAAAAACCCTTTATTTTGAAGAGAAAAATCATGACAGATGTTTGGGGTTGCACCGTAAGACATCGATAAAACTGATGTCTGTTCCACTAGGGTGTACGTTATAGTTCTGTTGTTAAAATAAATTGTTACATTATTTACATTTAAAACTTTAAAAGGACACTCCAGTCCACTAAAACACTTTAGCTTGCTGAAGTACATTCAAGTTAACTGTGTGTTCCCTTTGGCCAATCAGAACTTTTATGAATCCCCTCGGTAATATTTTCTGACTGTGCAGCAGACAGCCAGGAGGGTTTCCCATGTTACTTACTGTGAACTGCAGAAGTGAGTGCTTTCCATTCTCTGTGCTTTTCTGTCAGAAGCATTATTAGCATATTGCAGAGATTGCACTGCATGTACCATCTGTCCCAATGTTTCTTTTTAAGAAGCATCTGATTAGGACTCAAGTCTAAAGATAAGAAAGAACTCTCCAATTAATATATACAGTGCATTCAGAAATTATTCTGACCCCTTGTTTTTTTCATATATGTTTAATAAATCTAAACCCAATAATCCACACTGACAAAGCAAAAACAATTTTTTTCAAAACTTTGTACATTTATTAAAAAGAAAAAGTGCATTTTGGCACTTAAAATTTAGCTCAAATACATCCCTCTTTGCTCGGTCATCTTTGAGATGATTTTACACTTTGATTGGAGTCCACCACTGGTAAATTTAGTTGACTGATTTTTGAAATTCACACAGCTGTCTATCTATATGGGGTCTACATGCATTTCAGAGCAAAAACCAAGCCATCAGGTTCAGGTAAAGGTAACCATCTGCAGAGCTCCGAGGCTGGATTGTGCTGTCACAGATCTTGGGAAGAACACACACTAATTTGGTTGCATTGAAGGTTCCCAAGAGCACAGTGGCTTCCATAATTCTTAAATGGAAGTAGTATGAAACAACTAGGACTCTTTCTACAGCTAATGGCTTCAGAGATCATATATGAAAATGGGAGAAATTAGCTGAAGGTCAACCATGACTACAACACTCCACCGCTCTTTTCTTTGTGGCAGTATAACCAGATGTAAATCTCTCCTTAATGCAAGACACATAAAATCCTGCTTGGAATTTGCAAAAAAGCACCTGAAAGTCTCTGACTGTAAGAAATAAGACTATTTGGTCTGATGAAACAAAGATTGAACAGTTTGGCTTCACTACAAATCATCTTGTCTGGAGGTAACCAGGCACTGCTCATCACCATTGCAATACCATTATAATGGTGGTAGCATTATACTGTGTGGGTGTTATTCAGCAGCAGGGTCTGGAACACTGGTCAGGGTTGATAAAAAGTTGAACTCTGCAAAATACAGAGATAATCTTAATGAAAACGTTTTTCAGAGTGCTCAGGACCTAAAACGTCGCCGAAGGTTCACTTACCAAAAGATAATGTCTCTAAGCATACAATCAAGACAATGCAAGAGTGGCTTAGGGACAACTCTATGAATGTCCTCGAGTGGCCCAGATTTGAACCCAATCAAACATCTCTAGAGAGACCTGAAAATGTCTGTCGTCTGAGTATCCCCATTCAACTGACCGAGCTTGAGAGAATCTGCAGAGATGAAAGGCTGAAATTGTGCAAAGCCAGGTGTGCCAATCCTATTGCGTTGTGACCAAAAAAAACTTGAAGCTGTAATCGCTGCCACATGTGCTTTAACTAGGTACTGAGTTAAGGTTCTGAACATTTACATCAGTGCTCATAATTGCCAATAACCATTGGCGAGTTAAAACTTAACCCTGGTGAGTATGCGATAGCTTACAGTGGCAAGTAACTTGAGGCCTTGCTAGTAGCATAGGACTTCAAATGTTAAGCCATACTTAAATCACTGTTCTTTCGTTTAATATATTTGCAGTAATGTCAAAAATTGTGTTTTTGCTTTGTCATTATGGGGTATTGAGTGTAGATTGATGTAAAAAAAAAAAATTAAAAAACTTGCAGCATTTTAAATTTGAAAAATGAAAGGGTCTGAATACACTATATATATATATATATATATATATATATATATATATATATATATATAAAAGATGCCATGTTGGGGAAAAACAAATCCCCCTTTTTTGTGTAAAGAAAAACATGAATTTTATTTAATAGAGCTTGTTGTATATAAAATAAGTTGATGCCATTTGAACATAATATAAAACCATTAACTTTGACTGCGCAAAATAATACTATGTATTTTTAGATATTCTAACTGCTTTTTATTGTTTCTTAGTTTAACTTTATTTGTATTTTACTCTCCATAGTCTCTCTACCTCTGGGTAGGAAGAAATTGTGAAACAAATTTTTTGAAGGATGTACTAGGATTCCCCAATTATGCATCAGTTCCACAAAGGATGGTGAGTATGCAACACAGTTTGATATAGAGCAATAAATAAATGTATTATTCTATAGGTTGGCAATTGTATTAAGGTCTTGCACACACTATAGAAACAAGTTATTAAAACTTAGTTATGCATATGCAGTGTTCACATGATCTTCTTGGGATGATTCATGTCATAGTCGAATTGCAAATTGCTAATGTACTATTTACTAAGGCTCCATAACAATATAAAATTAAGTGTTTATGCCTATAAAACCACAAAAATCCAGACCATGAAAAGGGTGAACAAGATTACACAAATAGTACCTTAAAAAATAACTTTAACCTCAACACTATCTTTTAATATAATGATCTTTTTATCAAGATTTGAAAGGAAATTGACTGTTTGTTAAATAAATTATACGTAAAGAATTAAGAAAATGTCATCTCTACGTTTAGTGTATGACAGGATCCTTCAGCACCTTGGGTCACTCAGTGTTTCAGTTTGACAATTGGTGGTCTGATGATGTTGGTGCACTGTGCTTGAAGTTAAGCAGGGAAGACTTGATATAGGTTTATAAACACTATGTTACTCAAGGCGTGAAGGCTGAAGGATCCAGTCATATACTAAATATAGGGATTTTAAAAAAAATCTATATTTCATTTGACACAATCTATTTCATTTCAAAACCTGATGAAAGTATCATTATATTAAAATATATTTATGAGGTGACAGGTGTCCTTTAAGATAAAATGATCAATTTGTTTACCTCATGATTTACTCCTACTCTGATTTAAGATCTTAAAGGACCACTATAGGCACCCAGACCACTTCAGCTTAATGAAGTGGTCTGGGTGCCTGGTCCAGTTAGGGTTAACCCTTTTTTTTTTTTTTATAAACATAGCAGTTTCAGAGAAACTGCTATGTTTATAAATAGGTTAATCCAGCCTCTAAAGCCCTCTGGTGGTTGTCTCATTGACAGCTGCTAGAGGCGTTTGCGTGCTTCTCACTGTGAAAATCACAGTGAGAAGACGCAAGCGTCCATGGTAAAGCATTATGAATGCTTTCCTATGAGACTGGCTGAATGCGCGCGCAGCTCCTGCAGCGCATGTGCATTCAGCCGGAGAGGAGGAGGAGAGCTCCCTGCCCGGCGCTGGAGAAAGAGGTAAGTTTAACCCCTTTCTCTCCCCAGAGCCCAGCGGGAGGGGTTCCCTGAGTGTGGGGGCACCCTCAGGGCACTATAGTGCCAGGAAAACGAGTGTGTTTTCCTGGCACTATAGTGGTCCTTTAAATACCAGTCATGTTCATGTAAAGTGCTTAGTAAAACTGTTGGTGCTATATAAACGAAGTATATGGGTGTAATTTTTCTTGATACATATACAATAAAAACAAAACAAAACAAAAAAAACACTAACTGCTGTCTACAGGATGTGTATTTTAAAACGACCATCTATACCAGTGCTTTCCAAACCAGTCCTCATGGCCTACCAGTCCAGGATTTAGGGATTACCCAGTTGAAGGTGTCAAAGGTGATTTTTTTGGAAATCCTGGACTGGTAGGCGTGCTTTGAGGAACTGTTTGCAAACCACTGATCTAGTCACTCTTTGGTGAACTATTGTGATGCATTAATAATTGCATTTCAAATGTTGTATTATTGGGTTTTTTAGGGTGCTTATCTCTTTTTATTTATAAATCAGTTGCTATAATCATAGTTGATAAGCATAATGTTATGATTTATTTTCCAATATAGAATCATCTTCCTGAGTTAGACACGTTGGCATCAGAAAGATTGAGACATTTTATATCTTGGCTCAAGCAAGATAGTCCTTTGAACCCTATTCTTTATATCATAAAGTAAGTATTTGTCTATGGTTATGTTATAAAACATGGTGCATTGTATTTCTTTTCCCTTGGGTGGTGAGAGTCCACAAGTTGTGACATATGGGATAAAGTCTCTCCTGTCCAAAGTTCCATGGTACCTCTGTTTACAAATGTAATGCGGTCTCCGGGACATTTCGTTTTGTGAAAAATTCGTAAACATTTCCCATAGGAATGCACTGAAAACCAATTAATCTGTTCCGGAAGTCAGAAAAAGGTCGAAATCAGCTGGCATGGAAACCAACCCACAATGCAGAACACACAGTAAAAGACTTGCAAACGACAAAGCTGAGCTCAATACCTTTCCACCGCTTGAGAAATGCTCCCAAAACCTCTGCAAAAAAAGTTGCAGAATGGCTCCAAAAATCGATGCAAAAACCGCTCTAACACCTCCACACTCGACGCCATGTGCTACCCATAGACTCCAGCATGCAGAGGGGCGATGATATAAACCTCCCAGGCACAATGAATCCTGGGAAAACTTGCTTCACATTGCGAAAAAAACTTGTAAGCTGAGGCATTATTTTCATTGTATTTTCATTTGTAAACCGAAAATTATGTTAACCGAGGCGTTTGTAAACCGAGGTACCACTGTAGCTAGAAACATCCATAATGCAACATTTCAGTATGCTGCTCCCTCTATAACCTCCCCTCTACAATGATCATTTCTGTTTCAGCCTCTCCGGTAGAAGGTGGACTTACTAAAGCAAGATGATTTTTTATTTTTTTTTCATACATATATATAAATATAATTTTTCTTGAACAATGCAACTGGTTGCCTCTTTATATTTTAACACTGTCAGGCAGGGGGTGGAGTAGAATTTGTACTTTTAATTTTGGGACACATTTTAGTTCTCTATAAAAGTGACCTATTCGTATGGAGGTGTTTGTGCAGTATATCATCACATGGATCTCCCTCTCCTCAATTAGAACTTTTTATATATCTTGTATATGTCTTTGTGGCAGGATGTCTGAAAGACAGAGACTTTTTATATAGTTATTCTGGTAATTTAAATTGCATTTTAGTACATGAATATATATACATATATGAATAATTTGTTTTGCTTATAGATTGAACATATATAACTTTATATTAAATTTGATTGGATTATTTGATTATGAACTAGGAAATTAACATCACAAAAAGTATTGGTGCAAACCCTGAATGTTTCCAAGTCTTTCCTTCCCCGGTTTTATCCCCTTCTGTCTGCACATCGCTCCCACCTCCCTATGACTACTGCTGACTTTTATTTTTATTCCATTAGCCCCCATCATTAATTCCTACCTATTACTAGGCTTCTTCTGTATGCATCCTCAACAAGTAAAGGCTGCACATGTTGATACACATTCAAATTAAGATGTTTTCTAACAAATGCCAATTTTGTGTTACTTCAGGGATGATAGTGCAGTGAAGACTGACTTTTTCCAGCACTTAATCGAAGACAGAACAGAGGCTGCATTCTCCTATTATGAATTTTTGCTGCATATTCAGCAACAGATTTGCAAGTGAAAGAAGCAGACTTTTGGTGGAAACAAACCAGATTGACACAATGCTGAAATCATTCCCGTACTTTGACGTACTCCAATACAAAGCCGAATTGAAAAGTTGATGGACGCTGAACTGGATTATACTTCTTTTTGTTTTTTTTTTGAGGTTTGAATCAGTGTAAAACAAGTATACAGAAGAAAATTCTTTCTGTAACGGTCATTTTCTGCAGGTTTGTGTGTGTTATGTGATATGGTGCTGTTTGTTTACGTGGAACAATGAATCCAAGAGCTATTTTTTTCCTATATCTGAAACCATTAGATAATGTTTTTTTTGTTATAAACGTATGATGTTTCTTCCAGAAATGAAGAGATGCCAAAGGGCAATGTTAAACACATCTTTGAACTTGTTTTTAATGTAATCCTTTACAATGCTTGGCATTCTTGACCTGGAAGACTAGAATTTGCATATATTAGTAGATAAATACAGATCTAATGTATATATGACTGCTTTTGTAAAGTATGTGTAAAAATGTAACTACAGACAATGAATTGCTCACGTGTGCAGCAGTGATGAGTGAACTGTTTATGACTGATTTGGGTTTACTGAGAGCTGCAGTTTCATCAGAAGACACAGCATTTCATCTTGTGTTATATTATTTGTATTGATTTATTTATGACTTACATACCAATTAAACATATTTTGCTTGATAAAGTGGTTTTATACTTATGCAAGCAATATTTTAAAGATCAACTTCTGAATATATAGACACGTCCTTATTAAGATGTATTTTACTGTTTTGTTTCTCTAAATAATTAAAGGTTTAAAACTTAATTGTTATCACTGGCAGGTCCAGCTTTGTTGTTATTAGCAGGTCTTGTTGCCTTTTTTTCTTCTAGCTGTTTGCATCTAACACACACACAATATGCATGGTTTGTTCTGTTTTATATTTTTATCACCTTTTTTTTTTTTCCTACAAAAAAAGCGAATGCATGTAAAACAGTATGCAATCTCTTATCAAACAAAGTTTATTTTATTGAATGCTAAAAAGACATTTAAATGTTCTGCATAATGGTTCTGTAGTAAATGATAGCATAAACACAACATATCATCCCACTTTTGGAAATCACAATTGTTTTCCTTCCAGAGTTAGTAGGTTTCTCAACTTTAAAGTAGTAAGTGGGAATTATAAAGAATATATATTGGGCATGACCTGGGTGGTAGTTCCACTACACTCTGGTTCTTGTGAACCTAAAGCACATTTGTTCTTACCTGCTACTAAACCTCAGATTTTCATGATTTTTTTTTTTACCTACCTCTACACAGATTTGGTCTAAACTGCTAAATAAATTACCTATATGCAGCCAATGACAATAATTACAACCGAGATTTACTCTGTCAGAGGCGTGGCATTGATGAGATGATATGTTATGTAGAGTGTTATTTGGTACAAAGCACTTTCTGTAAGTGTGAGTTTCACACAGTCTCACATGTGTACCAATCATATTGAGATATTGCATGAAATTACTTTTGCAACGTGTTAGCAATTATGTATATTAATGCATCTCAGCAGCAATGTCAAAAACATTTTACACTAGTGGTGGATATTTACACTCCGTTTACAGTAACAAACTGAATAGGCATGTACATGGCTAGATCTGCTTCTGTATCTTAATATTGGAAACAACCTAATCCCCGTTACCTTCTAAAAGGAAAGACATTGAAGCTGATAAAGTTGTGCAACAAATGACCCACTCCCTACAAAGATTTGAGCAATAACTTCCCAGTCCTTTAATCAGTCCCAGTCCTCAGTCCTCCTTTGTTAGGTCCACTGGTTATTGGGTGTCTAGAGGACCAGAGTTCTGTCTGATTTATTTCTTTTTTCTTTTTCTTCTTCAGGGAGGAACGGGTTCATGTATTATGGCTGTGGAATCTGCTGTTTTGTGGAGTTCCAGCAAATTCCAAATAATAAATCATGGGAGTTGTGTTCTCCACCTTTTACTCGGGAGGTAGAAGAAAACAAAATAGCCTTGATCATGTGTCCTAGTTATTAAGTAGAGAAACTGGGCTTTTCCATAAATGATTCCGAGCATGCTCATGGAGATGTTATAGGCATCTATTGCACATTGGGAGAGAAGATTCCTGTTCTCATCAGACATTGGAAGTGCGTAATGGCAGAATGTGATGGTGGTAAGCTCTGACCATTGAGACAATTTTTAGACAAGGATTTTCTTCTGTCACTTAAACACAGGTTTTATGTTTTTTTTAATCTTCTATCACCTTTTGCCTACTTTTCTTCTGATTTTCTCATTAGTGTTGCCATCTTAACACAGTTATTATTTTACATTGCTTTCTAGGTGACCAGTCAACTATTTACAATCTGACATCTTACTAACAACTACAAAAAAAAGAGTGGCCAACTTGATAACACACACTACTAAATATGAGTCATATTATTAGCTCTGTGATATGAAACAATCATCTCATTAGTCAGTTTTGAGTTAGGGAAATTCACTTAATGTTATGTAAGGCATTTATGTTTTCCTCTGATTATTCGGCTTTTGATAGAATGAAGATAATTCAACACAGTTTGTTGCATAACATTCTGCTGTCATTTTATGACATTCTAAAAAAAGACTGTTATGATCCATCAAACCTTAGAAATACAAATTTTCCAAAGAGTTTCCATACTTTTTTCTAGTGTGTCAAATTCACAACCATGGTGCATATGCGTGCAAGGGTGAATGGCAGCCACATTGGGACAAGTCTTATCCAAGACTGCCCTTATATGAAATGTTTCCTAAGGACTTTTGCATACCTAAGATGCCAGGTTTCAGTTTATGCAGCTCGATGGTGCTTAATGATATGCTTGCACTGTGTTTATTAAGGGCTTGTCTCCTGTGTACTAAGAAATAGGACACTAGGCAACAGAACAGGAGCCCCAAATTCTTTTTCCTTGAATCATTGGTTGTGCATCTGATCTCTTGAGTGCCTACTTTCCTGATAATTCTCACTTTGATGAATAACCCTGAGTGCCGTAGACATACACAGATCTATATAAATGCTCCCTCATGCTGTGAACATCAGACTTAAAGGAACACTATAGGGTCAGGAACACAAACATGTATTCCTGCCCTAGAGTGCTAAAACCACCATTTAGGTGGCTTGCCCCTCCTTAGAAAGGGTTAAAAAAAAAAAAAAAACTTGCCTTAATTCCAGCGCTGCGCAGGTCTGCTGCCGCTGGCCACGCCTTTGATCCGCCTCCTTGGTGACATCAGAATTTTCGATTTTTAGCGAATCCAATGCTTTCCCTATTGGATTGGCTGAAATCGTCAAGGAGGCGGGATGGGGAGGCAGAGCGTGGAGACTTTTAACGGCATTGCTGCCCACTGTGCAGCACTGACCAAGGAAACACCTCTAGCAGTCATCTGAGGAGTGGCCACAGGACGTGTCCCTAGGGGGCAATGTAAACACTGCATTTACTTTGAAAAGGCAGTGCTTACATGAAAATGCCTCTGTGCTGTTCTTTTGCACGTGTGCAGGAGTAAAGCAATGATGTGGGCTTATGGCAGATGACACGTCAAGACCTGAAGAAGACTGCCAGGAAGACCATGGCAGCAACCCAGAGAGACCGGTTCAGATAAGTCAAACTCGCCTTTCCCTGCAACTTGCAGCCACCAGACATCAAGTGGCAAAGTTACCTTCGAAGGTCTTTGCAAATTATACAAAGACCCGAGGAGGTGACAAAGTTGATTTTAAGCCAACAGCACCACAAAGGTGTATTACAAGGTCATGAGACACCACATGGAATCCCCTTCCAAGCCAGTTCCATGCCCCTGACAGTTTGCAGGTTCCTTGCTGAAGATTTTTTCTTATAAATAATAGAAGCACGTCTAGGTCCAATTCATTTTAAAGGAACACTAAAGCATTAGGAATACAGGGAGTGCAGAATTATTAGGCAAGTTGTATTTTTGAGGATTAATTTTATTATTGAACAACAACCATGTTCTCAATGAACCCAAAAAACTCATTAATATCAAAGCTGAATATTTTTGGAAGTAGTTTTTAGTTTGTTTTTAGTTATAGCTATGTTAGGGGGATATCTGTGTGTGCAGGTGACTATTACTGTGCATAATTATTAGGCAACTTAACAAAAAACAAATATATACCCATTTCAATTATTTATTATTACCAGTGAAACCAATATAACATCTCAACATTCACAAATATACATTTCTGACATTCAAAAACAAAACAAAAACAAATCAGTGACCAATATAGCCACCTTTCTTTGCAAGGACACTCAAAAGCCTGCCATCCATGGATTCTGTCAGTGTTTTGATCTGTTCACCATCAACATTGCGTGCAGCAGCAACCACAGCCTCCCAGACACTGTTCAGAGAGGTGTACTGTTTTCCCTCCTTGTAAATCTCACATTTGATGATGGACCACAGGTTCTCAATGGGGTTCAGATCAGGTGAACAAGGAGGCCATGTCATTAGATTTTCTTCTTTTATACCCTTTCTTGCCAGCCACGCTGTGGAGTACTTGGACGCGTGTGATGGAGCATTGTCCTGCATGAAAATCATGTTTTTCTTGAAGGATGCAGACTTCTTCCTGTACCACTGCTTGAAGAAGGTGTCTTCCAGGAACTGGCAGTAGGACTGGGAGTTGAGCTTGACTCCATCCTCAACCCGAAAAGGCCCCACAAGCTCATCTTTGATGATACCAGCCCAAACCAGTACTCCACCTCCACCTTGCTGGCGTCTGAGTCGGACTGGAGCTCTCTGCCCTTTACCAATCCAGCCACGGGCCCATCCATCTGGCCCATCAAGACTCACTCTCATTTCATCAGTCCATAAAACCTTAGAAAAATCAGTCTTGAGATATTTCTTGGCCCAGTCTTGGCGTTTCAGCTTGTGTGTCTTGTTCAGTGGTGGTCGTCTTTCAGCCTTTCTTACCTTGGCCATGTCTCTGAGTATTGCACACCTTGTGCTTTTGGGCACTCCAGTGATGTTGCAGCTCTGAAATATGGCCAAACTGGTGGCAAGTGGCATCGTGGCAGCTGCACGCTTGACTTTTCTCAGTTCATGGGCAGTTATTTTGCGCCTTGGTTTTTCCACACGCTTCTTGCGACCCTGTTGACTATTTTGAATGAAACGCTTGATTGTTCGATGATCACGCTTCAGAAGCTTTGCAATTTTAAGAGTGCTGCATCCCTCTGCAAGATATCTCACTATTTTTGACTTTTCTGAGCCTGTCAAGTCCTTCTTTTGACCCATTTTGCCAAAGGAAAGGAAGTTGCCTAATAATTATGCACACCTGATATAGGGTGTTGATGTCATTAGACCACACCCCTTCTCATTACAGAGATGCACATCACCTAATATGCTTAATTGGTAGTAGGCTTTCGAGCCTATACAGCTTGGAGTAAGACAACATGCATAAAGAGGATGATGTGGTCAAAATACTCATTTGCCTAATAATTCTGCACTCCCTGTAGAAATACGTATTGCGCTGCAGTGGTCCTGTAATAGGCAACGCATTTTAGAAGCAAGATAATGCCTTCTTTATCTCCTATGTATGTCCCCTCAAGCAGAGGATGTTATGGATTGGTACTGGCAAAGCCCAAGTGCCCAACAACTACCTAATCGTACCAATTTACATCACATACCCTGTAGGGTTTTTTTAATATGAGCACTATTCTTAATCTCTAATTCACAGGGATGTCTTCACAAATACTTGGATATTAAAAATAATAGATCTCCTCATGTATTTGTGAGTTTGCTAATCATGTTTGTACATCTGTGAAGTTTGTGCCACCATTCCACTTCAAACAACGTGGATTGGAATCCTCAGATCAGGGCATATACAGTGCATTCAGAACATTTTCAGACCCCTTCTATTTATTTTATTATGCTACAATAATTTTTCACATTAATATGCACTCAGCCCATAATGAAAAAATTTTTTTTTTTAAAAACATTTAAACATTTTTTTACTATGAAATTTCACATTGACAGAGCCCTGTGGAAATTTCAATTGATTTGATTTGGAATGGTACACACCTGTCTATGTAAGGTCTCACAGCTGTGAATGCATAGAGCAAAAGTACTGAATTAAGAGTCTGAATACTCATGTCAATGTTATATATTAGGTTGTTCTGTTTAATATATTTGCAATGGTGGAAAAAAAGTTCTTTGCTTTGTCATTAGGGGTACTGAGTGTAGCTTGATGTGGTAAAATAATTTAAACAATTGTATCATAAGGCTGCAACAAAATGTAGAAAAAAAAAATAGTTTTGAATACTTTATGAATGCAATGCAGATCTTTCCAGTTACAATTTGTACATTTGCCAAATATACAGCCATTATTTTTTGTCTGGGGAATGTTGATACAGGAGTGTGAGCAGGGCCAGACCGGGGATGGTGGGAGGGGGCTTGGCCTGACCATTTAAAAGCATAGCTGACCAATAAGAGGAGCGTGGCAAAGGAGTGTGTCATGTCATCACCAATGATGTGCACTCCTTCAAAGTGAGCATGCTTGGCTAGGGTTGTAGTGTGTGTATAGAGCCTGTAATATATGTGTATCTAGTGGTTATAGTTTGTGTTTGTATAGGGGCTGGAGTATGTGTGTAGGGCATATTGCCTTCAGTGTATGAAACGGGAGCAAAATATTATGTTTTTTAAAATACATATTTATTCCCCCATCTCTTTTGTTATGTTTTGGCCAAGAGCCAAAATGCCCCAGCATTACGGAGTGTTGCCATGGGGCACATGTATGATTGTTCGTATTAGTAATTAGTGTGCATCTATCAATGTATGTCAGTATGAGTCTGTATCTTAGTGTTACTGTGTATCTATGCATGTTACTGTTCCCACAACATTGAAAACAGCATTGTCCAAAATTTCTTGGCATGCTGAAGCATTAAGATTTGCCTTCACTGGCAGTAATGGGCCTAGTCCAACCCCTGAAAAGCCCCATAGCATTATCCCTCCTCCACCAAACTTTACAGTTGGCACAATGCAGTCAGCAGGTAATGTTCTCTTGACATCTACCAGACTCGCCCATCAGACTGTTAAATAGAGAAGCGTGATTAGTCACTCCACAGAACATGTTTCCACTGCTCCAGAGTCCAGTGTGTCAGGGTATTTATATCGGCAGACATCTTGTGCTATGATAGAAATTAAAAGTGTGTATTCTGAGTCACTCTGAACAGAGCAGACTCCATTTTGTTATTTCCAAGTTAACAAAAAGACACAAGATTTCTATCTGTAAAACTAACCATTTTCCCAGAGCTAAAGGAATGCATAGTATATACAAGCCAAGTGATAAAGAAAGGGGGGTTGGATAGACTGTCTAAAATGCTAATGGAATATAATCAATTCTAAACCCAGACATTTGTGACAGAGAAGATTAAATAATAAAATTTTATTGTCTATATATGTATAAGGTACCATTGTAAGTTTAAGGTTAAACTTAGTTCATGATCTGCCATTTTAGAAATTATAGCAGGATTTGCCAGACACATAGTCTGGACAAAACTTAAAGAAACCCTTTGATCTGTGAAGGATACGTAAGTTATGGCCACTATCTAGATAGGCCAAAATGACGTCAAAATAGCCACCAAGAAAAGTTAACTCTTTCCTGGATAGGTATGTTTAGTGGGACAAGACTGCCCTCTATAGACTAAATACCTAAATTGCGATCTGGAAGATAACCACACCTCTAGTACTTCTATTGGGTTATCAACTGATGACGTACAGAGAGTCTGGCCCTTTAAAAGTTAGGACAAAGGGAAGACATAGAAATTGCAAAGGAGATGCAAAGGAGAAGGAAAAAGAGGAGAGAGGAATTGGAAGTTTGGGGACTCCAACTCGGACAACATCTGAGACTAACACTCTACTCTTAAAACTCTAACACTTAGAATTTCACTGACTTTCTAACCAACACCACTTTTCACCATAACTCATGCACCTACAGACATCCAAATAAGCTCCTGAGACTATCTACCAATCGGATTAAATATCTACTCAACTGGTAATTATACTGGTTTCATTTAATTAATTAAATTAATTAAAATTTATTAATAGCATTATATATGACTGGATAAAGCACGGTCAGATTTCCATATTAAGTAATCTTAGTTAACTAAAGAATATATAGTTATAAACATTCCATTCTGCAGGTGGAATTAAGAATAATTATATATTGATGTGATATTATCACATGTTAGCATACTGCTGTTTTTATCCAGGTGTATTGATTTGCTCTAAATTAAGATAAGATATCTTTTAGACAAATTAAAATCTGCTTATATAATATGGTAGATTCTCTTATTGGATGGTTCCAGGAAATGACTAATGAACCCAGGAGGTGGGAGGGTCTGCTGCTGATTGGCTGGAATGTGTCTGCTGACTGTGAGGTACAGGGTCAAAGTTTACTCAATGATGATGAATAGGGGGCGGACCGAACAGCGCATATGTTCGCCGTCTGTGGCGAACCGTTCGGCACATCAATAGTTACAACTACAATGATCAGGCACTAAAACCACCAGCCTAATATTGTGTTGGCCCCCCTCATGCTGCCAAAACCGATCTGATGCATTGAGATATGGACTCTCAACATGTCCTGTGGTATCTGGCATCAAGACACTATCGTCACCAAAACAACTTTACCTTAATGAAGCAGTTTTGGTGTATAAATCATGACCCTGCAATCTCCCTACTATATTCTCTGCCATTTAGGAGTTAAATCACTTTGTTTATCCAGCCCTAGCCACACCTCCCTGCATGTGAATTACACAGCCTTCCTAAACACTTCCTGTAAAGAGTCATCTAATGTTTACACTTCCTTTATTACAAATTCTGTTTAATTTAGAACTGCTGCTCAGCCCCTATGAAGCAAACTGTGATGCACGGTGTGTTCTGGCACATTTTTATCATGGCCGGCATTAAGTGCTTCAGCAATTTGTTGCAGTAGCTCTTCTGATGATTGGACCAAGCAGACTAGTCTTTGCTCCCCACGTTCATCACCCATGATACTGGTTCACCAGTTGCCCTTCCTTCCACCAGTTTTGGTAGGTACTAATCACTGCATACCGGAAACACCCCACACAAATTGGCAACACCCCACTTGCCATTTTGAAGATGCTCTGACCCAGTTGTCTAGCCAATCACTATTTGGCCCTTGTCAAAGCTGCCTTGTCTGGTCCTATCAAATGCTTTTCTCAGTGCATGCGCACACCCTGTTATGGCAAGGAAAGGGAGGAAATATTCTAAAAATACAAAACAAAAAAAAGAACATAAAAACAGCCGATTAAGGGTATAGGGTTGCAGGGAGACATTAAATGAGAGAGAGAGAGAGAGAGAGAGAGCGCGCGCGCGCGCGCGCGCAGATGCACACTTCCAATGGTAGAAGTTCTGCATGTCTGTTGCCAGAGCATTTTTTTGCAAAGAATTGAAATGTTAGGGGCTGCCTAATTCATGGTTGGAAAGTGTGTAACTAGCCCCCAGCACAGAAGTGCAAATCTCTCTGTAGGAATGTGCATCTGCAGTTTGTACTTGAAAGGCTGCAAATACTAACACTGCACACACACATTCCTACCACCATGACCACTTCTAAAATCAGAGGTGGTGATTGTGGATGGAGTAACCCTTTAAATCAATCACTTGCAGGGAGTGTGGGCTCGAGTGTAGATATTGCTACACAGTGCTAACCGTGTGCTGCTCCCCCTGCTGGCCGAGCCCGCTCCTGCAACTCATGGCAGTGGAGGGAGGCGGTTCGGGTGGTAAAGTGTCTGGGAGGAAGTGAAGTGTTTCCCAGTCACATTACGGAGCGGCTGGGGAGAACTGCTTGCCACAGGGACCGGGGCCGGCTATGAGCAGATAGGGCTACCAGAGCGCGGTACGGAGGGCGATGGCTGTACTGGCCGCACTATGGAGGAGCCTGCCTGTGGCTGCAGGATCCCAGGTGAGACCCAATCAGTACAGAACCGGGCACACAGTGTGCTCAGGGCAGCTCCCTCCTACTCTCCACTTTCACAAGTTTCTGGCTCCTGTCACTCTCGCTATTAAACAAGTCTGCAGCAGTGGCTGAGAGTCATGGTAGTTGCAATTCATTAGATCCTTTCCAAACAAGGCTGGCTTGCAAGGAGTTGTTGTGGATCCGTTCTTGCATTGTTACTGTTTTCTCTGTCGTTCTAGAACCCCCTCCTGGTTTAATGTGTTGTTCTCTGTGCAGTTTTCTTTAATCCTGTTTGTTGTTGCTCTTTGCAGCCCCATTACATGACTCATTCAGCTGATGGCAGTGTTTAGTGAAGAGCCTTGTGATTGTGATGTGTAGGGCTCCCTGATTATATACTGTGTGTCCATGCTGATTACAAGCATCTCTCTTTATACACATTTCATTTGTTCTTGCTCAACCACAAGGCTTAACCCAAAGGTGTCTGGCTTGGTATTAGTATCCTAAATATTGACTCCACGTATTCTACGCAGAAATCTAAATTTAGACTTAACTTTGAGGGGTACTTGTGATGCACTCTAGTTGTTTTGTTTGTTTTTTGGAGAGAGAACTGAGCAGGTCAAGCTCTATCCTTGCAGCAGTTTTAGGAACTTTTCGGTAACCTCACAGGTGATATGGTGTTTAAGCAGTGTTCCTTCTGAGGACATTCTAAAACGAACTTGTGTGGTAACAAAAGAGTTAATATTTACCTGTCTGTATAGCCAATCAGTATTTTGATGTGTAATCTGAAATTCTATACATTAGTCATTTAGACACTACCCTCTGAAAAGTCTTTTCCAATGACCCAGTCAGAGGCCGGAATAATGGAAGTATAGCATCAGTCTTTAATGCAGTGCATAGAAAAGCTGTCCAAACTGGTTCTGAGAGCACACTCCTTAAGATATCGAATATACATTATATCCGTGAAAGAGAATTAAAAAAAATTTATTTTATATTGGCAGGCTTTACACCTTTCTTTGTCTAATCTACTAAAAGGAAAGTACAGTCTTCTAATTGGGTGTAGGACAACTCCTCCTCACATGTCTGCTGGCCTTGAAAACCTAAGCAATTATAGTGCTGATCACACACTTTTGCCTATTAACCCTTCTGTTACCAGACAGCAAGCTTACCTAATATATCAGGCGGATTATACTGGTTTGCATTTTAGTGTTTTATATTTATTTTTATATATATAGTGTGTGTGTGTGTGTGTTTAATGGATGTACACTTAACAGAAATACATGTGGGGAATTGACAATTGAATTGCAAGTTCTAGGCCGCATTAGCTACATAAACCCTAGTTTAGTATATATTACTGCTGCATTTAGTCTCTGTATTGCATAGCTCAAGGTTGCCTGCAATGTTCTACTTTGATTCTGTGAAGTTGCAAAAAATTTTTGGCTGTCCTTCCTGCACAAACCCAGGTAAACGGTGGTTTATTTTCGTCGTCTTCTGTCCTATTTTCTAACTTTATTTTCTTTTGGGTGTGGTAGTTATATTAGTCTATAGCTTTGTAAAGAATTGTCCTGATCACAGGAAAATCTCTTGCAATTCAGTGAAGGGAGTGAAGTGAGTAATGCTGAAACTATGTTTGCAGGGTAAAAATCAGGCATGGGTTTAATCACACATCTTCTGGTGAATGCTAAAAAAAACCCCCAAAACAATTTTTTTCTGTGGATGGCTCTGCTATAAAGGCAAAGACCTGTCAACTGTAAAATAAAGAGGAACTTACATATTTGAAAGACTTTTTTTTTTTTTTTTTTTAAATCTATCACATAAAATGTATCTAGTACTTTTATTTATTTATGGCATCTTTATGGGAGTGATATGTAATATAATTTTGTTTTGAAGTGGGTTTTTTTTTTTTTTTTTAAACCAGGCCTGATTAGTTCTCAAACAAGAATACATTAATATTACTTGTTATTTTAAAATTCTAGTAACATTTTAGCTCAAAACTAATACGTAAGGCACAGTAGGATCCTATGCTGAATGAAAGGAATGAATGTCATTTGTCAGTCTAAAGATGGCTTACTGCATAGCCTTCTTTATTAACAATGTTCAATTTTATGTGGGCACAAGAATCATTGCTATCTAAGCTAATCTTCCAAGACTTTGAAATTTGTATTCTCACACTTGAAGCATGTTTTGGCAAGAAAAGCTGCCATTATTGGTGGACAGACCATGGCCATGGTAAAATGTTCAGTTTCCTTCTCTGCGACTTCCTGGTTTCCCTATACTACTTATTTCAACATTTTTAATTTTATATTGTATTCTTTTGTCATCTTTATTTTATTTAAATTTGTAAAGTAAACATAGGTGAATGGTACCCCAGTAATGAAACTACACTGGTATAAGACCTGCATTCTGAAAAGGCACACAGAGTAGTTCATGCTAATCATTTTTATTTTTTGTACAATAAAAGTATCACTATTCATATTATAACCATAAATGTAAATAACCTGATATAGGTAGTAATTCGCAGACAGAATCTATATGGAAAATTAAAAAGCTAACATAGCGTAATATAGTACTAGAAAAGTGAGTATATTAGTGAAAATGAATGCACTCACAAACAAAATTGAATTCAGGCTTCTCACCCTCCAAAAGGGAGAACAGAAAACAAATATAGTGAAGCATGTAATTATATTACAGAATCATAATTTATTTATTTATTTTTTTTTTTCAGGTTTAACAGAAGTGACTTTATTCGTAGTTTTTGACATTATGGAAGTATTTATTTATTTTTTATATTCATATTCCATCTTTTGAAGAGTGTTCGGATAATTTCCGTTATCATTTTAATACCTGTAGATATGTTAATATCCACATTTTTTTATTTTTTTTATTTATATTTTATTAGAGTTATAAGCAAGTATATCTCTGTGCCATTATATGCGAGGGATAAACAAATAGAGAGTATACGGTTCAGTGTTGTTCAGCAAACACACTAATGTTAGCAAGAGATGTAGAGCATAGACAAGTGACAAGTGAGAGGGGCAAAGGATAAATGAAAGGCGTCAATCAAAAACAATAGCATTGGTCCTTAGGTTGGGCGTAGCGGTTGACCACATAAGTCAGTATAATTAGTTTGTAGTCCGGCTATTAGCAATCGCTATGGAGTGTCCGAACTGTCCCTGACGGTAGGTACTTGTTGTTTAGTCGGACTTCTCCGCTGGTGTGCTCTTCCTGAGGTTCTTTTCTCACGTGGAGTATCTGTCCTGGTTGCACCCTCTAACGCGTTGGTGGCCGATAGGCCTAAGTTATGATAGAGCTTCTCTGGGTCATCCGAGGATGTCAGGGTGAATGTGTCCGCGCCTCGTGTGACGGCCAGGGAACCTTCTGCGTTCCAGCGGTACTTGACTGAGCAGTCACGCAACTTCTTAGCCACCGGTGCCAGCTGCCTCCTTTCTGCTAGAACAAGGAATGGGAGGTCACTGTAGATGGATAGGTTATGGCCCTCGAAATGTACTCGACCCATTGTTCTGGATTTATTCAGGATGGCGGATCGCACCGCAATATCTTTGGTAGTTGCAATAATGTCTCTTGGTGCGTCCGCTGGTGCCGCTGCAGCTTTGCGCACCCGAAAGGCAGCTAAGATGCATGGGGTGTCTGTCGCCTTTTGAATTCCCATTGAGATAATCAGCTTTTGGACATATGACAGTATGTCTCCCCCTTCTACCTGTTCAGGTATGCCTCTCAGGCGCACATTTCGTCTTCGGTGCCGGGACTCCAGTGTGGTCACTATTTTGTGCAGTTGTTTGACCTGTGAGGCGAGACACTCCACCCGTTGTGTAGTCAATTTGAGTTGAGTATCCCGAGCTTGTTCTCTGACCTCAGCCTCTGATACTGTATGTTGCAAGGCCTTTATGTCAGCTTGTGTTTCTCGGAGGTCTGACTTCCACACTTCCCTTAGGTCCACTAGTAACTTTTTAATGTCGCCTTTTGTGGATGGGGAGGAATCTTCATCTGAGTCAGCTTGCAGGTATACCCCAGCTGGGTAGGGAGGGTTACTGGATTCCAGCTCTCCAGGGGAGTCGTCTGAGGCCCCTTGCTCACTGTAACGGTCAGGTGCCAGTGCCACCCTTGCGGGTTCTGGGGGTGCTCTCTCAAAGGATAGCCTTATGTCCTGAAGTGCTTGCCTTTCCATCTGCATTAGCCTCTTGTGTTTGCGCCCCATAGTTGCTGTAAGTTGTTAGGGGTGCTAGCAATTACCCCTGCCGGTGTGGGGGGGGGATGCAGTGGTCTCTGGTGGGGTCAACACTGGCCTTTAAGCCTTCAGGTACCTGATCGGCGGGGCTGGCCACCTCCCGTCTGCGCACACGTGGTAGGCCGCGGTTTGAGTTGCCGCCGATTTCGGAGCCGACACTTTCGTCGCGGTGTACTCGTTCACCGGGTGTCTCTCCAGCCTCTGGTGAGTAGCCTGGCTGTGGATGGGCTCGGTACAAGTGGTATTTACCCCTGTTTGGGCACTTTTTTGCCGGAGCTCAGGCGAGTTGCAACCTCCCGGCTCGGCAGTTAGGCTCCGCCCCCTACAGAATCATATTTATTGGTCACACTTACAGGAGAAAAGATATGACAGGCATATCTCCAAATCACATGGAACTCCAAGGCTGATATAGAAAAAGTCCAATAGAAGATCCAATGGAGCAGGCAGGATACAATAGAAATAAAATTAAAATAAAATAAATATAAAAATTACATACAGGATATAAAAACAAATAGCAGCATGTATAGGTTCAGAAGTATCCAACGCGTTTCGTCCGACAAAAAAGGGGACTTCCTCAGGGATATATCTGTGATGGCACTTCCGGGTATATATAGCGATGCATACAATCAATATACAATTGATTGTATGCATCGCTATATATATACCCGGAAGTATATACAATTGATATTTATTTTATTTTAATTTTATTTCTATTGTATCCTGCCTGCTCCATTGGATCTTCTATTGGACTTTTTCTATATCAGCCTTGGAGTTCCATGTGATTTGGAGATATGCCTGTCATATCTTTTCTCCTGTAAGTGTGACCAATAAATATGATTCTGTAATATAATTACATGCTTCACTATATTTGTTTTTTGTTCTTCTTCTATATATCCCACGGAGGAGGACTATCTACTAAGATTACTACCCTTTTGGAGGGTGAGAAGCCTGAATTCAATTTTGTTTGTGAGTGCATTCATTTTCACTAATATACTCACTTTTCCAGTACTATATTACGCTATGTTAGCTTTTTAATTTTCCATACAGATTCTGTCTGCGAATTACTACCTATATCTCAGGTTATTTACATTTATGGTTATATCATCACGTATTTGGGAGGTGTTTCCACTTTGTTTTTTCTATTATATGTAATTTTAGGTGTTAGTGAGGTACACCTGGTATCTCTCCCTTATATATGATTTCTATATCATTATAGTGTGTATACTTTATTGTTCTTGTTTGTGATTCACTATTCATATTGTCTTTGTTTCCGTTTACCTTCAGTGTGATCTTTATAACCCAACACACTAAGATTTGAGGGAATGGGGCACACCGCTATGGCAAAGGGTACAAAAAGGCAAAACACACTAGCACACCCCCCTCTCCTCTCCCCCGTAGAATGCTTAGAGAAGCACTTGCTGTTAAATGCTCAGGGAAACAGGAATGGATTTGCAATGGTAAAACTGTCTTTATGTCTGTAACCATTGTGTGTTAGAGGTCTACAGAGGAGATACCGAAAATACATTTATAATACCCCTATCTAGTTAATCAAACTAGATGTGTGATTTTTTTTTTGATTTCTGGATACAGCATGTACCATAAAACCTCCCACTTCACAGCTTTCTATTTTCTACACTAAAGGCAGATATTGGCATACTACATATAAAAAAAAAAAAAATAATAATTAAATTAAAAATGCTTTAAACAAAAACACTTTTGATCAGCATGAAAACTGCAATTTATGCCTCTCTATGAATATAAATGCTCTTTTGCTACACACTTCATCTTATTTTGGTGATAGATTCAATTAAAATTCATTTAATTTCCTGTAAATGGATTGACATATATAGAGATTTATTTTGATGTTGATGTTTCTGTACGGGGTCATTCTTGTTTCTAAACTGGGCCTATAATAGATGGATGCACTCTGAGTCTTTAAAGTGCAATATTACTTACCTTACCAGATTTTGCATGAAAAATATTGCCAGCTATAATCTTCATAATTAAGACAAAGAATTGGGTTCATTTAAAACAGCAACTGTACCGAAACTAATCAGAAATGCATGCACAGTTGCATAATTGCTCGGATTGAGTTCATTTCAAGTTCTTGTTGCACTTCAGCACATGGCCAATAATTTTTTGCGGAAGCACTGAAAAATTGTCGATGAGTGTTTCCCATACATACACACCTTTAATGTTAGTTCCACAGGTTTGCATGGGAGGTTACTGACAATGACTTGCTTGTGTCTTGTTGCTACTGAGGTATTTAGAGTCATGGAAGAGAAACATCCTAGGCGCTTTTTTCTATTTCACTATTTTTAACTATTCAGTATCCTTCAGCAGAAGTGAGTAAGAATGGCTGTGGCCCATAGATAATGAGGGCAATCTAGAGCAGGCGCTTGATATAACTTGATAATCTGCACTGCTTATCACATAATTGACATTGAACTGGCTCCAAGTCACTGTTCGATTTCACTGTTTATGTATGAGTAAGTTCTTTTCCCATAAGGCTACGAGAACTGTTCATCCTGGTGTATGTGCTGTCAGTGACATTTGAATATAGGAAGCAGCCATTCTGTATTATTATACAATAATAAACCTACCGTATTTGTTTACCAAAAGTCTCTGCAGTCTATTACAGATGCATAGATAAAAATCTTTTGTTTTCAAGGTGTCTCCTTCATTAATCCAATTTAGCAGTGGGTAGAGAAAGCTTAAAGGGACACATCAGTCAAAGGAACCACCAACTACAGCTTAATTTCTGCTTAATCTATTGTATGGACCTGCAGACTGAGCTAGGAAATTGCTGCGTTTTCAGAGAAAAGGAGTGTTTTACATTGCTGCCTAGTAACCGCTCTAGTGTTCTATCTGAAATAACATTTTTTTAACTTGTTTCAATAAAACGTCAAAGTAAAGTGGCAGCTTTCTTTTTAAGAGTACAAAGTGAGTTGCTTATTTATAGGCTGGCCAACCTATCTCAAAGTGTTTTCCTCTTTAGTATAGCACTTGGATGATGAATAGTGCCAGTAAGTTGTCAGGCAGTAAACAATCTATATGTGCGTAATTTCAGCTTGAAATGCTGCACATACAGAGATATCTGCACCGGTGGCACGTGTGTCTTAGGTAGCTTGGCACTCTGTTCCGGGCTGCCTAATGTTAATTCCATGCAAAAATTGTCTGTCTGTCTGCACACACTGCGCTCTGGTAACACCCGTAAGCAGTTTATGTCTGCCAGGGGAATCATGTATGTCCACGTCACTCTAAATTAGTTAATTTTTTTTTGTTTTTGTAAGTCCACCCCACACTCCTTCCCTTCCCTGCTCAGAGTGCATACATGCTTTGAGATCATTTGATTGGACCTCGGAGAGGGAAGAAGTGATGCAGTGCGTGACGACAGACTGGGCATGGAAATGCTCAAGGAAAAACCTTGCATGGTGCTGGATTCTCGATAATTTTATTCTTACTCTCCAGGTTTTGGCACTAATGTAGGATGTTTGGTCAAATACACTAGTGTCCAATAGAGCATTATAAATGTTGTGAATCTGACCCGATCGGCATGGCACTCATCCTTGTCTCCGAGCTACGCATGT
Source organism: Pelobates cultripes (assembly GCA_933207985.1). Lineage (NCBI taxonomy): Eukaryota > Metazoa > Chordata > Amphibia > Anura > Pelobatidae > Pelobates > Pelobates cultripes. The sequence goes on along the minus strand of OW240917.1, from coordinate 118,360,655 downwards.
TAACAGGGTGGGTCACTTGCACGGCCTGCTCCTGACAGCCTAATGGACACTACCTTCTTGCAGCCCCTTAAGTCAGTCCTTTGAGGACCACTCAGGCAACTATATTCTCTTTTTGGGCGTGACCCATCAGTGTACAAATGAGTATATTTAAAGGCACATTGCACCTCTTTCATTATCCTAATGTGGTTTCTGTTTCCGATTAATGCCTTCTTTGCCGAGTTCCTAATATTTCTGGTTTGGCATTGGCTTGTCTTTTGGATCCTGGGTATCTCTGTATCCCTGACCTAGCTTGTTGTATGTTTTCCTGCTGTTATGTGTTTTTTTTTTTTTTTTAAATCCAGCTGGTACATCTGATTATCCGCTCTAAGGTCCAGTGACGCATCTATTCTGTTTCTCTTATTGGTTTTTCTAAGTTCTGCATATTATGGTGTATTCACTTTGACAATAAATCTAATAAAATAATTAGCAAAGAAAGATTTGGACTAACCATTGAAGTTGCACAGTTGAGAGAAACTGTGTGCAGGCATTCTACTCACTCTTCAGAAGGAGGTTTCACAAATCTGGAGCCTCATGTTCAAGTCTAAAGGGTCTGATCTCCATGAGAAGCCTTTATTAGGCTTTTTCCCTTCGAATAATAGACTGTCAATTTCCTCCTGGGGAAAAGGGGAGGGCTTCCAAAGTCTGCATAAGACCTGCAGCTTTTGAAAGTTGTTTTAAGATGTACCCCAATGAAAAGTGCAGGCACGTATTATTGGGGTATATCTGCCGAATAGTGAATTTTAAATTTTTGCCCATTTGGGATGTGGAGTGTTACTTTTAATGGATATTGCGATGACCTACATTTTAAATTGGATTTGTTAGGGAAAAACCACAAATGTGCAAGTCTTCGTTGTGAAAGTGAAGCAATATTCAATGGAAGACGACAGGAAGAAACTGCATACATTTATCTGGAGATGTAGAACGGTTCTGGTGTACCTAATGTACCACACAGGAGAGAGGGAGACAGACTAGCACTAAGCTGCTCGAAAACTAGTAATGATAGGGATTCACTAAAATCCTATATAGAACAAGGGGAAAAAAACTCTCTAGAAGAGTAGGAATACCAAGAGCTGGCCAGGTGACTAATGGCTAAAATACTACTACATAGAGAATAAAAATATATATATGGTACTATGCCTTTAAATCTGGAATGGACAAAGTATCCCTATAAATGTGCAAAAATGTGAATAAAGGTGCTATGAGTGGAGATCTCAAATAAACGGGATATCCCTTTAAATATGCAAAAATACAAAGAGAATGCTGCTATACCTTTAAATGTCCTTTAAGAATGTGCAAACATGCAAAGCAGTGCTATATAAGGGGAGTGATAATACAAAAAGGGAAAGATGAGAGACCAAATTCTCTGCTGGATGACCATTTATCTGGAGATGATGGTAATGCACATGAAATACTTTGGAGAAAAAGAACAAGATTATTCGGCTTCAGTCCATTTTATAAGTGTTCTGCAGTGGAGGAAGTGAAACTTAAACGCCAGCCACAATATATTATTGATTGTAAGTAACACCCTTCCTGTACAGATTAACTGTGCCGCAGAATTAAAAGGAAATTTATTTATTTTTGTAGTAAATTAAAATGACAAATACAGCATAAGTCTCCAGGGAGCACTTATACCATAGGCAAATCAAAAATAACAATTGAGCATTAAAGGAACCACTACAGCCTGCTGGTGTGGCACCATAGTATTTATTTAGGTGCTGCCAGGCACTATAAATATTGGATTTGTTAGTGTGTGTATGTATGTGTTTGTTTGGTGTAACTTGTGACTTCTTGGTTTAACATTCTGTACTCTGAGTGATATATATAATATGAAATTCATCAATAGCAAATGTGACAAAAAGCAAATGCAGATTTGAACATGGAAAACTGCACATCAGTAAACGTTATAGCCTAGAATTTATTGTAGAAAAGAAATGCAGACTATAGCCTCAATTGAACAAGCTTTCTAAAATATTCAATACTGTTAGAAAAAAAATCCAAATTACTTATCTACAAAAATTACCATAGACTTTGACTTCAGTCAGCATGAAAGTCTGTGGTAATCTTTTGAAATATCTTAAATATATATAATATATACACATCTAGATATCTCAAAATATTAAAGCATTTTTTTAATATTAAATTTGAAACTCTTATCCAAAATTATTACATTAAGGCCTATGTTTCCCAAAAAATAGTTTTTGGCCATTTTTGTATGCTAAGGACCAGGGCTGTTTTAACACTTCTGTGGTGTTTGTGTTTAGCTGTAATTTTCATCTCTCATTTACTGTTCCCAAAAAAAATTATATCTTGTTTTTTTTCAGGACAAGAAGGGCATTCTTTACATACTGGAAAAAAACTGCTAATTAGATTAACATTTTTGTCTTGAGTTTAAAAACACCCAGTGTTTACATGCTGTTTTTTTGTTTTTTTTTGTGTGCAAGTTATAGAGCTATAAGTACAAGTAGGACATTGCTATTTCAAAATAAATATATATATATATATATATATATTTTTTTTTTTTTAACTTTATAAATAGTGACATTGTAACACTGTTATCTGTCATAAATCTCTGAATCACACCTCACATGTACATATTTTGTCCAGTCTTATGTCCAGTCTTTTTTAGTAGCCATTTAGTCACAAACACTGGCCAAAGTTAGCATTTATATTGGTGTGCTATATTTGTAAAATGCAAAACACAATTATGAACGCTAACTTTAGCCAGTGTTTGTGACTAAGTGGCTACTAAAAAAGACTGAACATATACCCCATTTGCAATACCTTGGGTTGTCTTCTTTTGCAAATGGTATGCCATCATGGGGGTAATTCTCATTCCTGCGCTACCATACACATAGGCGTGCGCACGGGATGTGCTTGGGCACACCATAATTCACGCGGCCCACGCATGGATCGAGGCCGGCAGGGGAGATCACAGGATCTCCCCGGTCGGTCCATGCAGAGCTGGCGCTATCTGAGCACCGGCCCTGCTGTGTGCCTCCATGGGCCGGTGGGGAGATCTCCCCCACTGGCCCAGGAGAGGACCCGGGGAGTTCTAGCCAGCAGCTGCGCCGGGCTCCTCTCGCAAGGAGTTCTAGAGTTCACTCTCACCACTAAGACCACCAGGGATCAGGGATGGCAACAAGGATCCTGCCTCCCAGGCAAAAGGTTAGAAGGGAGGGGGGATCCTTCTTACCTTTCTTAATCTGTCCCCCCCACCCCCACACACAATCACTCCAAACAAATTCACACACACACAGCACACTAACAGCACCCTCACACATACAGCAGTATATATGTGTGTGTGTGTGTGTATATGTACACACACATACATACGGCGTGTGTGTTTGTGCTTTAGGGCGCACACCCTAATGCAATAGGCTGTGCACGCTTATGACCATATGCTCTCAACAGCAACATAGCTAACCTGGCAAATTTCAATGTAAAAAAAAAAGGAAAATCAAGCTTTATATTTGTAACTTTCAAAAACACTATAAAACCTGTACATGGAGGGTACTGTTATACTCGGGACACTTCGCTGAACACAAATATTAGTGTTTTAAAACAGTAAAACGTAGAACAACAATGATATCATCAGTGAAAGTGCTGTTTGTGTGTGAAAAATGCAAAATAGTCACTTTCACTGACAGTATCATCGCTGTGATATGTTTTACTGTTTTGAAACACTAATTTGTGTGCAGCGAAGGCTCCCGAGTAAAACAGTACCCCCCATGTACAGGTTTTAGAGTGTCATGTAAAGTTACAGGGTTAAATACAGTGCTAGCAAATTAAAATCTGTGGACCTTTTATGAAATTACTTACATAATTTTGTATATGGATATATAAAAATATATTTTTATATATACCTAGATATATAATTTCATTCTAAGTGTATTTTGATACATATATTATCAAATTACAGTCAGAATAAAATTATTTATATATATATATATATATATATATATATATATATATATAAAAAAATCTTTATTTTTACTTATTATTATGTATGTGTGTATTTTTATATTAATGCATTTATAAATATAAAAATACACTTAATTTCACATCATATTTATATTTATATATATATATATATATATATATATATATATATTATAATTTTTTTTTATTATTTTTTTTTTTTACTATGACTGCTTTTATTCTAAAATTTTTCACCAGCAGGGAGACTGCTTGTCAGTTCATGCAGTCCCTCTGCAGGCAGGTTCATGGACACCTATTGCGGCCATGTGACCGCTCTGTTAGTGATCACATGGCCGCGGGGGCCTAATTCGCTGAAGGGGGACTCCCTGGGCGGTCAGGCAGTCCCCTCAGACCGGGAGCGACGGCGATCGGGTGACTAAATATTTCTGTTATGACGGTTCAGGACTCAAGGGTATCTTTCCTCAAGGGTATCTTTCCATCGTAAAGGGGTTAAAGGAACACTGCAGATTCTTAAATCTGAAAAGATTTATGTTTGAAAAGTGTCTTTTTTTTTTTTATTTATTTTTTTTATTTAGCAAATAGTGCAGATTTTTTTAAATTTGACAATTTTTATTTTGTTGGAAAACAGAGGTTCAGAGGGGTACAGAAAGGAAAAAGGGGGGGGGGATATCAGGGGGGTGCATACAGTTTCCGTTAGATTTGACATTACAGTTGAACATACCACTTATCAGCGTTTGTACATTACCCGTCATTTCTACTTACTTACAGTGTGTAATACTGATTGTGTTTCCATTTGATTACATATCGTTTATTCAGTGAGTAGTGCGGGTTGTTGTACACGGCCCTGCACGTCTGCTGTGTATGGAGGGTTGTTACTTGTTACCCCTGTGTGTGGGTCCTCCTGTGGTGGCTTGCTGATTGGGCTAATCTCCTCAATGGAGACACATGTGGTATGCCCGTCTGTGTAGAAAAGGGCCACCTTTGCGGGAGGGCTGTGAGTTGTTAGGCCACTCTCCCATGGCGGGCTAATTCGGTCGCCACTGGCAGGCCTGTCTCTTTGTCTATGGTGTGTGGTTCCTAATTATCATTCGCCTTTTCAGGCTATTTGGGGTTGTTCCTCAGGCGTGTACCCCTGAACGATTCCAGGATGGGAGAAGGAGGGTTGAGGCTGGGTGAAATGGGGCGGGGAATAACTGGGGTAACTAATGTCATGTGTGGCTGCTGTGAACCGCCGAGGTTCTATTATTACTCAGTTGTATCAGTGTTGGCAGTGCCCCTAGCTGCATCTTGGGGGGTTTTCTTCTCTATGTAAGTGGTCCAAATCTTTTTCGCTGTAGCGCTCCCTTTGCCTATTTTTGTTTGGTTCCACAAGATCACCTCATAATCCAGGGTGGTAGTGACCATTGCTGTCACCTCCGCTGTGGAAGGGATCTGAGGGGTCTTCCAGTGTTTTGCCAGTAAGATGGACGCTGAGGTGAGCGTGAGGAACATCAGTTTAGTTATGCTATGGGGTATATTGGCGGGCAAAAATAGTGCAGATTTTAATAGCAATTGACACTTTTATTAAAAAGGTTACAACCCCCTTGGCTCTCAACACCTGTCACTTCCTGGTCTGATTAGCTCAGTGGAGCTGAACTCAAGAGGAAGCATTTGCCCAGAGCACCTGTCTTGTAAAGACTTTTCACTGAACTGCATTGGGATGTCTGTGACTGGACAGCCACATAAAGTCTGGGAGGGGTAAGAATGGGAGGGTTTGCTAAGGAAGCATACAAGAGAACTGCAGGTTTTTGTTTTCATTTGGGATATATCTACTATACAGTGATGTTTATTTTGTATTTGGGCAGTGGAGTGTCCCTTTAAGAGTCTAAACCCTTAAGGTACCATAACAACTTAATTGCCCAGGGTGTCCCTATAATGCTTTGATTTAGTGATTCCAGCATTGTAATATAAGTTTAGATCCTGCTTGAGTCTGTCCAGAATTAACATGTATTTCCCCCCTCCTTCATTGCATGCTTGTTTATTTTTAGTTTGAAGTCCTGTTTGCTAGTATAATTGTCGCCCAGCCATAGAGCAAGCATTGTAACTGGGTCTGTGTGATGTATTCCAAAAGGGACAGCTGCAGCATGAAGTAGAGGCTTAGTACAGTCATGACATGCCGGCAACTGTTACTAATTAGATTTACCTCAAATTGGCTGGTGACTCATGATGCGATAATGTATTTCAGACTGCTTTTGGTTTGTCCTGTTTCTTACACTTAGCGGTAGACACGAAGGTTACAAAGATCACTATTTGAAATTAAAACTGTAAATAATTTTGAACTTTACTCCTTTTATAACAATGTCTCATCAGTATTTATTCCCCACATTGCTCATTTAAAGAAACATTGCATTAGAACCACTTCAGCTCATTGAAGAGGTTAGAGTGCTTGTAGTTTTCTGGCACCTTCCACTGTTGTATTGCTACATATACCTAACTACATTGGGAGGTATGCGATTGTAGTAGTGTTTGTCTATAGGAAGGTGTCACTGGTGACACCCATAATGGCTTGGTCTGCCTGGGAAAAGGAGGGAGCCCACACCCACTGGATGGTGGTGAAAATCTGTCTGGCCGGCCCCTGACTGACCGGACCTTGCGTGGAGCACTACTGAAGCACTGTCTGCATTGTCATAATGCCCGCTGCACAGTGCAAGCACATCTAATAATGTGCTTGCTCTGTCATGCCCAGGGACTGTTACATGGTGTCCCTGGGTGCGGCACACTAGGGAATTAACAGAACCCCAAAATCTGGACTGTCCTGCCCGAAAGCACAGCTGTTGGGGGACAGAATGTTAAAATGTTCCTCCCCCTTCTTCCTCTAATGTGAACGACTAAGGAAGAGTTGTGCTTCGCCTTACACCATACCACATAATACCAGCAATAGCTGCCAATGATAAGCTGATACCATATTCTATTAAGACTCTAGTGAGTTAATGCATTTCCAATCACCCACAAAATTTAGTTGTAACATGTAAACTATCTTACCAATATTCTGTATTAAATATTATTCAGAAAATTCCCTTTTATTTAGGTATTTTATATTTGTACTAAATATTTATCACCTTACATGACAAGACCGTTCAGATGGTGGTTGTCACAAAGGCACCCTACTTCAAGAGTGTGCGTGACGTAGTTGTGGTGGTGAAAGGGTTAAATTTCACTATTTGTCTGCACTAGACTGGAAATAATGACAAAATCCCCCTTAACACCACCCTCACTTAAACATAATTATATAACTATTAGGGATGCACTGAAACTTCGACTGCCGAAATTTTCGACCGAAAATGGGCCTCTCCTGTTTTGGCCCAAAACTGGTCAAATTTGCCAAAATTAAAAAATACATCATATATTACAATGAAAGATAGTAATGATAACTTGAAAAGTCAAGAATACTGCACTTGGGACAGGGGAGGGGGGAGAAAAGAACACTGTGGGACTGGGGAGGAGTGGGGAGAAAAGAACACTGTGGGGAGGAGGGGGGAGAAAATTTTTCATGTTAGATTAATTAAAAAGTCTAATATTAAATAGAAAATGTTTCTTTTTAAATCATTTGATTTGGGGAGTAATTTTCGGTTTTGCAGTTTCCAAGCCTGTTCCTAGAGGTGGAGATAAGGCGTATTTACAGAAATAATATGTAGCCACTCCCTTGTGTTCCAGAAAACAACAATCCAATAGAAACTTTTGGTTTTATCACATCTTCTGTACTTACCACAGAAATGATTCCCTCTATGAAATTGTTACCATTTTCCCATTCCAGAGATGTCACATGCCTTTCTTGTGACCTAATATAGAGGATATCACAATCCCTGCTACACGGTTTAGGTTGTGCAACTCATGTTTAGGCTAAATTAAAAGATTGGACTTGTCCCATTCCAAATATAATAAACATGAGGCTTAATTATTAAGCTGTGGGTAAGTATTAATGTTTCTCTTGGATATGCTACTGGAACACAAGGGTCTTCATGAAACTAATGCCATTACCATATCAAAGGGTTGACCTATCAATTGAGAGTTTAAGGCCATATGGTCAAAATCCGTTTACATTGAAACTAGACATACAGGCAGCTCAAGTGTAAAATGTCTCACCTTGCAGGGCCTTTGATCGATCACAAGGGTAGTCATTTTCACACCTTGCAGAAGCCCCTTTTGATCAAAAGAGCAATTTCTCTCTGCCATTTGTCCTGTACCCCAGGGGTTAAATTATTGATGCACTACACAAGTTATATTAAATTGCAATATTTCATAGTGTAATAATAAATTATGCACCCTTGCCGTGACAGGGGACATTTATCAAAGTGTTCTGTAATAGGAGTCAATAGAGTGGGCCTGCTGTGTTCACAGTGATTGCCCCACTTTAAGTATTTTTAAACTTTTTACCCTCTATTGTTTAATTTCTCTTCAACCCTGTATACGTTCTCTATGCTTTCTGCCAGGTGCTAATCTTACAGAGTTTATAGCAATCACTAAAAGGGAGATGAAGTCGATAAATGCATATTGTTAAAGGGACACTATAGTCACCTATTATTAAAATACGTCTGACGTGTGCAGGAGAGAGAAGGCACTGTGTGCGCCCCTTCTCTCTCCTGCTTGTCAGCAGAGGAGAGGGGGCGGGCAAAGACCGCGAGCTGAACTGTCAGTCAGCTCAGCTCGCGGCTTCACGAGGCTTCCGGCGCTGGAACGAGGTGAGTAAAAAGGGCGGGCTGCCTGGCGTGTCCCTTTAACTGATTTATTTTTCTTAGTCAATAATTTTATGTTAATTTACTCTTCTTCTATGATTATGTCCGTGAGTCTGTTATCCTGCAAGTTGCAAGGACTTTTTTTTTTGATCAGGATATTCACGTTTTATGCTCTGTAAGTGTAACCTTATACTACTGACCTGATGAAGGCCTTAAGCAAGAAGTGGAATGTGAGCTTTTATCTTTTAAAACAAATGCAGTCGTTCTGTTTCCTTGATATGGCAAAGTCCCATATAAATCTGTATATTTTGTATCTTGGTCATTTTCCAAATGGTATAGACAGGGTTGATAATTTCCACTAGCCATTGGCAATTGAAAAAATGTCAAGTAAAAAATTCACCCTTGCATAGTGTCATTAAACCTCCAGGCTTGCAGTGACGAGTGTGTGGTTGTTTTTTTTTTTTGTTTTTTTTTTTAAGGCATGCTAGTAGCTCATGCCTCCCAACTGTCCCTATTTGGGTGAAAGTTCTAACTTTAGGGACTGTCCCCAGAAAGTGTAGTGAAACTGTGATCCCTGCATCTTGCACTCTCCGTAGGATTGACATGCATTCACGCCAAGATGATCAGTCAATCCTTCGGGTAAACCTCTTTTGGGACAATATTTGTCGTCACTGGCCCTACCCCTTCTATTCCTGCCGACTGGCTTCCTGCTTGTAGGGACAAGGATTTTGGAAGGTATGGTAGCCTACAATTTGAGTTCTAGTGTTTCTGCCTTTGGAGGTTGGGAAGTCTTTCCAGTTCCAACCAGGATGAAAGGTGATAGCACATACTTTGTTCTAGATGAATGATGAATATGACGTATAGCGAAGGTGTGATTTTGGAGCGTTGAAGCAGGTGAGCGGATGGTAGACTCTGACATTTCAGTTGAGGTCAGTAGGTTTGATGTTGTGTAGTATTCACATTCTGCCAAAGGAAAAAAACAAGGAAAATTCACTGGTTTCGTGGACACTTTGTGAAGTGACATATTGCTGTCACACGAGCAGTAGGGGCTGTAGTGGGTGCAGGACGTGATAGGAGCTGTAGCAGGTGCAGCAGAGGATTGGAAGCTGTAGTGGGTGCAGGGAATAGGGACTGTGGTGAGTGCAGGATGGATAGGTGCTGTAGTAGGTGGGGGTAATAGTGGCTGTGGTAGTAGGTGCTGTACTGGAGGCAGGGGATTAATGGGGGATGTAGGGAAGGCAGGGGGTAATGGGGGGCTGTAGTGAGTGCCATTAGCTGTAATTGGGCAATAGTAAGAGGATGATTTAATAAAGAACATTAAAAGCATTTATTCCCTCCTTCTCGAGCCTTACCTTGGTCCAGGGAGGAGAGAATCCCCGGTGGTCCGGTAGAGAACATACTTGTCAACTCCCCTTCTGCCCGGCACCGGTAAATGTATCAGTGTTGCCGTGGTTACGTGCAGCAGCACTCTAATACAGTAGGAGGCGGAAGACCAAGTTCTTCCTGCTCCCGCATGGCATCAGGGCAGTCTGGCCAGTGAGGGAGATTTTTGATGAAAATCGGCAGGAGGCAATTCCCCCCCCCCTTACCTTCCTTTAACGACACCTATGGTTTACAGCTTAAGAGTCATTCCCAGAGTTAATACCCTACCTGTTAACAAATATTTACTAAAGGCAGTTTACACCTGCAACTGTTTATTTTGTTTTGGCGAGCCCAGCCTTTTCCTAAGAAAGCAGCGTGAGACTGGGTGCTGAGCAGTTTAATGATTTCTTGCTGCTTGTCAATAAACTGATTATATCATGGTGATTTATTTTTAGTATTATTAACCTCCTTAATGACCAGTGACCTTATAATTCTGCTATGGATGTCCTTCCCTTAAGGACCCATTATGGAATATTTCAGTCATGCAGCGACTGTAAGAGGGAGTTAGAGATCATATTGTGGCAACTTGTCATATTATTATTTAGCAGCAGAGAGGGAAATAATCCCTCTCGTGCTGCTAGTGTATAGTGCAAAAGGCTCAGGGAGTGCTCTGCACTGCAAGAGATTCTCTCTACTGATGTCAGCAAGAGGATGCCTCTAACAGTATTGCTAGGGTTAGTTGACATCAGCAGAGGGAATCCCTCTTAATTTATTGTTAGTTAGGATTAGATTCATACTTAGCTAAGGTATACATAAGAGGTATTGTCCTCTGGAGATGTTGCTGAATACAATTTAAGGAATTCTATTACAGTGACAGAATAATACAGAAAAAATACAATGTTTATGTAAATAGTATGAAATAAAAATTAATAGCACAAACTTGGATTAAAAATGGTAAACAAATGGCACCCCAATAAAGCTCAAAATATATAATTTAAGACAGGGCTCGACAAATTGGTGTTTTTTCATTTCAATAAAGTGGCCTGGGTGCAGTTGTCCTGTCAATTTAACTATTCAAGGTAAAATATTGCCATTTTGCAGAAATAGCACTGTTTACCAAGGTAAAACAACCACTGGAGGTGTTTCCACTACAATGACTTTGTAAAACACAGTCACGTGAAGTTGCAGCCCCCATAGGAAAGCATTGACTCGCCACGCATTAGATAACCAGCAGTGCCACTGTCCGAGGCTTCCTGTTCAAAGTAGTGCCTTAGGGTAAGATTTAAAAGGTTTTTGAACTATTTTATGCAGGGCATCCGATGTCTAACATCTTAGTGCACCCCAAATGGGTCAGAATGCAGTGGTAAGAACACAGTATGTCCGTGGTCTATATTCTGGCCTATGTTCTCCTAGCAGTTTCTGCAGAGAGCCATTATTTATTATCAGTTTGTGTTATGTCTGGGAAAAAGAGTAGTAATTGGTGTTTTATTTTGTACATTACAACTTGACTACTAAAAGCTGATTGATCGTTATTGCCACAAAAGTGCCCTTATGGATTAGTTAACATTGCTGCTCAGGAGACTTACCTACTCATCAGTGTTATGTTTTAATTCTTTTTGATCTTTTTTGACATTGTAAACTGCCTGAGATGGGAGAAACCATAACCTTTGCAATGAAAAAGTTGTGGAATTTATCACCAACAACCTAAAAACAAAAATGCGTGTTGAACATTGAAAAGCAAGTAAATAATCCTGAAATTAAATCTGAATGTAATGTTGAAGGGAACCTGTCTTCGATGGAAGAAACCTCTTCCATGACCGTGACATGCATGCCTCGTTCCCAAAGTGCCGGCGCTGTGGTTGGTATGCATGGAAATCTCCTGCGGGTGGCCGCTTCTGCTCTCTATTATCAATCAGATATAAGAATGTGTGCTAAAGAATTGATTGAGAGGTGTGGAAAGAAAATGACTATTTAAAAAAAAAAAAAAAAAGTTTTCTTTAAAAAGAGCTAAAGAACATTAGTCTCCAAATTACCCCAGATGGAATAAAACCAACCTCCTATGACCATGTGGGAGTAGCAGATATATGCATGTATGTAATTTGTCAATACATTTTTTTTAACAATTGTATGTGCACTACAGCGCAAATTGTTTAATTTAGACACTCTAAGCATCATAAAACCCTTTAGTAACTAATGCTATTAGCACCAGATTATGGTTCAAGTAAGTTGTTATTTTAGTTTTTTTTTTTCCTTCAAATGTTTGAGATAATGAAATTGCAAGAATAAAGAAATTTTCTGACCATTGCAAAATATCACACAAGTGATTCATGTGGTGTATTATTGGAGTGCTGTACTATATGACCGATAAACTCCTGTTTGATATAGTCAAGCTCAGATGAATGGAAAATGAGATACTCCTCATTGGTAGAATTACTATCTTGCTAGGCAGTAGTGATGTCCGGAACGGTTCGCCGAATGGTTCGCCGCGGACGGCGACCATATGACCCTGTACCTCACAGTCAGCAGACACATTCCAGCCAATCAGCAGCAGACCCTCCCACCTCCTGGACAGCTCACTAAGAATGCAGCTTCACAATGGATGCTGTCCAGGAGGTGGGAGGGTCTGCTGCTGATTGGCTGGAATGTGTCTGCTGACTGTGAGGTACAGGGTCATATGTTCGCTGAACCGTTCAGGACATCACTACTAGGCAGTGTTCACTGTGCAAGCTGGAAAACCTGTAAATTTGCAGCAAACACATACACTTGTAATATGAGGTGTTTGATTGATGTATTATTCTATCTTCCTATGCTAGAGTTGCAACAACTACTCTTTCTTTTTCTTTCCATAGCAATAAAAGATTCCATTAGTGTTGAAAGAACGAGGCTATATAATAATAAATGGCCTACTTGGACTAACTGTATAAATCTTTGAAATGAATAGTAGAAATGAACTTAGTTGAATACTTGTTGGTCTTGTTTCTTGTTATAGGTGGATGAAGTTAACCATTAATTTCACTCTTTCTTAAGTGCATAATTCATTAACTGAGGGGTGTGATGGGAGACATATGCAGGGTGTGTATTTTTTTTATTTTTTATTTATTTTTTTAATTGCCCAAGCAATTATTGGAGGGGAGGGTTGTTGACATGTAGCCATTGCAATGCCACAAGGTAATTTGTAGCCGCAAAAAGGAAAATAAGTTTTATTCCTGAGAATTATCAGCTGGACTGCTTACTGAAACAGGTACTTTCTGTGTTGTTGCAATCTCGATTTATATCTTTATATATATTTTTTTTTTTTCACTTTAAACCAAGTGCACCCACTAATTTCTATTCAGCCAACCTAAAACGGCTCTGTTGCTTGCAATGCGGTGACCTGAGAGTGCAGGGGAAGGTACATTTTACCTGTCTGGTGCTGTCCCTTGCACCTGCAGCCAGTGGGTCCTTTTTATCTGCATGGAGCCTCATTAGTCTATTGATGTCTATGAAGATCCTGAAAGACAACAAGAACCTTCAAATACCTACATTGCCTTTATTCCCCAAAGCCTTCACTAGTGATAGCTGTGGGAAATGACAAAAATTGACAAAGGGAACTCTGCCTTTTGTCCGGCTTAAGAAAATTGCATAATAGGGATCGACCGATACTGTTTTAGAGCCGATACCGATAATCTGTGAACTTTCAGGCTGATAGCCGATAACTTACTGACATTCTGTGCATTTACCATTTTGAAAAAATAAACAATTTCTAAAAGTAAATGCACAAAATCTAGATGCTACATGTAGTGGATGCAGTGTGTTTAGACAGGGGAACTGTATGTGTTTGTGTAGTGTGTGTGTGTGTAGTGGATGCTGTGTGTATTTGTGTAGTGTGTATAGTGAATGTAGTGTGACTGTGTGGTGTGTGTGTAGTGAATGCAGTATATTTGTGTAGTGCGTGTATAGAATGCAGTGTGTGTGTGTGTGTGTGTGTGTTTCTGTAGGTATGTAATTTGTGTAAAATGGGGAGAGGAGGGGGGGGCATTTTTTAATTACATTTTTAAAAATATATATTTAAAAATTTTTTATTTTTTTTTAGTCCCCCCCTACCTGCTTGTTACCTGGCCAGGGAGAGGAGATATGGCATTCCCTTCAGCTCCCTTCAGCTCCCTTGTCTAACGCTCGCGGTCTGTGTGCCACGCGGAAGGTTGTCATGGTAACCCGTGGCAATGCTCTGACGGCCACGGGAATCTCAAGATTTACACAGGGGAGCTGAAGGGAGTTGCTGGTAAGGTAAGAGCTTGCTGGGCCCCCCCAGGACCGCTGGGCTTGTAACGGGCCCGGCAGTCCTGGTATGTATTATCGGCAATATCGGTATCTCTATTGGCCGATACCGATATTGCCGAAAATACCGAATATCGGCCGGAACCATAATCGGTCGATCCCTATCAAATAAGAAATAAGTATGTCCTCCTTTCTTATGTATGTTAGGAAAAATAGTACAGAAATGAATTATGGAATGATAGGAAAAAAAAAAAATTATGAATCAATTAAGATAAATATCCCATGACACAGCTGCTTTAAAAAAATAATAAATAAAACCAAAAAGTTTCCATTTTAAAATTAACCCTGTAGAAAAGTTATCAATGACTCCTTAAAACACCACAGCAAGAAAAAATGATATATTTTGTAAGTTTTTTTTTTATATCATCTTTACACCCTGTTCCAAATTATTATGCAAATTCTATTTAAGTGTCACAAAGATTAAATATTTTGTTTTTCAGTTTAACTCATGGATGGCATTGTGTCTCAGGGCTCTTTTGATCACTGAAAACAATCTCGGACACCTGTGATAATTAGATTGCCAGGTGAGCCCAATTTAAGGAAAAACTACTAAAGGAGGGTGTTCCACATTAAGCAGAGCACCATTTTCATGCAATATGGGGAAGAAAAAGGATCTCTCTGCTGCCAAAAAGAGTAAAAAAGTTCAATGCCTTGGACGAGGTATGAAAACTTAAGCGTGATCATCACACTATTAAGAGATTTGTGACTGATTCAGAGCACAGACGGGTTTGTGCAGATAAAGGCACATTGAGGAAGATTTCTGCCAGATCCATGCATCGGCTCAAGAGAGCAGCTGCTAAAATACCATTACATAGCAGCAAACAGATATTTGAAGCTGTTGGTGCCTCTGGAGTCCCATGGACATCAAGGTGTAGAGTCCTCCTGAGCAGTGGCGGATTCAGAACCAAATCTCGGGGGGGTGGGGGGGCGGCGGCGGCACTGGTGGTGGGCTAGAGCAGGGTGAAAAGGGCTGCAGCGGAGGAATAGGGGACTCTTGTTTAGGGGATAGGAGGCTGTACACATGCGGCCACACACAGTGATATGGAAACACAATAACACACTGGCACATACACACATATACGAACATATACCTTCACAAACATACACTGGCACACCCACAGATACAAACCTATACCTACACTGGCACACACAGATACCTACATACACAGATACACATACCTACACATATACACACACTGGCACACAAATACACACATATATATACCTGCACATACACACACTGGCACATATATACACACATACCTACACATGCACACTGGTGCACACACACATCCTTACATATACACAAAATGACACACATACCTTCACATACACACACAGATGCAAGGCAATAGAATATACAGGCAAAACTCCAGGTACTGAAGATGTACCATATTTTTCGCTCCATAAGACGCACTTTTTTCCCCCTCAAAAGTGAGGGGAAATGTCTGTGCGTCTTATGGAGCGAATGTGAAGCTTGACTTACCTGTCTTGTAGCGTGGTGGAACCACCTGGCTCGGCTGGATCGCGAAGTGCGACTCAGTGCACATCTCCTTCAGTCCGCTTCAGAAACCGAACCCGAATTGATCGCCCTGCACCTGAGCCGTTTCGTGAAGTCGGCCCACCTACAAGACAGGTAAGCACCACCATGGGACAAGGAGAGGGACACACCATGGAACAAGGAAGGGGACCACACCTTCATGGAACAAGGGAAGGAGGACACCCATGGAACAAGGAAGGTAACAACACCATGGAACAAGGGAAGGGACACACCATGGAACAAGGAAGGGACAACACCATGGAACAAGCGGGGAAGTTGGGACACACCATGGAACAAGGGGAAGGGACACACCATGGAACAAGGAGGGGGAATGACACCATGGAACAAGCGGAGGGGGACACACCATGGAACAAGGGGAGGGGGACACACCATGGAACAAGGGAGGGGGGACACACCATGGGAAACAAGGGGAGGGGTGGGGACACAACCCTCATGGAACAAGGAGGACCACACCCATGGAACTGAAGGGAGGGGACACACCGGAACAAGGGGAGGGGGGGACACACCCATGGAAACGGGCGTGAGGGGGGACACACCATGGAACAAGGGAGGAATACCACCCATGGAACAAGGTGGAGGGGGACTACCACCATGGAAACGGGAGGGGTGACCACACCATGGAACAAGGGAGGGTGAATAATTTGCGTGAGTGGAAAGTGCACTATGGGACAAGGGGGGGACACTATGGGATGAGAACACTATTGGACAAGGGGAGGAGGGGTTAAAAATCACTATGGGACAGAGGAAAGGGGGGTTAAAATAACTATGGGACAGGGGAGGGGGGTTAAAGATCATTATGGGACAGGAGAGGGGAGTGGGTGGTAAGGAACAAAAAATTCCTTAAAAAAAAAAAATATTCTGAACAAACTGTCCCATAGTAAGAAACACTATGGAACAGTTCAGAATATTTTTTTTTCTGGGTTTCCTCCTCTAAAAACTAGGTGCGTCTTATGGTGAGGTGCGTCTTATGGAGCGAAAAATACGGTATTTATTGGAGTATAGAACACCTGAAAAGTGGGCCTTAATCATGTTTAAGTCCGTCTAGGGCTGAAAAGTTGCACTTTTATGTGGTGTTCTACCCTTCAATAAATACACCTTCAGTACCCGGAGTGTTGCCTGTATATTCTATTACCTTGTATTGATGGACTGATTAGCAGTGTCTGTCTAATGCAGAACACCTCTGAGGCTGTGGGCCAGAGTGAAAAGCGGAACCTGAGTGCAGTGGTACACACTAACACACAAACATACTCACAGATGCACACACTGACACTCACAGATACACACTGGCGCACACACACAATTTGCAGCTTCCATAATGTTAACCACCCACCCTGCTTCAATACCTTTTGGTTGCAGGGAGGTGACTTTCTGGGGCTGGCTGATCCTGGTGGGAGTCTGAAGCTGCAGAGCTCTCTCTTTCTCCTCCCTCCTCCTTCTCTCCCAGCTGCCTGCATCCTGTGTCTTCTCTCTCCGCTGCCTGCATCTTCTCAGCCCACGCGGTCTGTATGCTGGGAGGAAGTAATAGTCACTTCCTCCCAGCACTCCCTGCAACTTTAAAGGGGCCCAGTCTACCAAAGGGCTGCAGCACACGACCGCATCCTTAATGAGGTAGCTCCACAGATGGCAGCTGCACTATTTTCTCATGGGGGGTGGGGGGAAATTGCCCTTTTGCGCCCCCCCGGATCCGCCACTGCTCCAGAGTCTTGCAACTGTGCATAAACTTTCTATTCGGCCACCACTAACCAATGCTCACAAGCAGAAATGGCTGCATTGGGCAGAAAAACACATGAAGACTAATTTTCAAACAGTCCTGTTCACTGATGAGTGGTGTCCAACCCTGGATGGTCCAGATGGATGGTGTAGTGGATGGTTGGTGGACAGCCACCCTGTTCCAAAAAGGCTGCGACGTCAGCAAGGCGGTAGTGGAGTCATGTTTTGGGCCAGAATCATGGGAAGAGAGCTGGTCGGCCCCTTTATGGTCCCCGAAGGTGTAAAGATGGCCTCTGCAAAGTTTGTGGAGTTTCTGACTGACCACTTTCTTCCCTGATACAGAAGGAAGAACTATGCTCTCCATAATAAAATCATCTTCATGCATGACAATGCATCATCTCATGCTGCAAAGAATACCTCTGCATCAATGGCTGCTATGGGGATAAAAGGAGAGAAAGTCATGGTGTGGCCTCCATACTCCCCTGACCTCAATCCTATTAAGAACCTTTGGATCATCCTCAAGCAAAAGATCTATGAGGGTGGGAGGCAGTTTAGACCCAAACAGCAGCTCTGGGAGGCTATTCTGACATCTTGCAAACAAATTCAAGCAGAAACTGTCCAAAAACTCACAAGTTCAATGGATGTAAGACTTGTGAAGCTGCTATCAAATAAGGAGTCCTATGTTAAAATGTAACGTGACCTGTTAAAATTTTAAAAAGTTAAAATGTTGTTATAAGTTTGATTGAAATAGCTTTTGATTTCAGTAAATATGCTGCAAACACAACAAATGACAATTTTCAGTTCTTTACAACCTATAAAGTGTTTTAAAACTTACTGTGCGTAATAATTTGGAACAGTGCATTGTAAGCTTATGCTTAAAAAAATAAATAAAAATACTGTTATCATTAGGAGGTTTGTTCAATAAAATTTGAATTGTACTCTTAATAGTTGACAACATGAGAATTCTGCTGACTGTTATTTACATCAATTATTTAGGTAAATGAGAAAAATATAATTTGCATAATAATTTGTAACGGGGTGTATTAGTCTGATGCAACTAAAGTACAAAATAAGAACTTGACATTGTGTGTGTGTGTGTGTGTGTGTTTTTTTTTTTTGTCAATCTTTGTTTTTGTTGAGGTGTATGATGGCTCAGTACAGAAAGTAAAACAAGGGGTTAATGCATGAAAAATATACGTAATGCATAACTGGTTTATACAATGGTTGCATGTACTCCCAAGAATAACGGCCTCTCTTTTTATGAAAATTTTAACAGTAGTATTATACAGGCTAAACAAGCTAAGCAGGCTAGACAATAAAGGTTTACTTAACTAAGTCTGATACACAGCTGAATGTGACGTCGCGGGTATATCTAGGCGTGGAAGTATCAGCAGCAAGCTAACAGGCTAATTTACCAACTCTAATCTTGACCCTCAGCTTATGTGAAGCAATGTACGTGCAACTAGTTTAGCTTTCGAAAAGGATTAACCCATTGCAGCAATCGACATGAGGAGGCTTGTGGGTTATGAGCCTATCTGATAACACAAATATATTTAGCTGAAAGATAAGCTTGAGAGGGACATGAGAAAAAGCTTCCGAAAATAAAATATCGCCTTTTAAAATGGGCTAAAGAGTATATGTAAATGCTTGTTCCTATAAAAGGAGTGAGTTCAGTCACATAGACAGAAGATATTATAGACATGGTGATTACATAGACAAATTATATCATGATTGCTACTTAGTCATGCACTACACTTTTCTTCATATGGTAAGCTAACATGCATGTAACTGATATGCCTCTGACAGTACTAGTTAAAGCTAAACAATTATGCAGTAAATGTTGAGTAGAGGAGGCTTTGCTAATCTAAAGTGGGATCATCGTTTACTTGGAGCAGTCCAGGGCATGGAGTGCTGTGAGCGTTCATGCATTTATTCAGCCCACCCCACATGGAGGAATTGTGCTGTAGTCTGCGGGGACCAGTCCACTTGGTTGGGGACTGCCTCTTTGGCCCGTCTCTTTGGCCCGTCTCTCTATTGGTGGTTGGGCCTGTTCCTCTAGGGTGTATGCTTTGACCCGCCAGGTGCTTGTCCCTCTGTGCTGTGGTTCACCCAGTGCACCTCCCAGTTCCATGTCGCTTCAGTGTCCTGTGTCTTCGGCCCAAGGCTTTAACGGGGGCCCTTGCCACAAGTCCATTGACCCCATCCTCAGGGTTGTGGGCCCAAGGTTTTGCCGGATTCCGTATGTTCCCCTGGGTGTATGGGTGGCGGTGAGGAGTTACCCTCTGGTGGGCTCCCTGCCCGGAAGAAGAGTGGGGATAGCTGCTTGGTGCATGCGGGGTCCCCAGCACTCTGTGGCCATGCTTCGGTGCTTGGTTCCCTCCCCTGGTTTTGCCTGCAGGCAGAGGGTCTCTCCTCCTGCAGAGCCATCTTGGGGCCCTATGTTGCTTATGAGTAAGGCTCTGGCGGCTGTGTTGCATAGGTTTCTTGTTGCTCCAGCATGTGCTCGGTTTATTCAGCCGTGCCCAGTGCTCCATCTGTGCCCAGAAGGCTTCGAAGATGGCGGTAAGTTTGGCTTCGTAGTCTGGCATGTCTGTGTGGCGTTCAGGTGTTTCACCTGCTGCGCTTGCTGTCGCCATTTTAGTTGCGTCTCCTGTTCGCCTGTCCTGGTGCTGTGTTTCTGCGGGTTGTAGGCTCAGCTTATAGCCGCCTCTCCAGTTGCTTGTTGTGGACCGAGATGACCCCCATCGGTCCAGAGGGGGGGGTAGGAGGTGATGCCCTCGAGGTATCCCCCGACCAGGTCAGTCAGCGCAGGAAGCGGCCCTCTCCCCGGCGCTCGATCTCCGGTAGGCATCAGGGCTCTTTGTTGGGTTCCCGGTGGGGTATCAGCTTGAGTTTGGTGTCGGGCTATTCTCCCTGGTATCCCGGACATGATTTCTCGTCTCCGGTGCGCGACTGTGCCGTGTTTTTGGGGGGTTTACCCCTGAAAAGTACAAGAATTAGCAGGATCTGAAGTGTAGCACAGCCGCTCAACCTGAGTGCCAGGCTCCGCCCCCGTATGTGTGTGTTTTTAACAGTCGCAATGCATCAGAAAGATTTTCTAGTAAAATCAATCAACATTCCATCCACACTTCTAGTACATTCGTCAATCATTCGGACGCAAGTTAGGTCATTGAGAAATCTGGGATAACTCTTAGAATCAGTTAAGTGTGAAATTCACAGAATAAAGGTCTTATTTAAACTTCTAGAACATATATTTTTTTTTTGTATAGGTCCAATTGATTATTCATCAAAAAATAACCTTTCTCCAAAGAGCCTTGATAATTAATTTGAGATCTTATTTCATGCCAATTGTGGTGTGCTTGCTTTTTCCTATGTCTGGTTATGCATATTTTAGCTGCCAGCATAATATGGATCACTAGATTAAGTGAAAATGTATCAATTTGGGGAGGGTCTAAATGGAGAAGAAAAACCTGCGGGGTCAATAATGTCTCTTACCCCAGAATATTTGAGCGTAGTGAATTTAGATTATTTTTCAAAGTGTCCAGCCGCGAACAATCCCACCAAATATGGAGATTTGATCCCTTATCATTGCTACATCTCCAGCATTGATCGGTGTGGTCATTGTACATTTTGTTTAATTTAGATTTGACCATATACTACCTGTATAATACTTTAAAGTACAACTTAATCAAATTTACACACTGTATACCTTTTTTAACCTGTTTGATGCTTTGTTTCCAGATATGTGGCTCAAACGTTTTCTTAAAATCAAATTCCCATTTCAGTATCGGAGGCTCTTTCACAAAATTATCATTAAAGGGACAGTATAGTCCCCAAGGTCCCCCAGGTTTTAACCCTTCAGATGTAAACAGCAGTTTCAGAGAAACTATGTTTATGTTGCAGGTTTAATCCAACCTCTAGTGGCTGTCTTCCTGACGGGTTTGTTTTCCTGACACTATAGTGATCCTTTAATGCTAAGAAATTTAAGTAACCATGATATTCTTTTCTGAGGGTTGTGATTATCTATCTTTTTTTGACTCTCAGATATGTGAACACTTCCACTGGGGCAAGTGAATAGATGGTCTGTAATAGATGGAAGGGAGTTAAAGGACCCTTAGAAAAAATATTTGAGAGATGACTAATACCACATCTGTTCAAATCCAAATCTCTAACGTTCAGTTCTAATAGTTCTAGTGGAGAAGATTGTGAAATTCCATTTTTTTGATAAAACATTTTTTCCTTATAGTTTTGACCGTACTCACAGTTGCCCTAATAATAGGGTTCTTTGTCATTTTATCTAATGGCCATCTCTCGTCTATACAAAAACAATCGAAAAGAAAATCCACTTTAAACTATTGGGTTTCAATTCCTTTCCATAAGTTAGAAGTGTTGTAATTTTTGTCCCAAGCTAAATAATGGGATAGCATACAGGCTTCATGTAACGCATGTACGTCTGGGAATCCAAGGCCTCCATTTCGCCCTGATTTCTTAAGTATTGTTTGAGGTTTCTTACTGGCCCAAATATACTTAGAGATGGCTGCTTGAAAGAAGTTCAAGATTTTGTAACTAACTCTAAGTGGGATTGTCCTAAATAAATACATTATTTTTGGAAGCAAGTAGCCTTTTGTTGATTTCTATCCTACCCAACCAAGGTAGTTCAAACCTGCTCCATTTCTTAAAATATGTACTAAATTCTTCTATTAGCTTTAGATATTTTGTACTGATCAGATCATGATTTTGTAATCTTTACCCCCAAGTAGTTCATGAATCTATGGTCCCAATAAAACTCATAGCTGCCCTTAAGCTGTTTCTTCTTTAAACTAATATCTGTGTCTTAATTATGTTAATTTTAAAATTAGAAAATTCACCATATTCCGTCATCAGTTTCAATGCTGCCGCTATGGACTCGAGGGGGTTCGTCAGTCAGTTCTGTTTGCACTGTACTTCTTCTTTTTGTCTGATTAGAACCGCTAGAGGTTCCATAGCCAGGATATAGAGCATGGGAGCAAATGGGCAGCCCTGCCATGTTCCGTTTTTGTTTTTGTTTTTTTTAAAAATATATAAGTGTTGTGATTCCATAGCCGGGCCAATGAGTTTTGCAGATGGATCAGTATATATAGTCATGATACTATCTCTGAAGTTACCTATAATACCAAATTCTTGTTAAACTAGATCCAGAAATTGCCAGTCCAGCCTATCCAACACCTTTTCGGGCAATAGTTTCTATATTCATGTCACAGCCTTAATTTGATTTTCTAAAAAGTAAAAGCGAGATTTTTGAACAGAATAATGTTCTGCTTTGTATTGTGTATGAACTCTTGCTTGCGCGTTCAAGGTACATTAAGTTTATGGCCAATTCCATGGATTCTGTTGCAAAGAGAAGTTTGAAAGTACTTATCTTGAATTCAGCAATAACCTGACCAGAAACTGGAATGCAATGAGTAGACATTTTGTTATAGATGGAGTGGGAGTATAAAAGCATGATTTATGCATGTTACTTATTACTTGATTTTAATATTCTTAATATGAGTTTATTTTGGATAATTACTATTATATATAATATATGGCTAGTGGAGTTAATTTATAATGTTGGCGGTTAAACAGATTTTCTCTTGAAAATGTTCATGGTGATTTTTAAAAGGACAGTCTAAGCAACATAACCACTAGAGCTCTGTGTAGTTATTATGCTACCATCTGATCCTTTTAACTTACATTTTTTTTTTTATATATTTTTTTTTTCTTTCTTCTTTAATCTGCTCCCAAATCGTTTGAATAAAAAAATGTTGATTTTATTCATAGATCAACATAGGGGGGAAAAGGAACTGTGGGAAAAAAAAACCCCAGTATATATTAAACAGTTTGAAAAAATACAGGGGTTCCGTAGCATATGCAGTTACCCCTTCCCTTGCCGTATTACTTATATGGAATTTACACTTGGCTTTTGACACTGTTCCACATAGAAGGCTTATCAATAAACTGCAATCTTTAAGTTTGGATTCCAATATTGTTGAATGGGTAAGGCAGTGGCTGAGTAACAGGCAACATAGGGTTGTAGTCAATGGAGTATATTCGAAGCATAGTTTGTTACCAGTGGGGTACCTTAGGGATCTGTACTTAGACCCATTCTCTTTAATATTTTTATTAGGGATATTGCAGAAGGTCTTGATGGTATGGTATGTCTTTTTGCTCGTGGTCACTACTCTATCCTAAATCTCCTTGACCTGTCTGCGGCTTTTGACACTGTTGATCATCAACAGCTTCTTCTCATCCTCCGCAATATCGGTCTACAAGATATTGCTCTCTCCTGGTGCTCCTCCTACCTCTCCCAGCGCTCTTTCAGTGTTTCTTTCTCTGGCTCTGCTTCTTCTCCCCAACTGCTCTCTGTTAGTGTCCCCCAAGGTTCAGTCCTTGGTCCCCTACTGTTCTCCATCTATACTGCCTCCCTTGGTAAACTCATTAGCTCCTTTGGCTTCCAATATCATTTCTATGCAGATGACAAGCAAATCTACCTGATCTCTCCCTGTCCCTCTTGACTAGTGTCTCTGACTGCCTCTCTGCTGTTTCTAACTGGATGGCTGCCCACATCCTTAAACTAAACTTGACCAAAACTGAAATTCTGGTCTTTCCTCCCTATAGTGTTGTTACTCCTGTGTCTGTCTCCCTCCAAGTCAACGGTGCTACCATCAGCTCCACCACGCAGGCTCGCTGCCTAGGTGTTCTCTTTGACTCCGACCTCTCCTTCAAGCCTCATGTTCAATCTGTCGCCAAATCCTGTCATTTTCATCTCAAAAACATTGCGCGAATCCGCCCCTACTTAACGCCAGATGCGACTAAGGTGTTGGTCCATTCCACTGTCCTTTCTCGCCTTGACTACAGTAATCCGCTTCTCAGTGGTCTTACGTGCTCCCAACTAGCTCCATTACAGTCCATAATGAATGCGGCAGCGAGGCTCATCTTCCTGTCCGCCCGCACCTCCCATGCCTCACCCTTCTGTCAGTCCCTACATTGGCTTCCTATAAAATATAGAGCTCAATTTAAAATTCTGGTTCTTGCTTTCAAATCTCTACATAATGCTGCTCCCACCTATCTATCCTCCCTTCTACACAAGTATGTCCCGTCTAGGCCCTTACGATCTGCTGAAGACTTACGTCTATCTTCTGTCCATACTCCCACCTCTGATGCTCGCTTTCAAGATTTATCGAGGGCTGCACCGTTCCTGTGGAACTCGCTTTCCTCCTCCGTTAGATGCTCACCCAGTCTCCACTCCTTCAAAAAATCGTTAAAAACCCACTTCTTCATAAAAGCGTATCAATTAAACTGTTAATAGCTCCTGACTGAGTCCTCTTCTGCAACTTTCACTAGTCTAATACTATCCTTACCTTTTTGTGTCATTTTACCCCACTTCCTCTAACATGTAAGCTCATTGAGCAGGGCCCTAAACCCCTCTGTTCCTGTGTGTCCAACTTGTCTGGTTACAACTACATGTCTGTTCGTCCACCCATTGTACAGCGCTGCGGAATTTGACGGCGTTCTATAAATATCATAATAATAAAAATAATAATGATGATACTAAGATATGTAACAGGGTTGATGTTCCAGGAGGGATAAGCCAAATGGCAAATTATTTAGATAAATTAGAAAAATGGTCAGAGTTGTGGCTACTGACATTTAATGTGAATAAGTGCAGGATAATGCATTTTGGGCATAAAAACCCAAGGGCAGAGTACAGAATATTTGATACAGTCCTAACCTCAACAAATGATGAAAGGGATTTAGGGGTAATTATTTCAGGTGACCTAAATGTAGGCAAAGTAACAGAGCAGCAGGAAATGCTTGCAGAATGCTTGGTTGTATAGAGAGAGCACTGGTGAGTGCTCACTTGAGTATTGTACACAGAATATCCTTCCGGACCGGATCTCTAGAAGGATATTGATACTTTGCAGAGAGTTCAGTGAAGGGCTACTAAACTGGTTCATGGATTACAGGATAAAATTTACAAGAAAATGTTAAATGATTTTAACATGTATAGCTTGGAGGAAAGATGAGACAGGGGGGGGGAGTGATAGAAACATTTAAATACGTAAAGGGAATCAACACAGTAAAGGAGGAGACTATATTTAAAGGGACACTATAGTCACCAGAAGGAAGGGAGCACATTTATAGATTCTGACAACATAAATGGCATCAGCATACGATTCTGTCATGCCTTGCTGATTTTAGAATGTACGAGTCACTATTGAGGCAGCTTATGTTCATTCAGCAGGCAGTGAGTGTACGCGCTAGCACACATAGTCACTGGAGAGAGGCCAATGACTACATCAAACTCCCACCAGATGCACATTTTTATAAGGGAAAAAAGTTTGCTGTAATTTTTTTTTTTTTTTTTTCTTTTGCAATCTCATGTTGTTGTTTTTCTGGTTTTTTTTAATTTTTTTTTTAGATCTGATTATATTTTTGAGAATCCTTAAAGCAGCACTCACACCCCCTGCAAAATGAGTACTTCATATAGATACACAAAAACAACACACCTCTATACTGCCACACATACCAACAATAAGTGTGTGTGTGTGTGTGTAAATATTTTCACCCCTCCTGGGTGGTATGTTTATTCCTCTTTCTTGGGTCTGCTACCAGAGGCCTTGGAGTTTGAGGGTTCTGCGCAGTATCTTAGCCGTTCCTAGAACTGCTGCACTCGAGAAGAACCACATTATAGAAGGCATAATGGGTCTCTTGGCCTTGTCCAGTTAGGTATGAAATGCATATCTTCCCAACTGGACCGCTTAGCACTTGTGGGCCCCGGGGACAACCAGGCCACTTAACCTAGTACTGGCTGTCACTCCGGTGCCCCTCAAAACACACAGTCTCTTTCTGCGAGAGAGAGAGAAAGATTGCGTGTTTAGATATTCAAGTGTCATCTATCTTTCAAGTGACTTTTTCACTTAGCTCAGCAGAGAAAACATAGAATATCTAAGTGATTATGTAGGTCATTCCTTTTATAACGTTATGTTACCCACTTCAAAAAGAAACAAAAATATCATTTTTGGAACAGAATGAAGTAATATCATACTCCATGAAAAAATCTAGGGGTAGTGAAAAACTACCGCTCCTTCTTACCTCCCAAGACAAGAAGGATCACCTAAGTTGTGCTCACAACTAGGGGTAACCCTGAAACTGAATAAAAATCTAACGGAATCCCAGTCACCCTCCCTACCTTGGGAAAGAGCACAACAAAATTTTAGCCCACCCATGTTGCCCTGTCTGAGCTATTGCTGACCCATACGCAGGGCGGTGCGCACAGTTGAGGAAGGAGGTCCGTCTTGCTGGCATACACTGATGTGGTCATTTTTACTGGCCACGCCCCTCCCGGTTGATTGGCTCATGGGCGAACTACCGGCTGACAGCCCATTGGATCGTGCACACATGGCTAATTAAAGGTATGATATTTAAACTTTCTCTGTCTATACACATGGTTATTCTGCCCCTGACAACGGCGTCTTAGCATGCCGAAACGCGCGGTGCTGTGGTATATAGGGACAGTGGGAAATTTATTTGTGAATGGAGGTTTATTGGGACCCTAATATCTATTTTGAATCTCTGAGCCCTTTCTTTCAACTGGCCTCTGACGCATGTCACATGGGAGATCTGGAGGAGTTCAGTGTTACTGTACTGACCCTCCATTTTCCCCTGTAATAGCATTTTGATGCTACCCTCCCCGAGATGGACACCATCCACCTCTTTAAATCCCTTTTTAATTGGTTTTCACACAGTTTCCTTCCTTTCTTGTGGCTTATCAACATGTTTTGATAATTATTAATAAAGCTTAGATTTTTGATAAGATATTTATCTACTTTTGTTGTGTTCTTTCCCAAGGTACCCCCCTCTTTAGGGAGGGTGAATGGGATTCCGTTATAATTTTTTCACTTAAAGAATATTTCAATGCTTTATGTAAATATATTTTTGGGAGTGCAATCATACTTTGTTTTTGTTTTGTTTTTCTGAAAGATTATATCACTCCGGAACTGGAAAAAAATGTTTTATGTTTAAAACAAGTGTTCTGTGTTGTTGGTTAGTTATCTTCTAACTTACACCAATAAACCTTGTTAAAGCGTTTATTGGGATGATATGTGCTGAATAGATAAATATAAGCAGGGTCCTTATGTAAACTTCAAATTAGGGATCGACCGATTATCGGTTTTACCGATATAATCGGCCGATATTCAGTATTTTCGGCAATATCGGTATCGGCCAATTCAGATACCGATATTGCCGATAATACCTCCTGGGACCGCCAGGCTCATTACAAGCCCGGCGGTCCTGGGGGGGAAGCGGGCATCAAGCGCTTACTCACCTCCCAGCAGCTCCCCTGTGTAACTCTCGCGAGACCCGCGGCCGTCCGAGCGTTGCCATGGGTCACCATGGCAACGCTCCGCGCGACACGCTGGCCGCGAGAGTTGCACTGGGGAGCTGGAGGAGCTGCTGGGAGGTGAGTAAGCGCTTGCTGCCCGCCTCCCCCCAGCTCAGCCAATACCACTGGACCACCAGGGACTGCTATATCCCCCTCCCTGGCCAGGTATGAAACAGGGAGGAGGGACAACAAAAATAAATATTAAATATATATTAAAAAAATGTAATAAAAAATGCCCCCCCTCACACACACACTCCATTATATACACATACACTACACAAACACACTGTGTATATAATGCAGTGTGTGTATATAATGCAGTGTGTTTGTATAATGTGTGTATATAATGTAGTGTTTGTGTAATGTGTTTATATAATGCACACTACACAAACACACTGCATTATATACACACACACTACACAAACACACTGTGTATATAATGCAGTGTGTATACAATGCAGTGTTTGTGTAGTGTGTGTATACAATATAGTGTGCGTATATAATGCAGTGTGTAGTGTGCGTATATAATGCAGTGTGTGTATAATGCAGTGCGTGTATACAATGCAGTGTGTGTGTGTGTAGTGTGCTTATATAATGCAGTGTGTTTAGTGTGTGTATATAATTAATGCAGTGTGTGTTTGCATAGTGTGTTTATATAATGCACACTACACAAACACTGCATTATATATATATACACACACACTATACAAACACACACACTCTGCATTATATAAACACACTACATTCGTTATATACACTACATAAACACACACACTTTGCATTTAGTATATACTGCATTCATTTTACACACACTACCCACACACTACACAATCACTCTGCTTTCATTATATACACACACTACACTAATACACACTGCATCCACTACACACTAGACAAATACACACTGCATCCACTACACACTAGACAAATACACACTGCATCCACTACACAAACACACTACACAGACACACACTGCATCCACACACACACTGCATCCACACACACACACTACACAAACACACACTGCATCCACTACACAAACATACACTGCATCCACTACACACACTACACAAACATACACTGCATCCACTACACAAACACATACAGCTCCCCTGTCTAAACACACTGTATACACTACATGTGGCATGTATATTTTGTGCATTTACCTTTAGAAATAGTTGTTATTTTCCAAAATGGTAAATGTACAGAATATCGGCAAATTATATCGGCTATCGGCCTGAAAGTTCACGGAATATCGGTATCGGTATCGGCTCTAAAAAATCAATATCGGTCGATCCCTACTTCAAATCGCAAAATTGAGTTTAAAATATTTAATTTAGAAAGATTCTCCAATCCAGCCGCAAGTTGGTAATCTTACACTGTTGTGCGATTCCAAAGTTCAGAGTTTAGTAAATATCCCTGAATGACTGTGTTGCACCACCATTTGTTAGGTGCCCTCATCTTTTCATGATGGCATGCATGCTTGGAATCCACTTGAGATCTTTTAATTTCATGGTTCTCTTGCAGGAAATTATAAGACTGAAAGGGACACTATAGTCACCAAAACAACTTAAGCTTAATGAAGCAGTTCTTATGCATAGACCAGGAGTTTCCAAATCCGCGGCCTGGGACCATTAGCAGTGCGGCTCTGTTGCCGTTCGCACTGTTGGGTGGCAGGAAGCACTTTACATACTGTGCTGCTCCTGGAGAGCGCTCGTGCAGGGAGCTGGCCGCCTTGTTATGACGTCATCTTGGCATCACTGCTGGGCGCACAACAGAGCTATCAAGGAGGAGCACAGAGCTTCCAGCCCAGCAGCAACCACTGGAGAGAAGATCCATTCCAGCCCTCCCAGAGCAAGTTAGGTACTGAATGTATGCATGTAGTTTTTGTGTATGTTTTGTCAGTGGTTATGTGTGTGTGTGTGATGGGTGGTCTGTGATTGTGTGTGGAGGATGGGTCTGTGTGTAAGTCAGTAATTATGTGTTTGTGGGTCTGAGTGTGTGTGCGTGTGTGCAGGGCTGCCATCAGAAATGTTGGGGCCCCTGACACAGCTCAAGGTCTGGGCCCCCCGGTGCCTGCACCCGAGTCCGCCCAAAGTGCTGCCCCTCCCTCCCCCCGAATCCGCCCACAGGGATGCAGTGTCTGCAGGGCCGGTGCAAGGATTTTTGCCGCCCTAGGCAAAAGTAAAGTTTGCCGCCCCCCCATGTGACATCACAATGCCCCACCCATATGATCTGCCATGTTAACTAACACCAGTGCTGCAGTGCCGCCGTGTTTACATTAAAAGGCCTGCAGGGACAGGCTAGACACCAGAACCACTACATTAAGCTGCAGTGGTTCTGGGGACTATAGTGTCCCTTTAATGTGAGGTAAATTAGAGATTAGTGCCATGAATAATATACTAGATTGCCTACTTACAACCAGATGAGGATGATGATGGGCTCTAGCTGCCGTCTGGCTCCACTGGTCTGGTGTAGAACAGGCTCTCTGGAGGCGGTTTGTAACTGTGGTCACAAAAATCAATGTTCTGGGAGAACGGGAAGCAGCTCCATTTTTTTGAGGGCCCTTTACACAGCTCAAGGTCTGGGTCCCAGGGTCCACCTTCATGTTCCAATGAGTTTGTTCACAATGAGTTTGTTCACAGGGGGTGGAGTGTGTGTGTGGGGATGTCCTGATGTGTGTAAGGAATGCATTGTGTGAATCTGTGTTTGTATGTGTAAGGGCTGCAAGATGAGTTGTGTATGTATGGGATGCAGTGTGTGCGTCTGTAAGGGATGCATTGAGTGTGTGTAAGGGGTGCATTGTGTGTTGCTGTGTGTAAGGGATGCATTGCTTGTGTACGTGTGTCTGTGTGTAATGCATTGTGTGTTTTTCTGTGTGCAAGGGGTGCATTGTGTGTGATGAATGTCAGTCTCTCCCCCTCCCCCCCTCTCCCTCCAATTTCCTTCTTCTCCCCCTCCCTCTCCAATTTCCTTCCTCTCCCCTCCAATTTCCTTCCTCTCCCCCGTCACTCAAATTTCCTTCCTCTCCTCCGTCCCTCAAATTTTCCTCTCCCCCGTCCCTCAAATTTCCTTCCTCTCCCCCGTCCCTCAAATTTCCTTCCTCTCCCCCATCCCTCAAATTTCCTTCCTCTCCCCCGTCCCTCAATTTCCTTCCCTCTCTCCCTCCCTCGGATTTCCTTCCTCTCCCCCTCCTCTCTCAAATTTAATTCCTTTCCCCTCCTCTCTCAAATTTCAGTTCCTTTCCCCCAAGTTCGTTCCTTTCCCCTCCATTTCTGTCCCCCCTCCCCTCGAAGATTTGATTCCTGTCCCCTCAGTTTGATTCCTGTCCCCCCTCCCTCAAATTTCCGATTTCCAGCCCCTCCATAAATTTCGATTTCCTCCCCTCCCATTTCATTCCTCCCCATAAATTTCATTTCTTCCCCTCCGACACCGGTTGGGTCAGCTTGGCCCAGCCCAGTTACTCTGTGTGTGCTTCCTCTTCAGCTCCCTCGCGCACTGTATTGATGCCGGAGCCGGAAGATGACGTCATCTTCCGGCTCCGGCATCAGTACGGTGCGCGAGGGAGCTGAAGAGGAAGCACACAGAGAGTGCTCCCTCGCGCGCCGGCTGGCTTTCAGGGCCAGCCTCTGGGGGCCCTGAGGTGACTGGCTGCTGGGCCCCCCAGGAGAAGAGGCTGGCCCAGTGGGTACATACCGGGTCACCCTGCGACCCGGTATGTACCAACTGAATGTGGGGCCCGGACGACCTGAGCAGTCCGGGCCCCCAGGGCCGCTGGGCCCATGACAACCGTTGCGGTTGTCATGCCCTGATGGCGGCCCTGCCTATATACACACACTCGCTACATCCCCTATGCACACTATGCCCCTATACACACACTCTCTCTACAGCCCCTAGCCATACATATTACACCACAAACACAAATGAAATCGACCTATTTACACAATACCACACCACAATCAGCTTACTCTACACACAGGCAATCCTACAAACCGGCTCCAAACACATGCACTATACACTTTCCTGGCCCTTTTGTCCTCTGATATCCCA
>OW240917.1:118309547-118328460 GCA_933207985.1 Pelobates cultripes | reverse complement strand
CAGGCTTACTGGATAAACCCCAAGTTTTGGTTCGATTTTAATAGGTGGAATATTGCGGGCCAGTCCTGGTGGGTTGTTCTCTGCCCAAACTCCTGGTATATTAAATAAGGATTCATCACTCCTCGGGTTTTGGCTAGTCAACACTGTATAAAGTCGCCACTCTTCTTCCTTTGGTACGGACAATGTCATAATACCTGAAGGTCCATTAAACTTTAAGGATGTTGTTCCATTTGGTTGGAACGTAATCTGCGCTTGTAATTTGGATAGCATATCACGTCCCAGCAATTGGACTGGACACTCAGGCATATAAAGGAATTGATGTTTTACTACGTGGCCTCCCAATGTACAGAGTCGACTTTTAAGAACCGGGTTTTCAGCACTTCTTCCAGTTGCTCCTATTACAGTAATAGTTCTTCCAGATGGAGGAGCAACTAGATTAGTCACCACCGAATGTTCAGCACCAGTGTCGATCATGAACGCACTCCTTTTTCCCCTATTGATACATCGACCATAGGCTCCGCTCGACCAAGGGGGATGGAGCCCGGTCGGTATCAATAGTCCTCCATGACCGTGTCAGCCAATCCCACAAAGTCCCTACCTTCTCTATCGCGAGACCTTTGCGCTGCTGGATAGTACCTATCTTCCTTACACTTCCTCTGTTCCCATTACTCCCTCTATTACCATTACTCCCTCCGGGGCCTCCTCTACCTCTCGCTCTGCCTCTAAAGTTTCCGTAACCTGCCCTGGGTAAGTCTCTCTCATACTGCTCTCTTTGTGGACACTCGTTCCTCCAATGCCCTTCTTCCTTGCAGTACGCGCACTGATTCCTACTCAAAGGCTCCCTATTCCATCTACCATCGCCTCTATCTGGGCCCCGTCTATCTACGCCTGCGATCGCTACCGCTAGCATATCTGCCTTTCTACGCATCTTGCGCTCTTCCTCTTTCTTACTTTCTGTTTCCCTATTCATATATACTTTGTTCGCTACCTCCATTGGTTGGGTGATAGACATACCTGCAAACCCTTCTAATTTCTGTAGCTTGCGCTTAATATCTCCGTAAGCTTGGCTGACAAAGGCGGAGTTTACCATTCGGGAATTATCAGCGTCTTCCGGATTAAAGGGGGTATACAAGCGGTATGCCTCCAATAATCGGTCATAAAAGACACTGGGCGCTTCATCACTTTTCTGAATCACCTCAACTGTCTTCGACATGTTAATAGCTTTCTTCCCTCCGGCTTTCATGCCAGCAATTATAGCATCTCTATAGGCTTTAAGTTGAGCCATATCTGCGCCATTTACATTCCAGTCAGGATCGGTGTTAGGGTAATGTGTTGCGGCCCATGCTGCCGGATTGGCTTGATTTAAAGCACGGGCTCTCTCCTCTAGCGCCTTAATGGCCGCTTGGTTAATCCTTGTCCTTTCCTCATTATTGAACAATGTCATTAATAACTGCTGGCAATCAGCCCATGTCGGGTTATGTGTCTGAACTATCGAGGTGAACAGATCGGTCATAGCTTGTGGTTTCTCAGTGTACGAGGAATTGTGGGTCTTCCAATTCAAGAGATCGGTAGTCGTGAACGGGACATATACGAAGACTGGGTCAGCATGTGCCATTTGACCTGCGGCATCGATATAGGCTGACCCAGGATTCAGACGAAGAGGCATCTGATAATGTTTTAATTGTTGGGTACCGGTCAGTTGTCGGGTTAGTATGGGGCTACGTGGAGGGGCGTCAGTTAAAGGTTCCGGTCGAGAGGTAATAGGGCATGAGGATGTGGGAACTTGATTTTGGGAAAAGTTGGTGAATAGTATACTCCGAGCCGAGCTAGAAGAAGCTTGACCGGAAGTTTGAAGTGGCGCCAAATCAGGATATTCAGATCTAATGGGGGTTGGTCCTGGTTCCGGAAGGGGAGTTTTAATACGAGGTGGGGTGGATTCTGTACTGGAGGAGGAAGCGGAAGTGGATGGGGCAATAGGGGAAGGGGTGCAGAACTTCCTGCATTCGCGTCACTTCCTCTTAAAGGAAAGTAAGGGGGCGGCAAAGGGATCTCGGACTCAGGGGGCGTGTCCAAAATGGGCCTAACACCAGTTCTAGTGGACAAACAAGTCCTGGCCACCATGAGGCGACATTGCTCCTCGTGGCATATCCGGATCCATTTTGGCGAGTCGTTTACGGCCTGCCTCCAACAATCAATGTATGGAAACTGTCCGTAAAGTTCAGGCCTACCTGATACAGCCACGTGTACACGCTGTACCAGGGTTGGATCCAAACTGCCACGCGGCGGCCATGCCGCAACCAAAGTAGGCCACTCCCTAGTGCACAAAGTGACCAAGCGTACAGGAGACATTTTAACCCCAAAATCACATGTTTTGAATCCCTTTTTAAAATTCTTTACCATACAACCTAAGGGATCCGAAATCGTTGACTCTGACGCGCCCATACTTATCAATGGAACGTCGTTGACAACGAATACTATGCACGCGTTCTTATTCAACAGTCACACCCGTTTCCTCTGGCAACAGCACCACGTGGTACAGTTACCGAGTGAAACGTACACAATAACACAATAATCACTCAGGGAATTCCCGTACACACACAGCTGTTACACCAGTCACTAAATAATCAATATTATGCCCTTTGGCGAAACTATACAGTCACCCACGCTATAATTCTCTATATATGAATTACCCGTCTATAACACACCCCAGTAACATCGTCTTTTACTAGTATCGGTTACAGTACGGTTAGCATAGGTCAAAGCACAATTTAAGGTCACAATACAATTATTAGTGGTTACGGTGTTAAACATGCAATAGGCGACAATGATTAGTACTTATATACAGTGTCAGTAAATATACAGGGTTATGGTACCGTGCACTATGATACAGCAACACACTATTAACACTCTCGCTAGACGGCTGAGCTCGCGCTATCTAACAAGATATACACTTTACTAACAATCTTTAACACATTTACAATCCCAACTAAACTATTGGCCAGTACCTTGAATGGACTACCTAAAACTATATACACCCGTTTTGGTTAGCCACACTGCCCAAGCACCACATATAGCGAACTAGAGGGCGGAATTTACAAAATTGCCCTTCTAGTCTATTTACTCTATCAAAAGTCTAGTGGGTTCCAAATTTACACGCCTTCCCACTTAGCCAAGATAGGTTGAGAGCTAGCGAACCGAATTTACACAGGCGCCGCTTAGTCTCCCGGTCCCTCCGACCTAGCGAACGTAATATACACCCTAGAACGCTAGTCTAGACAAGACACCGGTGTCCGGCTAGGGCTATTTACACAGGACCCCGCCTGACTAACCAGATCAAACGGTCTTACTAAAGAGCGTTCGATCGAGCGGTGCGCCTTCGCTCCTTCCCTCCGACAGAGGGGGCAGATTCCATACACAGATTTAAACCCCTTTTGGGCCTACCGCACAATCGGTATACCCCTAGTGGGTCTGCCGTCTAAAACAGCAGTTGTCTTACCTCCTCGTTCCTGAACCTGAGTTCACACTCATCGACGGGGACACCCCAGCACTTCTTACGTAGAGGCCGATGATCTCCTGGACAACAGACCAGTGGCGCCGAGACGAAGGGAGGTCCACGCAGAAGTTCAGGGGTGCAGCCGTAGAGAACGTGGGCAAAGATAGACCGTCTCACGCCTCTGCCTCTCAGCTACCGTTGAACGATGAGTTCCCGGCCAATGCACCAAATGATACCGGAGAAACTGACGGAAGCAAAGCACAGAGAGATGGACACAGGTTTCTTCAGGAAGGAAGAGATTCTTTATTGGATCACCGATCGGGACTCAGAGGGACTAATGTCACCAAAAATACAGCAAGTTCTGAGCCCTGAACAATAGTGCAGGCCCCTATATAGGCACATAACTCCTCCCATATTAAGCTCCACCCGCACATTCTCTTGACCAATCATTACAAATAAGAATTAACTTCCTGCTTGACCGCATGGCTTGTCCAGCACAATGGAGGAGGGGAATACTACATCCTGTATTCTTGCACATGCTCCGTACACTACTGATCGTATCTTGCCTCGTGCAACCAACTGATCGATACGTCAGCATATGCACGTACACATGCCACGTGGTAATCTCGGCCTACTAAATTTATTTTTACCGAGATTCCACCACACTAGCAGCCAGAGAGTTCTATTTTTACCCTCAACTTGAGTCCTGTCTCTTATTGGGGGAATCTGCTACAAGGGATTGCTATGCTAGGCATATTCCCTTGCTATAATCACTGAGCTCTTGTAAGAGCTTGTTCCTGCTTCGTTCTGAAGGGAGATAGCTGCAGCCTGCGGTGCTTATGGTGTCTGGTGGAGTGCTTGGAGTCCTCTGGAAGCGCTAGGAGCATCTTTCAACGGAGGTACCCAGTCGGGGTGCCAGGTGATCCGTTACATTGGTGGCAAGCGGCGGGATGGCATCCTAGTGCGAGGAGAAGCAGCTCGGAGACACCGGTAACGTGTGGAGTTGTGCAGCGTCCTTATCTTCAGCAACATAATGGAACCAGCAGTGGCTACAGCAAGCATGGCGTATAGCTACTCCGTACTAGAGTTTGGCACGATGGTAGGGTTGCACCTGAAGTTTTACGGACCCAATCCAGAGGAGAAATACGTGCGGTTCGTGTGGGACATGGTGACCCGGAACCTACAACACAGGGCGTTGAGGGAAGGCCAGTGGGCACGTTGGGAGAAACTCCAGCCACAGGTAGAGTGGGACGAGGAAGAAACCGAGGTGGCCGGTGGAGATGGGACCGAGGTCTCTCTACCGGCCCTACAGGGATGCTGGGCACCCGGCCCAGATCCCCAGCGGCAGTATGTTTTACAGGGAGGGGAGACAGTCGGTCTCACTCCCCAGCGGCAGAATGTGTTATTGGAGGAAGAGACAACCGGTCTCCCTCCCCAACAGCAACCAGAGGTACCCGAGGTAGAGGACCTCATAGACTGGTCCTGGGAGGACCCCATAGACTGGTCCTGGGAGGACCCCCTGCAGGCAGGTGGAGATGGGACCGAGATCTCTCCACCGGCCCTACAGGGATGCTGGGCAACCGGCCCAGATCCCCAACTAGAGCTGGAGTTACAGAAAGTGGAGAGCATCGACCTCCCCCCCCAGCAGCAGCCGGAGTACCAGGGGGAGGTAAGTGATATTTCTCCTCCCCAGCCAACTCCTTTGTTCCCTGACCCCCCAGCAGAAGAGCTGGCAACTGGGCAGAGCGCCGCTGGCCTCTGTCCTCCCTTGTTTCCTTCCCCTGAGCCTGACTTTCTACAGGCTGCCCCAGCGGAAGGTGCCGTCCTTCCTCCCCAGCGGCAGTGCGTACCCCAGGGAGCTGATGGTGTCGTCCGTCCTCCCCAGCAGCAGTGTGTAACCCAGGGAGCCGAAGGTGTCGTCCTTCCTCCCCAGCGGCAGTGTGTACCCCAGGGAGCTGAAGGTGTCGTCCTTCCTCCCCAGCGGCAGTGTGTCCTGCAGGGAGCAGAGACCGTCAGTCTCACACCCCAGCAGCAGGACAAAATAATGAAAGGGGAGACAGCTGGTCCGCCTCTCCACCAGCAGAGAGAGTGTCAGGGAGAGGAGCCTGTTAACCCCTCTCCCCAGCGGCAGTTGACAGTCCAGAGAGAGGAGCTTGTTACACCCTCTCTCCAGCGGCAGCCTAACCCACCAAGGGGAGATGTTGAGCCCCGCAACTGTGCAGATGGGACCGTAGTCTCTGCGCTTACAGCCCAAGGGGTAGAGACGGTCGGTCCTGTTCCCCAGCCCCAGAGCTGTGTACCCAGAGGGGAGACGGTCGGTCTCCCCCTCCCACAACCAGGCTCCAATCAGGCTACTTCGGTGGTAGCACTGGCACCAGGGCAGAGTACCGCTGGTCTCTGCCCACTCAGCAACCCACCAAGGCAGTCTACCAGCTCCCCACACAGCCGTGGTGAGGCACCTGGACATGGACAAGTTGCTACTTTATCCAGGTGGAGTAAACATTTATTGTGGGTGGGCTGTACTGCTGTTTGTGCTTCGTGGGTGGGTTGCTGGACTAACCAGGGCACTGACCGGCAGGAGGTCAGATACCCTGTTAGTCTGGGGGGCAAAGGGGAGAAGTGTGGCAAAACCGACCTCGCCACGTGTCCTTGGAGGGGGCTGCTTGCCCGCCTCTTGCCTTTGGACTATGGCCCTGCAGGTTAAACTGTTTATTTTCCCTGCAGAAAGGCTTATTCGTGTGATCTGAGTGCCATTCATCTAATAATGTGCAGTCAGATCCAAGCTATCTGGGGATATGTAGAAATGTGTGTTTTATGTACTAAATGTGTCAGTATGTAATTTTATGTCTTTTACTGTCTTTTTGTCTGCCATGTGGGTAATGGAGTTTGGCTCTGTCTTTGGAGATAATTAGATTCCTTCTCCAATTATCTCCAGGGCAGAAGGGAGGAAGCCAGGATGCATTGTGGGGATGTTTTACTTTTACTGTTTGAGCCAGGGGGAACAAAAGATACTTTTACTAACTTTTGAACCCCTGGTCTGATTCATGCCATTTTTTAATATGTTGTTCCCCTGAATGGATTGATTGTGAATATGTATTTTTATGCGAATGTGATGTATATTTTGGGAGTTATGAATGTTGTGTAAAAACTGTATTTTCCCTACCTATGATAATTGTATTTTCCTGTGTGTACAGATAATTAGTTTACAGGTAGAGGGGAGGGCTATGTGTGGGATGTAACTATTGTGTGATTGGTTAATGTACGTTACTGTGTGTGTCCCTCCCCTTCATGGGAGCACCTAATAAAAAGGGCTGCAAGCTAGCAGCCAGAGAGTTCTATTTTTACCCTCAACTTGAGTCCTGTCTCTTATTGGGGGAATCTGCTACAAGGGATTGCTATGCTAGGCATATTCCCTTGCTATAATCACTGAGCTCTTGTAAGAGCTTGTTCCTGCTTCGTTCTGAAGGGAGATAGCTGCAGCCTGCGGTGCTTATGGTGTCTGGTGGAGTGCTTGGAGTCCTCTGGAAGCGCTAGGAGCATCTTTCAATGGAGGTACCCAGTCGGGGTGCCAGGTGATCCGTTACAGCAGCCAACTATTTCAATTGCCTATATATATTTATATATATATAGATATATAAATATAAAAACACCCTACATAGCACAATGACTTATGCCGCTGGCATAGATTTTTTTTCCAGGGCTGCTTCGTATCCCCAGTCCGACCCTGGACACAGTGGTAGTGTGAGGAAGAGGGTGATTAGTGACAGTGAGGGGGTGACACAGTGACAGCGTGAGGGAGGGGGTGACTAGTGACAGTGACTCCCCATCTTCCCCTTTTCATTTCTACCTCTCTCTCTGCTCCCTCTGGTCTCTCCAAGGCTGATGCTCCTTTACCCTGCTGGCTGTGAGAGGGCTCTGTGTGAGAGGAGAGTACAGGAAGTGATTTCACTTCCTAGTCCCGCCTCTCCCCATCACACAGAGCGCCACGTGGGACAGGAAGGAGACCTGGCAGAGAGAGAGAGCGCAGGTGAAGCTAAGGGTGATGGGAAGAGGTAATGTGCTGGGCGGTAGGTTGTGGAGCCTGTTAAAGGAAGCATTATTTATTTATTTTTTTGCCATTCCAGTTGGAGAGATCTCTGATCTCTCCAGCTGGAGCATGGCTGTGAGGCCGGGCCCCTGGCTGTCTCGGGCCCTCTGTCCATGACCGATTTGCCCGAGTGGTCAGTCCACCCCTGAGCATAATACTGTATATCTTTATGATATGACCAAATGTCACGACTACTAATGTGATCCAACACGCAAAATTATGTAATATCTACATAGAATACAAAAATAGACAGAACGTAAACCAGTCCTTAGAATGGCCAGATTAATATGTTGAAAGACAGAGAATGGTCAAGGGAAAGCCAAGGTCAAGAAAGCCAGAAGTACACAAGATCGATAACAAAGCCAAGTCAGGGAAACCAGAAATCATCATAGTCAGCAATTGCGAAAGTCAGAGGCTTGGCCTCTGACCCCAGAACGTACTTGTGCGTCGACATCATGACATCACAAGCATGTCCGTGTGACGATTGGAGGTGGAGCTACAAATGGCCGCAACCTCGTGGTTGGCGCCAATTTGGATCCCGCGTGTGAAGGGGACGGATGCCCCAGCAGGTCGGCTCCCGACTCACTGCTGCACAGGTAAGCTCTTAAACCTGTCTGTGTAGTTGCACCGATTGGGTGTGACCACGTGCAGCCGGGGGCCGCGACACAAAATCCTCATATTATTTACTTAAGATGTAAAACACCATGCTCGTGTATTGGTGACAGGCCTGTCTTTGGGCACAGTGAGTGAGAAACCACTTTAGGCCCAAAATTTACTTATGTTACTTAGCTGTTCATAATGCTGAATGTGTCAGAGGTGCTCCTATTGGCTCTTGTCCCCGTGTCATTTACCTGTCTAGAAGGTAACAGGCTTAGAATTGGAGTGGACATGGAATGTTCTTTCACAGTTTTCCAGGTTGTAATGAGTGTCTATCAGATACAATGTCACGTTCAAAACCTACATTCATCAAAATGACAACTGGTAAGCAAGCAGAGGAAAAGAGGTCACACTGTGTCCTTGTCTTGGTTTAACCATTAGCAGCCAGAGCCAATCCTAAAACCCAGGAGGAGATATAAACCCTTATCATCACTCTAGTAATTCCATGCTCTACTTATCTGAGTGACAGAAGTTGTATGTTTTTAATATGTACTAGAGTACTAGAGTTAGGTGAAATGTGAACTTCCTGGCGGATATCCCTGTAATAAAATGTCGCTCATGACTGTTGTGCCTGTTTTACTGTTGGTAATTTTTTTTGTTGCATTTTAACCTGCCTTTGCTGACATCCAAAATAAGCCACTAGCAAGTCATGGTGCATGCAATAGTTTCTCACCCTTAGCTTCCTCTCTCACAAAACATCTGTTTCCTAGTTTAAAGTCATTGAGTTTCCTAAAAACTTAACTGTGCTATTTCACAACAATTGCTTACATTAAGAAGCCAAGCTAAGAGATTCTTTCATGCCCAGCCCACAACATAAAATACATTTTGGTTAAATAACATTATTACAGGAGTGGCCAACATTTGATGACTAGGATTACTTGTGCTTGTTAAAAATAACTACCTTTAAATCTACATACCTCTGAATCCCACACACATAATAGGCAAGCCCACACTCACTCATACCAACATACCACACTCTTGCATACATACAGAGTATCCATTTAACAATTAATTTAATAATGCATAAGAAGGCAGCCTGTGGAATATTTACCTAGATATTTATCTAATATTTATCTAAATATTAATGTTTATGGTTTCATTGATGTAATGCTTAGTTCACAGTATAGCCATATGGTGTAACCGCATCATTATTATTATTATTATCTCCATTTATATATACGCCAACAGATTCCGTAGCGCTTTACAATATTATGAGAGGGGGGATTTAACTATAAATAGGACAATTACATGAAAACTTACAGAAACAATAGGTTGAAGAGGACCCTACTCAAATGAGCTTACAGTCTATAGAATTATATTTGTACCTAAGACAGGTGATTTTAACTTGCTTTGATAGATTTAAATCAGTACACTTTAAATGCACATTGATCATTATTTGTGTATATTGTATACATTTGGTAATTTCGGCGGCACCATAATTAAATATTCTGGGCAATGCTACTCAAAATATCTCGTCAAATCCTCTACTCCACTCCTAAAGAGCAAATACACAGCTGCTTCACTGCACAGCATGCTAAGGGTCTTGTTGACAGGTCGATTGTGTGATTGCCCACAGTTAAAGATACCTTGGACACTGAGGTCACTGGGGACAAAGAGAATCATTTTGTTTATCACACACCTCAGCACTTCTCACCACCCTCATTCAATGTCTCTCCTCTCATTCTAAAGATCTTCTTCATCGTACTTCACCTCATTCCATGACTCCCTCCTTTCGTGCATATTTATCAACCCATCTACTTCCGCTAATTGCATTTTTCACATTTATCTGACTCTTCATTTAATAGATTCAATTTCCCTTACTAAGTGTCATTCCACTAGTTCAGTGTTTCCCCCATTACACCATCACTCTACACCCCATCATTCCATAGTGTGTGTTCTTTTTCTATCTATGGGCTCTACTCACTAGATGGCAATCCTTTCACCCTGTACCCCTTCATCATAATTTATTTACGCTCTCCTCATTCCATGACTAAATGTCAATTTTATCATTCTATATCCCTCACCCATCATCCCATGTCCTTCCAACACTTTATATCTCCATTATTGCATTGTGTGCTGGTCCCCTTTCTATCCAGATAATCCTCTTTGTCAGTCCATTTTTTGTATCTTTTTTTGTGGCTGTACCATAAACTAGGCCAAAGAAAATCTCAAACTGCTCAGTAACAGACAGATGTACCATGGTTCTCTCTTTGCCATGTTGCACTGGGGATGGAATACCCCAGAGTTATAACAGTTATTTACTAAACACCATTTTTTTGTGAATTGAATGCAAACCACAAAACTGAGACAAACACAGCCAAGTTGTGACTATGGCTCTGTTGGAGAATTTTTCCCGATCATCTATATTTTGGATTTAATTAGCAAAAATGTATATAACCTTAATAGGTCCCTGTGTTAGACTTAAATGAACATTCCATGGACCATAACCACTACAGCCCACTGTAGTGGTTATGGACTCTCTTAGCGTAATCTGTCAAACTGTTTTAGAAAGGTTTGTCAATCTACCTGGGTACGCAGGCCCTATCCTGCAGGAAACTCCAAATGTCTTTATTGTGCTAAGCCAGGCTGATCCACGATGACCCTCATTGGATGAGAGCACTCAGCTGATGCTCTTAGCCAATGAGTGTGGCTCTGCATGCCCCGCTAAGCATACTATCCTGCAGGGAAGTTATGTATATGACTATGGACGTCTGGCAAGACCCATGTGAATTTTCAAACAGTTCTAAAATGATTTTTCAAATGACTCTTCGAGGATTGCAGGACACTCCTGGCACCATAACCACTACAGTGGTTGTTGTGTTTGAATTGTTGTTTTTTTTACCTTTTTTCCTTATAGGCAGATTCAGAATCACAAACACCCTCTGTATCAAACTGTACTCAATTCAAGTACCTCAAGCTATACTATTTTATGGAGTTAAAGTATCATATCTTTACCACTATTTATAGCTGACCACTCACATTGAGATTTAAAGTGTGTTTAGGCACATTAAGTCAAAGTCTAATTTTGCATAATATTTTTCATGTATGTACGTAGTGGGGAATCGTGATGCAGCCTAGCACAAATCTAAACCCATTTACCCCCCCAATAACGACAGACCACTTAGTATGGATGAACAGGCCACAGCATTTATTATCACAAACTAAATTACTGCATAACACATCCATAACTTTATTTATTAAATCTCTTCTTTCTGTAACCAAAACGTTAGACATAAATAATCCTAAATTAATATATATACATATATAACTCCACCCATAGTGTTATACAGTGACCCAACCGTCCTGGCCAATAAACATACAGTGGTTCCTAATCACCACTTCGTCTCACCTCCCCCCTCGTCATAAAAATCATATATTTCCAATGCCCACCATCAGCCGACTTTATCCACGCTCGATGGGCACGACACCTCAGGCAACCTAATGTTTAACCTTTTGAAGCAGGGGAGGTTGAGACCTAAAAAACTTGTTCATCTCATTCCATATACTTAAGCGTAACCACTCAAACTCAATTGGCAAGGACATACCCCCGGCTAGCTGTGATGAAATATACCAATAGGGCGGGCGGGAGGGAAGCTGTTCGCTGGCCCAAATCCCAAGTGGCACTGAGGTAAGACCTCCCCCACACTAACTTACACAGAACATAATCCCACCCACACACTCTTCCCAACCAATCCCATGCATCTATCCCCACACTCCTACATGTGCCCTTGTCCGCTTAGCTGCGCTATCTCCCCAGGGCCTCAATGCTCTTAAAACAGATTTATGAAATACACTTTAGCTCATTTAGCACTAGCAGTATTTAAGTTGTCTTCCATGTTGGAATTAGTGTAGGACCAACGGATATTGGGGTACTGTGTCGTAGTGGTGGGCTGAATCCCCATATATGTTTGCTGAGAGGGGATTTTAAGTATCCTTAAAACATCTAAAACTGTATTTTTGTGTGTGCTCTGTTCCTTTGTATTTATTCTGCATTTTGTATAAAAGTCTGATACAAGGCGTCATCTATCTCCTGACATTAACTAAAGGTTCATCTTTACCAATTAAGTTGAAAACAGGGACAATTTATTGAATGCTTCCATTTCAGACAATATATCAACTGATGTTTGATTCTTTTTCTCCACAAAATATATACTTAACAACATGTTATGTTCATGCTGGCATGAATGAAAGCTTTTTATCGGTGATTCATA
This sequence comes from Pelobates cultripes, assembly GCA_933207985.1. Taxonomy (NCBI): domain Eukaryota; kingdom Metazoa; phylum Chordata; class Amphibia; order Anura; family Pelobatidae; genus Pelobates; species Pelobates cultripes. Next base: position 118,316,012 of record OW240917.1, on the reverse strand, counting down.
TTATATGGAAAATAAAATGTGTACTGTTTAGTTTAAAGAGGAATGACTCCTTTAAATCCTTGCTTCACAAGATCATTGTGCTTTTGGAAACCTGCACATTCTAATAGCTATTCTCCTTAATGCAACATTCCTTGTTCCTTTTTACTGTCTAAATTTAGAAAAATGTTAGTTTCTAAGACTCCAAGAAATATAAATGTGCTATTTTTACACTAAAATAAATCCAGCTCATATTGGCAATATACAGTATTTATAAGCCAGGGATCAATGTGAAAGGTTGAATAAATGCATATGTTTGCTGTTAGAGGTTTTATTTTACAATTTATTTCGCAATGAACCAGACAGAAAGGCAGCTGTGTTATCACAGTCATATCTTCACTTCCTGTCACTGGTAAGTCCTCCACTACTGAGAAAACAGTCAAAGTTTCCCTACATGGGCCTTTCAGATAGAGAAATTTCTCATAACGAGAGGAGGGCTTTAGTTTCTCATTATGATAGCTGTCTGTGATGCACCCTGTCTCCTGCTGCTCACACAACATATTCAGCACAGATCTGTCTCCGACTGCTGGTCTGCAAGACCTCATGGAGCACCCAGTTTCCTTCCTCTTCTCTCATGCTCCAAAATGACTATACAGCTGCCTCTTGACTGTAGAAATATTCAGATCCTTATTGGTTAAGTGGGCAAAAGGGTTATCTAGAGGTTACGGTTCAGTCAACTTGTCTATTTATATTTCAAACTCTAGCACAATAATTTTAATTCCAGACATGAAGGAAATATTAAATTGTCAGGATATCACCCCTGCTTGCACACAGGTGTGTCATTGAAAAGGATTATTTCACTGCATAAATTAGTTCACTGGATTGTTTGTGCCCAACAAAACAATATGTATGATGAAGACAAAACCAGCTAAAGAATGGACAAGGCGAACTTTTGACCGAGGTCTCAACTGCAGAGCCTTCACAACTTTTTATCATTTAATACATTACTGTGGTGTATAAGGAAATGTTACTGGAATAAATAAAATTATACAAAAGTTCTATGGTGTGTTGGAGTATGTATGTGTGCCTTATGCCTAAATATGAAAGGGCAATATTGCATGCCTCCCAAAATCTCAAACGGTCAAAGGAGGACCCTTTAATTGTGGAGGTATGATGAAGGGTGGGGCTTTTTTGATAACTTTAAGGTTACTTACTAATAGTTTATTTAACTAAAATGTATTTTAAAACAAGAACAATGTCTCTTATTTACACAGACTGATTTCTAAACACATTTATTGTAGTTTAAGGAGCAAGGCTTTTTTGACATGGTATGCGTTTGCGACCGAGGCCTTTTTGGCGTTTCTGCCATGCATTCATTCCACAACTTCCTCCTTTCAGTTTAAGTGCACCCATACATATTATTATATATGATTTTTAATGGAGAAATGGGGCTTTCTTTTGATACCCTATATATTTGTGTAATGCAATATTAAATAGGCAGAAAAACCTTTTTTTGTTGTTGTCAGTTTTGCATGCAATATTTTCTACACACCAAGTACAAGTACAGAAGACTACTCAAAATAGATTCATTAATTAGTCCTAATTGTAAAAATACCCAATATATATCTAGGATTTTAATTAATTTTTAGAAGTTATAAAACCAATACGGCAATTGGTGAATTATGAAAATGAAATTATGAAATTGTCCATGAATAGATTACAACTTCAGTAGGTACAGAATCCAAAACTGCTAAACAAAAGTATAAATATGTTAAAAAAAAATACATCCTACAGACTGTGTAATTAAGAGCAGTTTGACACTTTTTATTTAACCGTTTTATCACAAACCTAGGTCGTAATTTTTCTTTGTGGGTATTTTCCCCACACGTTTTATTTTGGGGAAATTCAACATGGATGTCCCACTACTGCTAACACCACATATTTGTATTGTGCTTTTGTTCTCGAGGACAATGATACGCTACATGTATACCACTTCCCCTAATCCAAGTCATAATCTAGCCCATAATCTAACCCCTTTTTCTACCAATAATCCAACCTCTAATCCTACCCATAATCCATCCCTAACCTAACCAATAATACTACCTATAATCCAAGTCCTAATTGCACCCTAATCCAACCTCCCGCCTGCAGAGGTACTACGTCAGTAGAGGTATTTCCCAGCTCACACAGTACATAATGCTCTGTGAGTCCTCTCTACAGTGTGATTGCAGCATGAGGCTTGATTATTCATACTTGAATAATCAATTTCTTGATTGATATTATGGACTATATATTCATATGTTTCGAAATACGATTTATTTTTTTTTCCTTCATCATTTTATTATATTTCTCAGACTCCTGTTAATTTATATTGTTTTACTATGAAATAACAGTTAGTTTGCCTACTGCCTCTTGATAAATAATAGTTTTATTAAGTTCTGTAGATACCTGTATGTGCCAGTAGACACAGACTTATTAATGGCTTCAGTACTGCTTGCCTACTTTTACAAAGATTTTTGCAGCCCTGGGTCAAAAAATGCATTGGTTTTATGTATTACTTATCTTAAAATAAACCCTTTTAAAGTTTTTTACAAAGCATGACATTTCTACAAAGATATTATCGACCACCTAAACAGCAAAAATATTTAAATCGTAAAGAACTAATACTATTTCCCATTTCCAGGTCATTTTTGTTTTGTTACTTGTGTAGAGAGTGTGAGTTTTCATAATGATTTGCTTAATTGGTTATCTTTAGTTACAGACACCATGAACAGTTTCAGGTAAAGGGGAAGTCCCATTAGAAGCCACCACTGGGTTCCTATTAGCAGATTGAGTAGGCTGATATATGATTCATCGTGGTCCATTTCTAAAGGTTGTGGTAAAAAAAAAAACCAAAAAAAACTTATGCAGAACATATTAAGTATTAAAGTGGCTTTGACGTGTAAAAATAAAAGGAAATTAAAGAAATAAAAATGTAGAACTTGCTCAAAAGCCACCCTCGGCTGGGACGCAGGACGGTGTGGGCCATGGCAGGGGGACAACTCCCCTTGTACCTTGACTATCCTCTATCCCCCTTTTCTAACCCCCTCTTTTCCCATCTGCCTACACACCGGGATTTGGGGTCCCGGGGCTGGGGCCGAATGAGTTGACGGTAGATAAGCAGATACCGTAGTGGCACTAATGAGTGATAGGGACGAACAAAATGTACACTCACGTAAGTTCACGGATAAAACACGATGACCTCTAACCCAAGACGCGGAACTTCGAGACCCTTCGGGGCCTGTTTGCCCGACACTTAGACGGGTATTACTTAAATATGACGGACCTTTGATAACCCGATTGACATACATCTCATCCCCCCCTGCATGCGGGTGCAATACCCATACTACACGGAACCTCGACGCTTCCCACACGTTAGCTGGCGACAAGGACTCGGACACCACGACTGGGATATAGGGAAGCCTGAACAACGCGCGAGCTCTGCCATAGGAAATGGTCATGGGAAAATTCTAGACTCCGAACGCTTCACTTAAGCTATATGTCGATACATGCTCCCAATAGGGTTTGGTTCTCGGAGTCTCACTGGGATGATACCCCGTTATCTCCCATATTGTAACGAAGTGAGCACATGTGCTCCTAATGGGGGGAAGGAGCTCCAGAAACCCCCGTCCCGAAATGTTGCAGTGGACCCGTATCCCCACTGGTCCCGTGGACACACCGGCCACCGGGCGTGTGAGTTATGTGTGTGTTTTTTCTTGAGTTCCCCGAGTTCTCTCTTACTTATGTTTTACAAATGTTCCCTGCCTGCTCTGACCTGCGTGCCATAAAGTTTCACCTTTGGTGTAGCCCCAAACATGTAATTTACCAAATTGTCCCAAGATATGTTCAGATAAGCGGGCTGCTACTTGCTCCATGTAATACTGGTAGTGACACATTGCCCACTAACCCCCACCATGTATATTTATTCAGGTACACATGGCAAATCCACTAGAGACCTGCGAACCCAAATTACATTTGGGCCCAAGAGCCACTTTACTGGCAACCGTTTGGTTACCCCATCAGCTTACACACTTGGCTTATTGTTGTTCTGATTACGCACTACAACTGTGGAGACCTGCGAGTCTCGATGTTATAATCTCACAATCTCCACAACCAACGATATATACTTCCGGATAGGGATCGAAGGTTAAGCTAATGTAGGGAGGGAAGGTAGGGAAAGAAATTGAAAAAGAAATATTCTGGGATGCTTGGAATAACGTTTGAAGATAATGGTTGTTGGTTATAGCACTGTTGTTTTATTGCAACTTGATAACGTATTGTATAACTGCACTCTTATACACCTGTCAATAAAGATATTTACTAAAAAAAAAACTTGCTAAAAAGCCCAGATATAAAATGATACCTTTCAATGTTGGAAGGTATGAGCACAGGATGAGTCTGGGGCAGGCCATGTTTGGGCATGCTAATGAAGTATGCATGTCATTGATGTCACAGGGGACCTTACTGGACACCTGAAAGCAAACCTTAGACAATGGTACAACAGGCCAAATTTCACACATACTCATATGGGATTTCTATAAGATTATGAAAATATTAAAGCAAACTCGTTTTAGCAAATTCTTACAAGGACGTCACGCCACATGTTTGTTTAAGAAATCAACACAGCTCTGTGGCCTTTAACCCCTTAAGGACACATAATGGAAATTTTGCTGGCCTTTTACTTTTGAAGCAGTGTCCTTAAGGAGTTAATAAATAAATCCTTATATATCTTAAATTTATATTATTCCAAAGTGTAATAAGTGACGGAGACATCTAAGAAAGTATTATTAATTATTGAAGAACTTTGTTATGTCCCTCTGTATCTTTGTAGTTTGATAGTGAAACCCACGCATCACTGCATATAATAAGCCACTGTAGGAGGTAGGAGACAACTGTTTTAAGTCTTTAATGTTATATACTATGTTTATTAGTGTCAACATACAACATTTTATTTACACCTTGTGGCATTATTAGAAAGCTGAATTTCTATAAATGCCAACAGATGTCTTACTAACGTCCATAAGAAATATATTTGACCATTTTTTACATTTATTTAAAATTTGTCTTGTCACACATACTGTATGTGGCAAAGTGGCATTTCTAAAATATAAAATAAAACAAGAATTGTGTGAATTTACCTGATTCGTTTTTTAATACAAGAAATCAGCAGTAAAAGATGTATACAAATTTGAGAAAAATTTATTTTTCATATTTTTTTTATAGTTGTTACTTGTCCCGTCCAGCGGTGGAACCAGGGCTGCCATCATAAATGTTGGGGCCCCTGACACAGCTCAAGGTCTGGGCCCCCCGGCCCCCCAGTCCGTCCAAAGTGCTTCCCCCCTCCCACCCTCCCCCCCCGAATCCCATCACAATGGGACATCACAATGCCCCACCCATATGATCTGCCATGATAACTAACACTAGTGCTGCAGTGCCGCTGTGTTTACATTAAAAGGCCTGCAGGGACAGGCTAGACACCAGAACCACTACATTAAGCTGCAGTGGCTCTGGGGACTATAGTGTCCCTTTAATGTGAGGTAAATTAGAGATTAGTGCCACGAATAATATACTAGATTACAACCAGATGAGGATGATGATGGGCTCTAGCTGCCGTCTGACTCCACTGGTCTGGTGTACAACAGGCTCTCTGGAGGCGGTTTGTAACTGTGGTCACAAAAATCACTGTTCTGGGAGAACGGGAAGCAGCTCCATTTTTTTGAGGGCCCTTTACACAGCTCAAGGTCTGGGTCCCAGGGTCCACCTTCATGTTCCACCAATGAGTTTGTTCACAGGGAGTGGAGTGTGTGTGTGGGGGATGTCCTGATGTGTGTAAGGAATGCATTGTGTGAATCTGTGTTTGTATGTGTAAGGGCTGCAAGATGAGTTTGTGTATGTATGGGATGCAGTGTGTGCGTCTGTAAGGGATGCATTGAGTGTGTGTAAGGGGTGCATTGTGTGTTGCTGTGTGTAAGGGATGCATTGCTTGTGTACGTGTGTCTGTGTGTAATGCATTGTGTGTTTTTCTGTGTGCAAGGTGTGCATTGTGTGTGATGGATGTCAATCTCTCCCCCTCCCCCCGTCAATTTCCTTCTCCCCTCCCTCCCTCTCTCCAATTTCCTTCTTCTCCCCCTCCCTCTCCAATTTCCTTCTTCCCCCCTCCAATTTCCTTCTTCTCCCCCTCCCTCTCAATTTCCTTCTTCCCCCCTCCAATTTCCTTCTTCTCCCTCTCATTTCCTTCTCTCCCCCGTCCCTCAAATTTCCTTCCCCTCCTCCCGTCCCTCAAATTTCCTTCCTCTCCCCGTCCCTCAAATTTCCTTCCTCTCCCCCGTCCCTCAAATTTCCTTCCTCTCTCCCTCCCTCAAATTTCCTTCCTCTCCCCCCTCCCTCAAATTTAATTCCTTTCCCCCCTCCCCCTCAAATTTAATTCCTCTCCTCCCCTCAAATTTCATT
>OW240917.1:118253332-118301406 GCA_933207985.1 Pelobates cultripes | reverse complement strand
GTGCAGTATTCTTGACTTTTCATGTTATCGTAAGGAGAAGGAGATTGAACAGAGAAAAATGTGTACATTTTAAATAAACAGGAAAAAAAAGTATAAAAACAGGTATGAAACATACACATCCACCAACAGACACACTGACACACATTCATTGACAGATACTCACTCAGTGTCAGACACACACACACACTATGATACACATATACTCACTGGCGAAAACACACACACTCTGTCAGACACACACATTCGCTAACAGACATACACATTGACTGACAGATATACACACACTGACACAAACAGACACTCTTACTAACAGACACAGACACGTTATCCAACAGACACACACACTAGCACACTCACCAACACACGCACACTAACACACTCCCTAACAGACAGACAGACATACACACCAGCCAAAGAAGTCTCTGGGCGGGTTTTTTGGGGGGGTTGCCTCTCTGAAGTTCCGCCCAACGCAGATGCCTTGTCAGCCTCGCGGTAAATTCACAGCCGGAACAAATACCAGGTATGCCAGTTGTTAATAAGTAATTTAGTGGTGGTAGGTTACCTTGTACATCAACCATCATTAAGGGGTTAAAAGCACTTTAAAGCAAGATTCACATCATTCTTCAGATGCCCAATAATTGAGACTGTTCTTGCAGGTAATGAAACATTTTGAAAGTGCTATTTCTTTCCTGTACTACAGGTTTTGCAGTAATGATTTTTCTGAAAAAGAAAGACCCGAGACAGACAAATTTGAATCCGTTAAGTGCTTGGACACAGAGTGAAGCTGAGGACAGAATGCATCAGATTTCAATTTCACAATAGCACAGGGTACAGTTGTAATTTAAATGATCAAGGAATAATAAGCACGGGAGAGAAAGGTATGTTCATTTAGCCTATGGAAAAGACTATAGTTTTTATCAGGTTATTTTCTGCTCTATTAAGAATAGCACGTACTACTTCTCTACAATAATGACCATAAAATGACAGTGCAGTAATGCTAGGATTTCAATTACTGGATAAGTAGCGAGAATGCTGCGATCTGCCAGGAGTTGTTCAGTTTCGCACCAAGGAAAATGTTAGGATAAAGATATACTGTCTGAAAATGAAAACCTCATTCAGTTGTTTTCATTGACACCTGTGCAACTTTATAAATATTTTGAAATGTTTTTGTGTCCTGAGCATATTTTCAAAGAAAGGCCAAAGTTATATCATTACAATGATTGTTAGTTTTTGTTTTTTTGTTTGTTTTTTTTTTTTTTAATTCTTTTCTTGTTAACATTTATTTAGCAAAGTTATCAAAAACATTATGTGAATAACAGAGTTATCCTGTGCCGGGAACAGAAAAAAAATAAACAAGTGTGTGTACTGCAAAATTTTAATACAATAAAAAATATCATGGTTGGTGCATATGGTAACAGTGCCAACATAATATTGCTACATAATAACAAAACTTAAAGGCAGTATTTTCAAGATATTGCATTAAATAGCCAGTGATTTGGCTAAATCCCAGAGGAACAGGTACCAGCAAACGGGTACCAAAGAAAGAAGAATGAGCTGAAAGGAAATAAATGTATCCCATGGTAGGAGGTAAGGTCTAAAAAGAGTAGAAGTAGAAGTAGAAGAGAGGGAGAAAAAGGGAGGGCAGTGATAGAACCCTCCATATCCATATTCTGGAGGTCGATCGCTGTCAAGTTTGTTTATTTACATTATTGAACCAAAAGCCCAATCTACACCAAATCTATTGCAATTGCTAACTGTATGTGAAATTAGTTTTGAAAGCAGATATTAATGTGGTTTCCGCGGCACTGAGCAAGGTGTGAGATAGATAGATATATATATATATCTGCGAGTTGCATGGCAGCTGGCCCCCGCGTACTTGGAGCCACCAGCTCGCCTATCCGAAGGGCCGCAAAAAAGCAGATAGCAAAAGCGGCCCGGAACAGGAGAACCTAATCTATATATCTATATCTATTACACACACACACCTCTCCACCTCCTATTCCTACCATCTTAATTATATTACTCACGCGTGTAAGCCTGCAGGCCTTGCATTAGATAGTTGAACCCTGCAACATCTAGTACTCCTGTACCAAACTAATTTACTTTATAAGAACAGTAATTCTTTAAATTTCGTTCTTGAAGTTGTTTGGTCTTTTCATTTTATACACATATTGCTCTCTTTTTCCATGTTGCTTACCTTACTTGCTCTGTTTAGTGAAATATTGGGTTAAGTAGATAAAAACTTATATGGTCCTATCGTATATAGATTGAGTGATTTCAATTTTAATTAATAAGGACTCTCCAGGCACCAAGCTAACGTATTTTATAGCTTATGTATTTTTTCTGCAGGCCCAATTATGTATGTTTGTTTAGTTTGTTTTTTGCAAATAATACATGTTTTGTAGCCTTTTCTACCTTAAAGTAACACTATAGAATCAGGAACACAAACCTATATTTCTTACCCCATAGTGTTAAATCCACCACTTAGGTGGCTTGCTTCCTTAGAAAGGGTTAACTCAACTTAATTCCAGCACTATGTGGGCCACGGTTCTGCCTCCTTAGTAACATCACCAAAATTAGATTTTTTGCCAAGCATTGGATTGGCAGAAATCAGAAGGAGGCAGGATGGGTGCAGAGCCAAGTGCAGTTTTTGCCAATCAGCATATCCTCCTAGAGATGCATTGAATCAATGCATCTCTCTGTGCAGAGCGGGGAGATACCGAATGCCAGTGCTGCCTACTGTGCAGCACTGCACCAGGAAGCACCTTCACTGGCCACGTGGAGGTGTTCCTAGGGGGCAATGGAAACACTGCATTTTCTCTGATAGTGCCCAAAGGGAATGATTATTAAGCTGTAGTTGTTCTGGTGACTATAGTGTCCCTTTAACTCTACATTTTTTACCCAAACTTTTATATTAAAATATTTCCTTGCTAGTTCTTGTACCTATGTACAACCTATGTAGTTTTCATTCCTTCATTGTGCAATACCACAGTTAACCAGATCATCAGGAAGTAAAACTTTCTGTTGATTAGTAGTTGTGGAAATATGGATGCCTTGAAGAGCATATCTTAATTGTGTGTTTTTTGGTTTTTTTTATTATGTCATGTGTTTACTTAAAAAAACCCAAAAAAAAGTCTTAGCTTCATGTATCCAGTCGATCGCTGTCATCCACTCTGGGAGAGAGTTGGGTCAGACCTCCGATCACTAAATGGGGTACCCAGGGAGTACATCTGTGCTGTTTGCTTGGTCTTTAGGGATTAGAGGATGAACCCTGGCAGGGCCTACAAAAATATTGGCCGGGTGAGCATAAAATAAAAATGTATTACTGACCCTATAGTGTTAATTACAAAGTCTAATCCACCTAAATATAGTAAAATCTTACATTTATTCCAGTCTGCTGCTGCTTCCTCTGCCCCTGAGCTTCCTGCTTGGCTGACATCATCAGAAGTGTTGATCTGAGCCAATCACAATGCTTTCACATAGGAGACTGTCAAGGAGGCAGATCAGGGACAAGCCAAACACAACCCTGGCGAATCACCTCATTGAATCAATGCATATCTATGAGGAAAGTTCAGTGTCTCTATGCAGAGGAGGGAGACACTGAGTGGCAGTGCTGCACACTGTGCAGCACTGCCCCCATGAAGAACCTCTAATAGTCATGAGGAGTGGAGGTATCCCTTGGCTGTAATGTAAACACTGCTTTTTCTCTGGAAAAAAAAAGTGTTGACTGCAAAAAGCCTTAACGCAATGATTATACTCACCAGAACAAATACAATAAGGTATAGTTGTTCTGGTGACCACAGTGTCCTTTTAAAGGACCACTATAGTGCCAGGAAAACATACCCCCTCCCGCCGGGCTCTGGAGAGAGGAAGGGGTTAAACACTTACCTTTCTCCAGCGCCGGGCGGGGAGCTGTACTCCTCCTTGCTCGCGACGTCATCGGCTGAATGAGCATGCGCGGCAGGAGCCGCGCGCGCATTCAGCCGGTCGCATAGGAAAGCATTTACAATGCTTTCCTATGGACGCTTGCGTGCTCTCACTGTGATTTTCACAGTGAGAAGCACGCAAGCGCCTCTAGCGGCTGTCAATGAGACAGCCACTAGAGGCTCTGGAGGCTGGATTAACCTCAGTATAAACATAGCAGTTTCTCTGAAACTGCTATGTTTATAAAAAAAGGGTTAATCCTAGAGGGACCTGGCACCCAGACCACTTCATTAAGCTGAAGTGGTCTGGTGCCTAGAGTGGTCCTTTAAGCAGACTCCTTCCAAACTGCTGTGAAGGTTGGGTAAAATGACTGCCTGTTGAGATGGGGGTGGATCAATTTATACCAATTTCATAGTTCTGTTTTCTGTCCTTTCTGCTTTGAAGGGAGGAGCTAACCCATAACTAAATACTGCCATGCTTTACTCCAGAAGACAATGACTTTATGCCTGGTGCTTATCGGCTATAATTTAAATAAGTCAAAAAGATATCACTCCTGGGACTTGTTCTCAGATTACAACTTAACTTTTAATTGTTAAATAAAATTGCTAGCATTTTAGTTTTATACAAAAAAAATTTCATTAGGAACCGTGTGTGTGTGTGTGAGATAGATATATATAGATATATGTGTGTATATATGTATATATGTGTGTTATTTAAATTCTGCTTCATTCATATACTGTCTACTACAAGAAAGATGAATTTTTACCCCTGAGGCAGCTACTTGATGCATGTCAAAGTAGCATAAAATTCTTTGCTAAAAATAGAATCAAACTCTATGGGTCAGAGTCTGAAATTGTATGGTAACCACGATATGCTTTTTTACAAAAATGTTCTCATTATTTTAGCTCATTTATTATTAAGTTAATTTATATTTATTCCAAAGCATGTAAATGCATCTTTTTAAAAATCATATTATGTATTTAAATGCTTTCGTTTTTATTTAAAACTGAAAGTTGATCTAAATGGGATTTGTCGGTCGTGTAAATGTAATTTACTTGTAATCAGATTATTACAAAGAAAATGCCAGAATTGCAACTTTGACTTTGCAGAAAAATAACACGCTAACTAGTGTCCAGATTATGCCTCTTCCTTGGCAATCTTATTTGCCAATAGCAGCGAGTTGTTGTATTTTTACTTTTTGAAAATAAGGCATAATTATTTCTTTTAATTTTCTTTATTCGTAGGTTTTGGTAGTTTGAAAATAAAACGACTGCATTCGACAGTCTTTTTTTAAAAAAAAAAAAACAAATACTTATGAGACCTGAGCAGGCTTGATAAAGCATATTGGTTCTTATCGGCCAACACAATCTTCCATGAAGTGATGGACCATAAATTTCAGTGCGGAGTGCAGAGAAAAGGTGATTTAGTTGTCACGAAATAAGTGACATTATTATTTGTCAAAATAGAGAGTCAGCGCTAAGTAATGGATAAGGCAGCAACCACAAAGGCAATCCCTCAAAGTACTCTTAAAACACAATAGGAGAGAAAACAAAGAAAAAAGGCTGCGCCACGCAAAATAAATATAATAGGATAACAATAGTTTATCCCAATAAAAAGTCTTAACTTGACAGTTCTTTCTTTAGTTCAAATGGTCTGTAACGTGTTTGGTCAGGGATAGTGTCCACGTGGGCCTTCCCCGGAAGGATCCAATAATATGCAAAGACAAAAGATAGAACCAAAATAGTGCAATATATCCAATAGGGTAAAATAGAAGATAAAAAGGAAGACGGTAGTGCACTCACATGAGTAAGAGCTATAACTAGCTCTAGTAAGAACAGCGTACAGCGGTACAATCCCCGCTTATGGGATATGGTGCAGTTGTCTTGCTTCAAAAGTATGTTCAACACTCAAAGAGAATAAAATAGAGACAACCAATAGTGCTCTCTGAATAAAACAATGGTGTTAATATATATATAAAAAGGTACTCACAAGGGTGGGGCAGACAAACTGCCCACTGGTATAAGCACCTAGGATTTCTTGGAGTCCACAACGATAAAAATGCCAGGTAAAAAACAAAAATTATTAGAGTGTATAAAAGATGATTGGCACAAATAAAAGTAACCAAAAGATCTTTAATGAGTAAAATACACAATATAAAATCCACAAACACGTTTCGCCTAAAAAGGCTTTCTCAATATGGAATTGGAACATAATACCTGGCAGGGTGAGTTTAAATAAGGTAAGAATTAATTAAAATTGGTGCCTAAAATCCGGTCAGCCAATTAAAATACAGATATAAGTAATATTAATAAAACATGTTGATAAGATAAAAATAACATTAGGATGGAGTAGTAAACATAGTGTAGTACATGAAATATCAAAACGAGCGTTAGTACGCTGCATAAAAACGTTTTAGTGCGGTCAGGTGACTATATTAGTGGCAGCCGTCGGCACGCATGAGTATCGCGGCCGCCGAGGGGAGGTGGGCGGGACGTGGGGGCTGAGACTAAATAGCCAATGAGGGACGGGGCGGGCAGGGAAGGCGGGGACATGTCGAACGGCGAGAATAGTGATCGTAGCCGTCGGCAAGATAGGGGGAGGGGCGGAACAATAAGTGGAAATAGGAAGTGGCATGGGATCAATACATTAACTGAAACAGATATATAAATACAATATCAAAAACAGAGTAAAAGAATACAGAGGGAATACACAGCATGTATAGTAAATGCAAATAAGTAAAATTGTAATGTGTACATTTTTATAAAAAATTAAACAGATCAAATTCTGCATTCAAACCATGGGGCATAAGTGTCTGGAGCTTGTGTACCCATTCCATTTCAGTTTTCCCAAGAAAGTTTTTAATGTCACCTCCTCTCCCGGGAGTGGTAAATTTTTTATTCCCATACATTTTGACAATCACGGGTTATTATTGTGTTTAATAAAATGTTTGGACACTTAATGATTCAGATATCCATTTTTTATGTTTCTGCAATGTTCACTTAGTCTTATTATTAAAGGACCACTATAGTGCCAGGAAAATATACTTGTTTTCCTGGCACTATAGTGCCCTGAGGGTGCCCCCACCCTCAGGGCCCCCCTCCCGCTGGGCTCTGGGGAGAGGAAGGGTTTTAAATCTCGACAGTGCCCCCAAGAGCCAAATTTTAAGACTTCGGAGAAATTGTTCACAATTAAATGATTTTAAACAACAAGCAGATTTAAAAAAAAAAAAATTTATTGAAAAAAATTACTCTGAATCAATTTTAACAGATACTGTCAATAACATTCAACCGAAAGATAGAGACGAACTCTTGACATATAAAACAAAAGAGACTGATGGTACTATGTCCCTACATATTATTTTTAATTACAATAATAAAAGTGGCAATATTAAGAAAATCATAAAAAGACACTGGCACATTCTAAAACATGATACTCTTAAAGGACCACTATAGTGCCAGGAAAACATACTTGTTTTCCTGGCACTATAGTGCCCTGAGGGTGCCCCCACCCTCAGGGACCCCCTCCCGCCTGGCTCTGGAAAGGGGAAAAGGGGTAATTTCTCTGAAACTGCTATGTTTATGAAAAAATGGGTTAACCCTAGCTGGACCTGGCACCCAGACCACTTCATTAAGCTGAAGTGGTCTGGGTGCCTAGAGTGGTCCTTTAACAAAACCCGAACAGCTCAATATAGTTTTTAGAGGAGCCCCTATAGTTTTTAGAGGAGCTTCCCCCCCCCCCCCTCTGGACCGGGGGGGTCATCCCGGTTTGCAAGGGCATTAGCCAGCGCATCAACCCGGACCTAAACAGCCGCTGGTGAGGATTAGCCGCTGGGTGAAGGCCCACAAGATGGCCGCCGCGCGCCGATCATGTGCGTGAGCTGCCTGTGAGATCGAGCGGATGCTTACCTAAAAGTGAGGAAGCCAACGGAGCAAATGAATGAGCACACACTGCTACCCTGCCGGGTCCTTGCAAAAAATCTTGAGACTCACTGTGGCTGAACTCCCTGCTGTGACTCACCTGTGGCATTGGGTGCCATTCAGATAACGTGACTCCTGCTAACACAGGGCAAGACCAACGCCAGCAATGTAATGACTCTTGTTATCCTCAGTCTATGCATTACATTTTTAGGACCCTGTGGTGTTGATAGTTTATCTACTTTCCTAACAATACTTAGCAAGCGACTATCTTAACTAATTAACTTAATCTCCTGATGGCCTGACATGTCTCCTAGCACTGTTTTAATCTCTTTTGTTGTTATATGACAAGCATTTAACTCCTCGTGTTCACTTGTTTTCTAGTGCTACATGTTAGGCTGGCAGGTCCAGGTACTCAGGTCCTTGCCTATAATTTGACTCACTCCTGTACCTCACTTGTGATGTATACTAAACTTAGACAGCTCGCATCTCATATTCAGTATGCCCACCAGTTAAATATGCCTGCCTAGCCTGTTCATTAAGGTTGAATTCCCGTGCTGTCTGTGCCATTACTAATCTAGACGCATGTAACCACACTACAACTACACTAGCAAAGTTACTCTAGCAATGTTAACTGTGAATCACCCTACCTTATGCTAACGTTTTCGCTGTTTAACCAATCTTGTTATAAAAATGTGCAATTTCTCATGCCACTGTCAAACCTAAACACATCTTCAAACACGCTATTGTGGCGTATGTCGATAACATGTAACTAACTGCACAACAAAAATAAAGAATAAAAAAAAAAAATTTTTTTATTTATCTGCTCGAATGCCCTGTTGCCTCCAGTATGTTGGAATGACCACAAGGTGCTTAAAAAAACATTGCAGAAAACATTAAAAATGGATATCTGAATCATTCAGTGTCCAAACATTTTATTAAACACAATAATGACCCAAGCTTGTTAAAATGTGTGGGAATAAAAAAAAATGTACCACTCCCTGGAGAGGAGATGACATAAAAAACATTCTTGGGAAAACTGAAATGGAATGGGTACACAAGCTCCAGACACTTATGCCCCATGGTTTGAATGCAGAATTTGATCTGTTTAATTTTTTATAAAAATTTACACATTACAATTTTACTTATTTGCATTTGTATTTACTATACATGCGGTGTATTTCCTCTGTATTCTTTTACTCGGTTTTTGATATTGTATTTATATATCTGTTTCAGTTAATGTATTTATCCCATGCCACTTCCTATTTCCACTTATTATTCACTATTCTCGCTGTTCGACATTTCCCTGGCCGCCCCCGTCCCTCATTGGCTATTTAGTCTCATCCCCCACCTCCCCTCGCCGGCCGCAATACTCATGCGTGCCAACGGCTGCCCCTAGTGCACGTGCATGCAGGGCCGCCATCAGTAATTTTGGGGCCTCTGACAAAGCACAAGGTCTGGAGTGTGTGTAAATTTGTAGTGAATGCAGAGTGTATGTTAATGTGTAGCAGATGCAGAGTGTGTGTGTTAGTGTAGTGAATGCAGAGTGTGTTAATGTGTAGCGGATGCAGAGAGTTTGTTAGTGTGTAGCGGATGCAGAGAGTGTGTGTTAGTGTAGCGAATGCAGAGTGTGTTAATGTGTAGCGGATGCAGGGAGTGTGTTAGTGTGTAGCGGATGCAGGGAGTGTGTTAGTGTGTAGCGGATGCAGAGAGTGTGTTAGTGTAGTGAATGCAGAGAGTGTGTTAGTGTAGTGAATGCAGAGAGTGTGTTAGTGTGTAGCGGATGCAGAGAGTGTGTTAGTGTGTAGCGGATGCAGTGTGTGTGTTAGTGTGTAGCGGATGCAGTGTGTGTGTTAGTGTGTAGCGGATGCAGAGTGTGTGTCAGTATAGTGGATGCAGTGAGTGTATGTTGTATTAGTGTATGCGGTGTGTGTGTGTTGTATTAGTGTATGCGGTGTGTGTGTGTGTTGTTTTAGTGTATAAATGTGTAATCTGGGGGAGGGGAAGGAAGGGGCATTTTAACATTATTTTTTTTATTAATTTAATTAAATGTTTCTCCCCCCCCCCTGTTTCTTACCTGTGTCCAGAGAGAGGGGAGATTTCATGATCCCTGGTGGTTCGGTGGCATGGGGGCCTCCCTGTTATTGCACAGGGGGTCCAGGCAGCACACAGCTTCTCCTCCTCTCTTTCTTCTAATAACTCTTGCGAGACCCGCGGAGCGTTGCCATGGTAACGGGTCTCGCGAGCGTTATTAGAAGAAAGAAGAGAGGAGGAGAAGCTGTGTGCTGCCTGGGCCTCCTCTGCGGTAACAGGGAGCCGGGGGCCCGCGGCTGCACACATAGATAGCGATATTCGCTATCTATGTGTGCGGAGAAAGAAAGTGGGGCCTGGGACTGCCAGAGCAGTCCGGGCCCCCCAGGGCCGCCACAACCATGACAACCGTCACGGTTGTCACCCCCTGATGGCGGCCCTGCGCGCATGCCAACTGCATTTCCCAAATCCCATTGAGTCACAACTATAGTCATGTTAACGCACTAAAACGTTTTTTTTATCCAGCGTATTAACGCTCGTTTTGATATTTCATGTACTACACTATGTTTACTCTATCCTAATGTTATTTTTATCTTATCAACATGTTTTATTAATATTACTTATCTGTATTTTAATTGGCTGACCGGATTTTAGGCACCAATTTTTATTAATTCTTACCTTATTTAAACTCACCCTGCCAGGTATTTTGTTTTAATTCCATATTGAGAAAGCCTTTTTTAGGCGAAACGCGTTTGTGGATTTTATATTGTGTATCTTACTCATTAAAGATATTTTGGTGAGCTCTTACACCGGAGGGCACAAAAACAATAATCCTGGCAAGCCGAATTAAGCCAACAGCCCACGGTGTCCAGAAACCGATATAGAACCACACGAGGAACAAAACGGTACAGGTCATGCACCACAGTGATTCACGAGCACATGTACCGGCCATGCGGCCTATACTGCAGAGGAGCCTGAAGCCTGGGGGAGGCGGCCGATCGCCCGGCAAGGGACCTGCTTGCAAGCGAGAACTACAAGATGCCCAGCTACCCCCCCCTCTGGACCGGCGGGGGATATCCCGGTCCTCGCTGGGGACGATTACCCCCACAGCAAGACGTGAACAAGCGACAACACATGCGGGTAAACGGGACTGCCAAGGCCCAAACAAGATGGCGCCACAGGCCCGACAGGCGACAAAAGGCTCCCCTACCAAACCACCTCTTCACACGCTGAACTTCTTTGAACGTCTCTGCACCAGCCTATGGAATGGGCTCCGCAGTAGGCGCCGGCTCTTCAAACAAGCGAGAAAAGAAGCGGCGGCATGGATTCGTCCTGCCACCCGACACCTACTGAGTGGTTGCCCGACCCGAGTCCCCAAAAGGGCCCTCAGACAGAGAAGAGGCGGGAGTTCGGAATGGGGGAGAGAGGAGAACGGCTCCCCAGGCTCCAACAATAGTAACCACATATGGCAGCACAAAATAGCCACACACACCCGACCAACTCACCGACCAGCGGCATCTGAAGCTTCTGACCATTGCAGCATGTCCCCACACTTCTGGACGCACGCTGAACACTCATACCAAGCACCTATCACCCCGGGGGCGACCCGGCGCCAGCAGCAAGGTACAGCCAAAAGACCCCATCAACTCCTGCACATTCAACGATCTCAAACGGAGATCCAGGGGCACAGACAACGGGGAGCTGTGGGACCACATCTTTCCCAAAGACTGGACCATGATCTGCCCCTCACAGGCATAGGCTAAGCTGAGCTGACAAGTGGAATTCTCTGGGAATTACTATTGTCCAAATATGTTTTTCTTCGGAACGCTGATTTGATTTTTATTTATTTATTTTTTATTTATTTTTCTTTTCATGTGATTATATCAGCAGTCCTGATAGCTGATATATCTCTTTTCTTGACTCTCGATTGATAGTGCCTTTATCTACCACCCCAAGGGGGCCCCCTAGGGTGAGCATGCTGACAGCCCAGAAATAAGCAATACGTTTTCTCCAGATCTTAAAATGCTGTTTCAATGGTTTAGCACCCCTTTACAGTGGTCATCCCACTGCAGCTTCAGACTACAGTGCTACTTAAACCCAAGAGCAAGCAGCTCAGACCCATTGTGGGACAGGGAAAACACAGGGAGCATAGTGGGGTATTGGTCTACTTAAATAAGCGTGTATTGCATAGCACCCCAAAGCTCTAGCCATATACAAACCTAATCAAAAGTATGCCTCCTCACCATAGTTTTATTCGTCCCATAGCACTCAAACCTATACCAGTTCTAGTAACCCCTCGCAGTTGGTTTAGCCTGTCTTGAACCCGCGCATAGTTGCCAAACATTACGTACCCAAAGTTATGCATGTCTAACTGTGAATGCTTCTAAATAAGCTATGATTAACAGATACTATCTGCTACTAATCTATGTTAAACAAGACTTCATCTCCTAACTAAAAATTGTGCAAGTACCAATGTATACTCCATTGTTACTGATGTTTGCAAAGCATGAGGATTGCCTTTGGGGTACCCCGTGCACATATGTTATTCCAAATGCACTGCAAAAATAAAGAATTTTTAAAAAAAATAAAAAAATAAAGATATTTTGGTTACTTTTATTTGTGCCAATCATCTTTTATACACTCTATAATAATTTTTTGTTTTTTACCTGGCATTTTTATCGTTGTGGACTCCAAGAAATCCTAGGTAGGGATCAAACCACCAACGCTTATACCAGTGGGCAGTTTGTCTGCCCCACCCTTGTGAGTACCTTTTTATATATATATTAACACCATTGTTTTATTCAGAGAGCACTATTGGTTGTCTCTATTTTATTCTCTTTGAGTGTTGAACATACTTTTGAAGCATGACACCTGCACCATATCCCATAAGCGGGGATTGTACCGCTGTACGCTGTTCTTACTAGAGCTAGTTATAGCTCTTACTCATGTGAGTGCACTACAGTCTTCCTTTTTATCTTCTATTTTACCCTATTGGATATATTGCACTATTTTGGTTCTATCTTTTGTTTTTGCATATTATTGGATCCTTCCGAGGAAGGCCCACGTGGACACTATCCCTGACCAAGCACGTTACAGACCATTTGACCTAAAGAAAGAACTGTCAAGTGGGATATACTATTGTTATCATATTATATTTATTTTGTGTGGCGCAGCCCTTTTTCTTTGTGTTCTCTCCCATTATTATTTGTCAGTTGCAAAAACAAAAGATTAATTGTAGTATTTGAAACCCTGTCAGACAGTCGATCTCCAAAAATCCTTTATCTGACTAGTAAGTAGTTTTTTGTTTTTTTTTTGTTTTTTTTTTTTTTATCTTTTGTCTTAAACCGAAGGTTTGAAAAGAGGAGAGGCACGCACTTTTAATTCTTGCATACATTAAAGGAAAACTGCAGTATCCTGACACTATTGATGTAACAACACATTTTAGCTCCTCGGATTTATTTGCCTCTTGTTAAAGTTATTTTACTCTTATTATTTCCAGTGCCACACCAGTCTTGTCGCGGCTAACTCCGTCTCCCATCCTGTGATCATTTGACAATCTCAGCCAATCCAATGCATTCCCATAGCAAAACATTGGGGGGCTATTATGCATGTACTGCAAATGCCAATCAGCATCTTCTCAAAGAGCTGCATTTAACCAGTGCATCTCTATATGGAGTGTTCAGTGTCTTCATGCAGAGCGTGCAGCACTGACCCATGATGCACTTTTAATGGCCCTCTGAGTGACTGCCACTAAAGGTATTCCTAGGCAGTAATGTAAACACTGCCTTTTCTCTGAAAAGGCAGTGCTTACAGCAAAAAAGCCTGCAAGAACAGGCTATAGATACCAGAGTCATACATTAAAGCATCACTATAGGGTCAGGAACACAAACGTATTCCTGACCCTATAGTGTTAAAACCACCATCTAGCCCCCCTGGGCCCCTCATGCCTCCATAAACATAGCAAAATCTTGTTTCAAGCCAGAAGCTGTAGATCTGCATTCTATTTGCCTAAAAAAACAAAAAAACAGTCTGCTGACATCATCAGAAGTGGTAGCCGGATCCAATTACAGTGCTTCCCCATAGGATTGGCTGAGACTGACAAGGAGACAGATCAGGGGCAGAGCCAGCACAATTCAAACACAGCCCTGGCCAATCAGCATCTCCTCATAGAGATGAATTGAATCAAGTGAATCTCTATGAGGAAAGTTCAGTGTCTGCATGCAGAGGGTGGAGATACTGAATGTTTGGATGCATTTTAGGCAGCCATGACCC
The DNA here is from genome assembly GCA_933207985.1 of Pelobates cultripes. Taxonomy (NCBI): domain Eukaryota; kingdom Metazoa; phylum Chordata; class Amphibia; order Anura; family Pelobatidae; genus Pelobates; species Pelobates cultripes. The sequence continues at coordinate 118,287,265 of OW240917.1, read as the reverse complement.
AGGAAGGATCTCTAACAGCTATCTGAGGAGTGGCCATTGAAGTTATCACTAGGCTGTAATGTAAACACTGCATTTTCTCTGAAAAGACAGTGTTTACAGCAAAAAGCCTGAAGGTAATGATTCTACTCACCAAAGAAAATTCAATAAGCTGTAGTTGTTCTGGTGACTATAGTGTCCCTTTAAGGTTTTTTTTTTATTTTAAATGTACCATATATACTCGAGTGTAAGACGAGTTTTTCGGCACATTTTTTGTGCTGAAAAACCCCCCACTCGTCTTATATTCGAGTCAAGGTCTGTATTATGGCAACTTACATTTCCATAATACAGACCAGGACCTCCGGGTTACCATGGCAACGCTCCGCGCGGCACTCGGACCGCGAGACTTACACTGGAGCTGACCGTAACGGAGGTAAACGGAGCTGACAGGAGCTGCAGGAAAGGTAAGTAACAGCTTGCTCCCAGCCCCCCTCCTGCACAGCCAATCCACTGGACCACCAGGGAATAATATAGCCCCCCTCCCTGGCCATGTATCAAGCAGGGAGGGGGGACAAAAATAAATAAATCTTTAAATAATATTAAAATAATTTTAATAATATTAAAAAACATTTTTTTTTAAATTTAATATTAAAATAATAATTAAAAAAATAATAAAAATGCCCACCCCCTACCAAGGTTACACACTCTGCATCACATACACAAACACACTCTGCATTATATACACACTCTGCATTATATATACACACTCTGCATCATACACACACACACACACACACTCTGCATTATATATATACTGTAAATAAATATTCAATTAATATAATTTTTGGGGGATCTAATTTTATTTAGAAATTTACCAGTAGCTGCTGCATTTCCCACCCTAGTCTTATACTCGAGTCAAGTTTTCCCAGTTTTTGGGGGTAAAATTAGGGGTCTCGACTTATATTCGGGTTAAATGAAATGATCACTGGTAAGTTATCCTGATATGTCCTGGAGTTGAATCGAATACTTTCATATTTTGCATTAATTAAATCTTGCATACAAATGTAAAAACATATGCTAAGAATAATTAAAATACAAAATAAAATTGGGCTTTCTCGGCATCCAAGAAATACAATGGAGATTCTGTTCCCTACTGTATACTTTGTCTTTTGTTAATTTTGGAAGCCATTCTTTAGAGAAGACCTTTCCAGTTGAAGTCTCACTAGATTTATTGTAGAATAGGTTTGGTCAGTGTATATACTTATTTTACATCTTGGTTTGTGTATTGTCAGTGGAAAAGACTGTCTATGCAAACCTGTGTGTGTTATCTCCTAAGATTCCCATTTTGTTCTACTGTAACTAATTTGTGCAATAAATATCACAACTGAAATACGCTTTCATTTTTTTTTTTTTTTATTGTACAATGTTCTTTTCTATTAAACGTCGTAGAAATTATTACTGTGGACTTTAGGTTTTTTTGTTGTTTTTTTTGTTGTTGTTGTCTCACAGTGAGAGCACCACGGCTGAACACAAAATATGGTAGATGCTTATATTAAAGGATCACCATAGGCACCCAGACCACTTCGGCTTAATGAAGTGGTCTGGGTGCCAGGTCCATCTAGAATTAACCTTGCCTGCTGTAAACATAGCAGTTTCAGAGAACCTATGGGTTAATCCAGCCTCTAGTGGCTGTCTCATTGACAGCCGCTAGAGGCGCTTCTGCGCTTCTCACTGTGATTTTCACAGTTTTCCTGGCACTATACTGGTCCTTTAATATAATAATGTGTTCTATAAAGATGATCTTAATATCTCTTCATTTGTATGAATGTAGCAGTCCTAAGAAAGCCTCCTTACAGTTTCATCAAGCTTTCATTTGCATTTAGCAGGCAAGAACAAAGTGTTCTCTTGATGTTTTAATTAAAACAGCATGGAATGGTGAAAATATTATTGCTCCTCCATGACTATTTAGATTTGGCTAGCAGCGTCCTTTAAAAGCATCACATCCAGTGCTTGTTGTCAGAAATCAAATTATTCCTTTAAAACCTATTTTGGCAATGCTTTAAGGGACTCTATAGCATTTATTGTGATAGCAGGAAAATTGAAAATAAAATGCAGCGACAGTGTTCCTAATCTTAGTGTAATTAAAATCCTTTCTAGGTTTGTCCCCCTCCCCACTAAAGTAATACAATTAAAAAGATTTTACCTGCTTTAGGTGTGACTATAGTTCCTCTCCTGGCAAAGTTCATCATTAGTGATGATCTTGGTCAACCCAATACTACCCCATGCACAACAGTTGCTGTACTGCAACAATCAGCACCTTGTCATAGGGGGGGAGGAAGGGGTTGGAATTAGTGCTGTGGAAGGACTGGCCACCCCTGGAAGTGGACACTGTACAATAAATCTAGCTGAGGCTGCAGTAGACTGGCAAATATGGGGAGGTGCAACCACTCCTCGCGAGGCACACAGATGAAGGCTGCCGGAATACAGCATCATATCCTGGTGGCCTACACTCTGTGCGTTGAAGAAATAGAATTGAAGGGGTAAAGCTGCAGACAGAGTGATGGACCATAAATGCTGCTTGTAATGTTAAAGCTGCATTCTGACTGTGCAGTATGTGGGTCATATGTAAATTGTGTGTAAATGGGTCAGTTTGTCTGTTTGCCAGTATGGAGTGCGTGTATGGGTATGTGTTTGCAACAGAATGCACAGTGTGTGGCGCAGTAATTGTGTGTGTCAAACAATGTGTGTGAGTTGGTCAGTGAGGACAAAAAAAAGTCTAATTTTAGTTTATGAAATTTGTAAGCTTTATCCATATATTGCATGTATTATATACATTTTATAAGCATTGCTTATGAATGCATAAGTCATGTTTTAGAGAATAAAAATCTGAATCACATTACTTTAAAAATACAGCCAGCACACACACTACATATAGAGCCAGCACACCTCGCAAGCATACACACAGACCACATACACACTATGAAAGACTATGGGGGTGCTAAGGGTGAGACATTTAGGGTAATTCATAAAATTTAGAATTTCACACCCCTTTACTTGCTTTCTGAGTGACAGCTGTTAGAGGTGGTATTAGGAAGCCATGTAAACACTGCCTTTTCTCATGAAAGTTGTCATTCATAGAATAATATGTTGAGTGAGAATAAACAAGACAGTGTGTACGGTGAGCTGTTATAAAACTGTGATTTTTATTATACTGTTAGACCCATGACTGTCTGGCATTCCAGGTTTCTGTCAGTGATAAGTGCAGCATTCAGTTATTATTCTCTATTATTATCTAGATGTGCTTATTGACAACATGCTGTGCATCATCAGTACATCTGTACATCTCATGAATTTATGATAATTTGCCATTTCCTGATCGAGGTTTTATAAATAGAACAGCACAGTGGTAATACATTCATGAAAAATAAAACATTAAATAGGTAGGAAATAGTTTCACATTCCTCTCTGCATTCAGCTTGCCAGGGTGCTTTATCTGTGAGGAGTATCCTATTTTAATTCAATATTATACAAGTGGCAATTTCTATACTTTTTTTATAATTAAATTATAAACCCCCTCCCTGGCTGTCAATCAGCCAGAGTGCTTCCTCATTGTGTTAGTTCCTCATTCTGTTCCTCATTCTTTTAACTTCAGGCGTACACTCCTATAGCTTTCTTTCTCTTTCTTTCCTTCTCCCCCATTAATCTTCTACAGACCTTAGACCTGCTGCTCCAGCTCGTTCGCAGATCACAGGCCTGTGCACACAGAGGGCACAGATTTAGAATGAGAAGAGTATCTTGCAAGAAAAAAGGGGTGAGCTTGCAAAGACTGCAACCATAAGAACTACTGTTTTTGCAAACTCTTTTCAGTTATTCCTCCAATGACTGCATCCATTCATTCGTTGGGGTAAATCTACTAAACAGTGGTTTTTGTTTTTACGAATGTATCTATATTTTCAGTTTGGAGGGGATTGAATCAATGCATCTCTATGGGGAATGGAGAACATGGAGATGCTGTTCAATCAGGGAGCACCTCTAGTGGCTGTCTGCGTGACTGTCCCTACAGGTGTTCCTAGGCGGTCTTATAAACACTGAAGTTTCTCTGAAAAGGCAGTGTTTACATTAAAAGGGCCGACTACCTACACCAGAACAAGCTGTAGTTGTTCTGGTGAATATAGTGTCCCTTTAACAGTGATGTTGCTTGAATATACTGACTGCTCACACCTTTTGTATAAAGAATGCAAAAAGCTTTGCTGCTTTTGATAGAGTTCAGTATTTCACTTCAAAGATGCAAAGATAAATATTCCATAGTAACCTGTACAGTAATGACTTTCATAGAACAGGTACCATATGGTTCACTTGTCTCCAATGCAGTTATGGACTTAAGACTATGAAATGATGCTTGCAGCAAATACTTGCACAGTGAAAGGCAGATTGTATATACTTAGCTAAACAATAGAGTAAACCACACCAAAAGTAAATAAAAGTGGTATAGAACTTCCCTTAAGACTCTAAATTTAAAGGGACACTCCACTGCCCAAATAAAATAAATAAAAACAAATAACTGTAGTATATATACTCCCAATGTAAATTTGCATACATTAACATATGCATTTTTTTAATTGGGGGCATATCTAAAGATAGTTTATAATAGATCTCTTGTCTGCAGCCTTTGCAAGCCTTCCCCTTCTAACCCCTCCCAGACTTTCTGTGGCGGTCCAATCACAGATTTCCCAATGCAGCTAAATGAAACGTCTTTGCAAGACAGGTACTTTGAGCAATTGCTGCCTCTTGAGTTTAGCTCCACTGAGCTAACTAAGCAAAGAAATAACTTAAAATTATGCATAAATGTGCCTGAAGGAGCTATTGACCTGTTGAAAGTAGAACTGCGATGATATATATTATTTTATAAGCAGTTCCCTGGAGCCTTATGAATATGATGGATCTGTGCCACTGGGGACACACCAAAACAGCATAAAAACCTCAAGGTTGGACCCAAAGCTAGGTTAACATCCACTTTTCTAGAGGATGTTTGAGTTACCATTGTGTATAGTGTTAGTGCATGGCTGCCCAATAGGTATATCCCCAGATGTTGTAGAACTACAACTCCCATGATTCTTGGTATGCATTTAGAATGACAAAGCATCATAGGAGTTGTAGTTCTATTCTACAAAGTAGGGGGGTCTATCTATTGGGCAGCTCTGTGTGTTAGTATATTTAAAGGAGATGTTATTCACTATAAATCAATGGTTCCCAAACTGTGTGCCGCAGAATATTTCCCCGGTGCTATGATTATAGCACCGGGGAAACATTACCGGTGAACAGGGACCCAGTCATTTAAGGCCGCGACAGGGCAATGTCGGCTGGGAGCAAGTGACAGTCTGTCACTTTCTCCCAGCATCCTGCAGGGAGACAGCGTGGGAGGGAGAGGAGCATGAAGCGCTCCAGATCCCTCATTACTACAGCAGCAGGACTCCAAGCCACCCTCCTCGCACATAAGGTAAGCTAACAGGAGGGTGGCTGGAGATATATATATAAAAAAAAAAAAAAAATCACTTGTGTGTGAGTTCGTGTTTGTGTGTGTGTGTATATATTTGACAGTGTGCATCTGTGTCATGGTGTGGGCATGTATCAATGTTTGTGTGTGTCACGGTGCATGTGTGTGTATTTATATGCATCTGTGTGTTAAGGTGCATGAATATCTGTGTAAGTATGTACGTATGTGGTAGTGTATGTGCATACATCCAAGCAAACTTCAGCACAACATACAAGCACACTTCTGCAATCTAACACAAATATTACATACACACACCCCTGTATTTACACACAAAAATATATATATATATATATATATACACACCCCTTCACTTAAACACAAATATTTCACACAAATGTCCATCCACATTTAAAAGTGAACATTACATTCAGACACACCCCTGTATTAAAACACAATAATATATACAAGGATCCCCCTTTAAACACCAACACTGTTCATTACACTATAGCATCAGTAAATGCTGCAGCGCTGTTCAGATATACAACCTAGAAATTTTGACTTTGGGTGCCTTGGAAAAATACTGAACTATTAAGGGCGCCTTGAACCTAAACGTTTGGGAACCACAGCTATAAATGATGAATTGTTCCGTATGATATTTATCAAGTGTGAGTAAAGAGTTAAATATTTCTTAAAATAAAGTTCCAGGTATGTTAAAATTACCTAGTAGCACAATCTGGAACCAGTTCTAATTTTTTTTCTGTTGAATAGAAGATAAGACACCATACACGCATGAGAGCTACACAATGTATTTCAGCTTCTCCTGCCTAAAGCAGTAAAATAAATTACAAATTCTCAGGCAGAAATTAATTCATTAATGTGTTCTATGATAAGAAAAGCCAACCGTCACACTGCCTGTATTTTAGTTGAGAGATTTATTTTAAAATATTTTATAACATCTTGCTGTGTGACTCTGTACCATACATTTTAAATCTGTTTTATAAAAAAGTAAAATATATGTGCAATAAATAAAAACACTGTGCATGTGTAAATCTAACTTTTTTTGGGGGGGAGGGGAGGGGGGGGGGATGGGTTAGGTACGGGATGAGGGTGTTGCACTAAACCCCTATCCTTGACAGCTCCCTTTCTTTTCTTTTTGTAAATCTAACTCTACCTATTATTTGTGTTTATTTTTGACACAGAATTACAGTAAAATAATCTGATTTTATTTAATCCTAGTGATAAATTATTACAGAGTAAACAAGCACATTCTACCTCTGAAAGTGAAGGTAGTAAATCTGTAAGATTGGCTATCATCCTATTCTTTAAAAAAATAAATTGTTTCAATTAATACATCAAATATACTATTGATTGCAGAAAGTGAGACACGTTGTGTGCTTTATAACCAGTGCCAAACACATTCTCTGATTCCGTCTGAAACCACTGTATACCACAAACACTGTGATCATCAGAGGGCAAAAACGGGCCATGAGGAAAATTCCAATTTGCTTTTAAGCCTTGTAATTACCATGTGGAACATACTAATTGATTGCTTTGTGGTTTATACTGAAAAAGGCAGCACACACGGGTAAATGTTAAACCTCCTGCACTTTGGGGACATTCAGGTTCATTCTCTGCCATGAATGATCTAATGCTTTCTATAATCTACTAGCTTCTTGCCCTGCCTAATTATTGAACTAATGACACTGTTTTATTCCTTCCACACCCATCAGCAAATTGCTCCTATTTGCAAGATGTACAGGAGTGATTGATATTCGCTGTGTTTTTCAATATTTTGTCTCTTTTCTTCTGTCTTTAATGGCCGGGTAAGGTCAGGATGGTAGTTAATTGTATGTAATTATTTATTATTCTGACTTGATGAATGCCAGCCCCTTAGATGTAACATCCAGAAAGATGAGGTGAGAAGGTCACGGCATGTAAGCATACTTGGGCATTGTAGCACTTGTGAAGCCCACCATTCTATAAAAAGGTCACGCTAAGATGGAGTGTTGAGGTTCAGATGACTAAATTGTCCATGCAATGCTGTTGAGTGCAGTTTCAAGATGGATAATATTCCTGAGTACTTATTGATAGTATACCTAGTAGCCTACAGAGTATTGCTTTTAATGGACATCAAATTGCTTATGTCCGGCTTAGAAACTGGGAAATTATAGTTTAATAGCTGGAGAGAGCTGCCTTTTGGCTATCTATTCTATCTCTAAATAGAATGTTTCTTAGTGCAGTTCAGGCATTTTTTTAATATTTCTAAAAGTTTAAATGACTTTCTAACTACTTTGCCTTGGAGCTCTGTGTTCCTTTATAATTGTCTACACGTTATGTCTTTTCAAAGGATTGTTTTTGTTTGTTTTATTTCAGTAACTGTTGTATAACTGGAGGGGTATGTGTGATGACCTTTTTATAGCCAGAGTCTCAATTCTCTGTCTTGTTCAAAGGCAAATCCTTCATTGGTGTGAGTAATGCAGTAGAGATAAGTTTAAAATAATTTTTGTTCCAGGTTGGCTAATGACACCCCAATATACTGCCTGGGGTGTAGTTACACCAGTAGTTTGCCTGTGCGGAATGCTGACTGTCATGGTTCTTAGACTTTTTTTCAGTTTTCTGTTTTTGTAGCTGATATAATTTTTTTGTATTTGAAATAAAATGTAAAAAGTAATTATCTCTGCAGTTTTTTGGCTAGCGATTTATCACTTTGTTTTCTTTTATTTCTGTAACAAGCTGTAAACTTGTAATGAGTTAGTAGGAAAGAGAATCCCAAAGGATGCTGTTCTAAAACTGCCTATGTACTTCAGTTTAGCTTGGAAATAATACACAGATATGCTGCTGTAGCGGAATATCACCAACATCCATCATTTAACAATGTGTTCTGTTCAGTTTCTCCACAGGGTAAATACCATTTACACAATGTTCTCTTTAATATGAGAATATTAATACATATTGATGCTGAGAATAGGCCCTTCAGTATTATGTGCTGCGGAGAGAACCTAAATGAAAAGCTCTCATTTACTTGTGTGGGTTTTTTAAAAGAAAATTTTATTTTATTTTGTTTGCACATGTATAAATTGAAAGGAATTAATGCTCCGTCATACATCAGACAAATGTCTTTGAATACAGGGCTCACCCTGAATTCCTGTTGCTATTTACAAACCTCCTCTCTGCCTCAACCAGGGTACGTGTCAGCAGAATCTCTTTGAAAAACACTGTACTAAACTCAAACAGTCAATCGAATCATGATAGAAATACTTCAGGCACCTGAAGTGATTATGGTGCCCAGAATTAACGGACGTCCGCCTAATGTATGTATTCAAACCTTTTGTAAACAGTTTGCTAGCGTACTAGGGCCCGTTGGCTGTTTGTCACAACCTTCAGTAAAGCCATAGAGCTAAACCCTTCACCGCAGTGTGCAGACTTATTGGCTGAGACTGTCGGCTGTGCACTCTAAGCCAATGGGTTAAACCCTGCACTGCTGGCTAGCTCTCAACAAACGAGCTAAGCCCTGCACCTTTGTCTTTCTTGGAGGAGATGACCAGCAGACCACAGGTAACCTGTAAAACCATTGCAAACTGTTCCACTACTTGTCATAGGATCATACTGGCTACAGTGTTCCATAGTGGTTATGGTGCTTGGAGTGTTTGTATAAGTTAAAATTTGCTTTTCTTGCCCTCTAAATAATGCCAATACCACATTCTCTATTGAGTCCAGGTAGTAATGGGGTACTTTGATAGGCATATGACCTCAATAGGCAACTTTCTCATAGTTTTTCCCCCTACCCAAGAAATTCGAATTTCAAGGCGAAAGCAACCCACAAAATGGATCATTCTGGAGCTGTATCCACCAAATGCCCTGTTTGGGTCCAGTTATGGCATGGTCAGCCCCTTTAAATAGCATATGGTGGTAATACAAACCCGTGTCAAATTTTACACATGACAGGGGGCTGTGGGCAAATTAACGCCTTATACTCTCAGAAAAAGGACTAGTGTTAGATTATACTATGTCTCCTCTTGCCTTTTAAAACTTTGTTGTCTGTTGGAATTTTCAAGCATTTGAAAGACCTCAGCTGCTCTCATGCTAATGCCACATTGATTAAGTCTGTAGCAATGGTATTTGCAGTTGTAGCTATTCATACATAATGGCAGATGAACCCTTGTGTACCAGTTGCTTGTTCCTCTGATAGCATTACAGTAGCTGACCTTATTCAGTGTGGCATGACACAAGTACTATACCTTTTATATTTAATTTACAGTCTAGGACAGTAACACCGAGATGCATGCCAAGAGAACACATGCAAATGTTACGGTTGGTTTAGGGTTTGGAAACAACACGGTTGATCAGTTTTACAGCATTCCAAATAGTAATGCCCACATTTTATATTCACACTTTGCAGCAAATGTATGGACTCTGACATTCCTCTAGTAGTTTAACAGTCTTTCAAGCAATAAGACAGCTTCTTATTGAGTGTTACCATACATTTTTAAAGGGACACTATAGTCACCTGAACATCTTCAGCTTAATGAGGTTGTTCAGGTGAGAACTATAGCTCCCTGCAGCCTTTCTCATGTAAACACTGTATCTTCTGAGAAAATACAGTGTTTACATTGAAAGCTAGGAACACCTCCAGTTGCAGTCACTCACAGTGAACCAGAGGGACTTCTGAGTTGATGGAGGCATAATATGATCAGGCTATCACATGTCCGTAGACTGCTTGTTTTTCCTGAGTCTAACAGCATGCAGATTTACAGCTTCTGGCTTGAATACAGTAAGATTTTTACTATATTTATGGAGGCATGAGGGGCCCAGGGGTCATGTTAACACTATAGGGTCAGGAATAGATGTAGTTGCACTGGTGACTATAGTGTCCCTTTACGTATATCAAAAGAATCTTGTGTACATAAACAAGTTCATATCTATCGTTCATTTTATTATTTAGCTTTTAGTTAAAAAGGAAAATGTAGCACTTAATTGTAGATTATGCTAACGTAGTTTACCTATAATATTAATTTTAGTAATGACAGGAGGAGAGTATTTTGCATTAACTTTCTTTAATTACTTCAGCAGCAAATCTCAATATAAAGTACTAACCAATCAGAATGAAGAAACACAGTAAATAAGCCTTAGTCTGCCCACACAATTCCACTTTCTTTGGTGCGAAATGTAAGGATCAATTAACTCCAAACGTAAGAACGGAAAACAGGAACTTGGAACCATCAGAATAGATCCCCATAAGGAAAAAACTGGCGGACAACGAAGAAAAACGACTAGCTTTGTGTAAGATGAGTTTCACCCTGGAAAGAACAGAGATAATTGAAAGGCGAGAGCCATGGCGTTGTATCATCATAAACGACCAATATAACATACTAACTCATCCTGAGACATCCAGTAGTATTTGAACTAATGTCTAACTGTGGTAAAAAAAAAAAATCACCAATAAGCACGATACCATATTACAGTCCAAATAACACCCCTATGAACAAAATAAGATACATATATGGGTGGGACAGAAGAAGAAAGAATAGGGAGGGAAAATACTCTCCTCCTGTCATTACTAAAATTAAGATTATAGGTACACTATGTTGGCATAATCTACAATTTTATCACATGACAAGAGGCTTCCTATTTTACATTTTTAACGCTTGAGGAAGAAGAGCAAAAGAAACATGAGAAGGACGAAAATAGAACACACGGAATGTATCTTCGTGTGACCAATCAGCTGAACGCATGATATCAGCAAGCGAAGCGGCCGACGAAAACGCCTGTGATGCAGCCGCACTTCGTACCAAATGCACTCTGAAACAAGATACAATGCCAGCTAAAGATAGAAGCCAATGTAATCATCTGGCCAAAGTAGTGGCCTATACCGATCGATGTGGCTAGACATATGAGATGAGTAATTGACCCATCGAGGAGCGACGAAGCGGAGCAGTAACTTCCATGTAATGTAATAACGTCTTTACCACGCAGAGTTGAGGGTCTTGAGGAAAAAAACGGGAAAAAAAAGTCATTGAGTCAGTCTTAGTGCTTTGAGAAACCAAAATGAGACCCCGTCCACCTTGAAAGCTCGAACATCGGAACCTGACGATAGGACACCAAACAGAGCAAAAGCGTTGGTTTCACGGAGTGTTGCTGTAACAATAATGAATTGCCTGGCCAGCCACAGAGAAAATGCAGAACAATGTCAGTGTCCCGAAGGTGTGCATATTTCGAGGCAGAGGACTTGACAATTTAATCCCACAGAGCAGTCTACAAACAAGTGGGTCTTGACCAACCGGTAGGCCCCGAATCGGAATGTGGGCCGCCGAACGTAAAATGTTGATGGAACAATAGGCTAGTCCTGATGAAAACAGATGAGATAAAAAGTTTAACACTATGGGAATAGGTACAGTAAAGGGATCAGAGTCTCTTTCCAAACACCAGCCAGTCCATTTGTTCCAGGATGTGAGGTAGCTGCACCTAGTGCCAGGCGCCCACAAGTCCCATGACAAGTCCCTAGTGACCTGTGATAGACCGACCGACCAGGATCCCCTGAAATCGTCAAAGCCACGAGTTACAGATGGTCATGGAGGATGAGGGGGTGAGGTGCCCCCTGAGTGTCGGTCAGGAGATGAGAACAAAGGAATGAGGAGATGGTCTTTGGCGATAGCTCCAATTGGTCCGGGAACCAAGCCTGGCTCGGCCATAACAATGTGATGAGGAGCAGAGAGGTTCCCTGAACTTGAACCTGTTGTAGGACTCTTGCCAACATGGAGAACGGAGAAAAGGCATAAGCTCCTCTCGGTGGCCATCTCTGGAGAAACGCGTCCACCACTTCGCATTCTGGATCCGAAAGCCAGCTGAAGAACCTGGGAAGATGGCGGTTGGTCTGGGAAGCGAATAGGTCGAGTTGGAACGGGCCCTTGCAGTCGATTTAGTCTCGTGGAGACGTGAATCGTTGCTGTCCCTCGTTGTCGTACCAATCCGCTGTGCAGTTGGATATCCCTGGAATGTATTCCACCCGCAACGTGATGTTATGGGATAGACAAAAAACTGTAGATGTCCTTGGTCACTTCCAATAAAGTCTGTGAACCAGCACCGCCCAGGTGGTTGATATATTGAATGGCTGAGACATTGTCCATGCACAGCAGGATACAGCAATTGGTCATGTTGCGAGCCAAGCTGCGAATGGCGAAGGACCCCATTCCAAGCAGTTGATATGTAGATCGGTCTCTTCGCCCAAACAAGGTCCTCCGGTGGATGAGTCCACACAGTGGACCTCCCCAGCCCCAGAGGCTGGCATCCGACTCCACCACAAAGTCCGGTGATGTGCCAAATATGACCTTCCCGTTCCAAGACTGCATATGTAGAAGTTACCAATGGAGTTCCATCTGTACTTCGGCGTTGAGTGGTACCTTCTGGTCGTATGAGAGGCCGGATCGCTGGTAGTGTGCCTTCCATCTCTGCATGGCCCGATAATGGTAAATTGCTTGTATGGAGGTCGAAAAGAGGCCGCCAATCCGAGCCAACTGTCTAAGAGGAACGTGCTCCATGTGTAGAATCCTTCGAATTTCTTTCCGAATGGCCTTTATTTTCTGGAGGGGTAGGCGTAGCACACATGCATTCAAGTCTATTTCGAATCACAGGAATTGGATAACTCGAGTCGACACCAGTGCTGACTTTTCCTGGTTGACTATGAAGCACAAGGATTCGAGAAAGCATTCAGCAAAGTCCGTCTGATATTGTAGTCACGACACCAAATCGCAGAAAATCAGCAAATCGTCCAGATAAATGATGCATCTTACCCCCATAGATCGGACACGAGCCATGATTTGGTTTCAGTAGTTTCGTGAAAAACACCATGGGGCCGAGTTGAATCCGAATGGGAGACAAGTTAACTGGCACGGCCGACCTCGCCAATGGAAACAGAGGAACCTGTGGTATGAAGGGTCCACCGACTGGTAGGAGTCTTTGAGGTGTGAGCCATCATAAAACAGGTAGGTCGCTAAACGAGGACCACCTGTATTGCATTCTCAACAGAGCCAGAGTTTAGAGTATCCTAGCGTGGACCACTCAATGACTCTCTGTAGGTGGACCGCCCTGTAATAAATGGCCAGATCTGAGAGTACTAGACCCCCTTAGAGTATAGATCAGATAAGTAGGGAGTATCTAAGTTGGGCTCTTTGTCCCTACGTCTCTTTCATTTTAATCATAAATGATTGCATACTATTGAAATAAAACATTCATATTTTATATAATTAATTATGCTCAACAGTTTACATTGTTTGTGCACAGAGAGAGTATACATAAAAAGTAAGCATGAACCCAGCTGTCAAACTTGCACTGATGTGAAATGTCTTCGTTTTGCATTCATCACTGGTTTCACCCACCAGACTCTAGGCATCAGAGAAAGCAGTGCTGTCACTGCGAAAAATGAGTTTCTAAGTTAAACCCTGCTCAGAATGCAAAATCCCTTGGCAGTTGAAGAAAAAATAAAAAAATGAATGAATGGAATGTTTTATTTCCCAGGGATAAATGTGATGGATGGTTTTCCACATTTTCAAGTTTTTCTTGCGTGCTTTGAAGCATTTACAATCACTGTATCAGTAGACCTGGCAGTTCTAATAACCCCAATACTCTAAAAGCATTATCCTATTACAATCTAGTTACCGTTACTGTATGGAGAGAAAAAAAGAAACCAAGTTGCACGTTCCCTATTTATTTTCTCACACTGATTTATTTGCTGGGAGGTGGTGCAGAGCTTGCGTGGACATGTGTTTCTCTGGGGTATAATTATTCCAACTATCTAATTATGTCATTATGATTATAGTTAACCAAACTGAATATGTATAAATCCGCATGAGTTACACATCAGTTTTTAATATTGCTTGAAACCCACAGCAGCTGAATATTTGTTTAGATTTTTGTTCAAATGACTTAATTTATGATTATTGAAAAATGTGAGTGTGGCAAGGTGAAGTTGGTTGACAGTGTGTGTTGGGTGGCAGTTTGGCCAGCCTCCCCACACTGTGATCTGTTAACCAGTGGTCTCCCTCCCTGTTGGTCCTGTGGACTGGCTATCCAGTCAGCAGCTCCGCTGGGTGCAGAGTTGCAGACCATATGGTTGTCTTGCGATCTCCGTCACTGGAAGTGTCAGAACGTTGCCATGGTTTGCATCTTTCGGAGCTGCAGACTCTGCTGGGCTCTCGCTCCCCATTGCAGACTGAATGGAGGGGGCGCCACAATCTGCGACACACAGGGTAAGCCGCCAGGACCTCTACCGTTTCAGGCCCTCTTTCACGGACTGGGGCCATATTGATCAGTACGCCCTAAGGCGATTGAGGTGGCTTCCTAAGTCTCCTAATTAGAGGGCCGTCTCCGAGTTAACTTGTATGCTTTGGACCCATGCACGGGTTGGCTCAGGGCAGCACACTGGTTGCGGAGCACTACACTACATATACGTTTTTTCACATACCTCTCGATTATTTCGTTTTCATGGCCTTGTGTTTATATGCCTGTTTCCCTTATAGTATTTACGATCTGACTTGCGAGAGTTGTTGTACTACATCAGCTGAAGGGTGTAGGTTTCTCCCTTTGGGTCTCAGACCATATTAAATAAATGTCACATTCATTGTAGTTTTATTGCGGTTGTTTATAAAACATTAAATCATTCAGGACAAAGTTCTCAATATCACCATGATAATTTGTTCCTCTATCTATTACAGTGTTTTAGTAACCTGGCTAGTAGTAAAGACGTAAAATCAATGTGAGGCATGCTAGGAGCATATTGGAATCCAGCCTGATAAACTGACTATTAACGTTAGCAGCTGGGGCACCTGGTAGTGCTGTTTGTGTCTGCAATGAAAGCAATGGATTAATACCGTGCAATAGCCTGGAACGCTTCTATTACTAGAAGAACAACAGTGTGGAATATAGAGCTTCGCTGTACAGCGTATTAAAATCCTCTGCAATAGGTGAATTTGGGTAACTTAATTGTGGCCAATAAGGTATAGGTTTGAGCATGATAAACGTGGTCTGTTCCAAACAATGCTACCAGCCTCAAAGTTATAGATGTATTCTTCTTTTTATTTTATTTTTATTCTTTAGTTTGGTAGTGCAGTTGATGGGTTACAGGCTATGCATGTCATAACGTGGAAAATCAAACCTGAATCGAAACATAACCAGATTACACACATCCGTTTACAGATAGGAAAATAATAACACCCTGCACTAATTTTATGATTAGGTCACGTCTGTCTATTCTATGGGTAGGCCGTGTGGTGTGGTTGTCTGTGGTCACTTCGTGACAGGGAGTAAGCACACCGTGATCGTAAAGCTACCCGTAGTTGAGTTTGCTTCGGCACGGTTGTATTCAGGGGTTAGATTACTGCCGTACATTTGGATGCAGTCCACTATTTGTGTCATGGGTAGCTGGCTTTAGAGGTGGAGGCGGGTGAGTAAGTCCCTGCCTTTGTCAATTAGGCGTGTAGAGGGTGCATGGTCTAGCTCCGTCATAACTTGGGTCAAGTTGAGTCAAGTATATGAATTATGTAAGACTGAGAAGTGCTGAGCTGCTCTCATAAATCCGTAAGGCGTAATAAGTGGGATCCTACCAACTTAGTCATAGATGTAAATAATGAAAGCAACAGAATAAAGTAAAAGAACAAAACATAATCATAACTAGGCTGACCTGTATGCATTAGATATAATGTTGTTAGGAACAATAACAATTGAGCCCGGTGGATCTGCATTCTTGCTGGTTGGGTCACCACTGTTTTCTTGGAGCTGCCTCTGGGAGTAAATGGGACCGTTTTCTCTGGGTCCCATATGTGTGCTGTGGAGGTGGTAGGTGTCTTTTGAGCTCTATTGTCTGGCGATAGTCCCAGAGCCTACAAAAAAGCCAGAGCTTCCGAGATGGAAGTGAGCTTTAGTGTAGTGTCCTGGTGGGTCACCGCTAGGGTTCTTGGCATCAGCCAGCGATAGTCCACTTTTACTTGTTGAGTTTGTGTGGTTACGGTGCACAGTGACTTTATCCATTGCAGCTTGTTCCTTGTAATGTCTTGAAAAAAGGTGAGTCTTAACGACTCAAAGTCCAGTGGGGTCTTATCTCTCATTGCTGTGAGTATGCGACGTTTGTCTATAATGGAGTGACAGCGTACAATTACATCATGCAGAGCCGTAGCTGGCACTTGCTGTGCTTTACTGATGTGCAAATGCCAATCAAATTCGACTTTCTTGGCCTGAGTGTGGGGCAGCAACATCTCTAGTAGCCTCCGTAGATAGTGAGGTAGTTCGGTCGGACTTAGAGTCCGGTATTCCCCGAATTTTTATGTTCATCTGTTGGTTGCGGCCCTCCATTGTATCTAGTTTGAGCTGGAACACTGAGTTAGTGGCTTGCAGTTGGTGCAGGGTATCGCCCACATTTTTCATTTCTTGGCTCAGCTCTGGCCTGTGGGGGTTTGGTTCCAGGTCAGGGTCGGCTACCATTTTGTGACTCTGGGGCCGTTGTAAAAGGATCCTATATCCCGAGTATCCTTGGGAGTCCCGGCTTGGGGTTTTTGAGATTTTCTCACCATGTTGGTATCAGCAAGCAGGGGCCACTTGGGCGTCGATTGGAGCCCACGCTTGTTCCAAGCCCCTTTCTGAGCGTTGCGGGAAGGCCTCCGTCAGCATTCATGTAGATAGGGGTCTTGCAGCGGATTTTCCTGCCCTTCAGGGCGTATAAAAAGGGCATTGGCTTGCAACTCTTGGTGCCAGGGTGATCAGGCCTGGAGCCTAATGGGGCCGTGGATATCAGCAGATTGTACGATTGCTTTCAGGAGCACTGGAGGGTAGCGTCCATGCAGTTCAGCAGCTTCTGCTATAGATGCCTCCTCTGCTCTGTTAATTTACTTTGATCATTTCTGAGAGCCCCATTGCTGATCTGAGTGTCCCAGTCTTTATTTAGAATGCTTAGAAAACAGTCACATATAACTGCAGTAGATAGGTTTCCACAGATATCCTTGAGATCTTTTACTATTCTAGTACTTTCAGTAATGGAATCTAAGTTTTAATTAACAGATTTTTCTCCTTTTTAAATATACCACCCACTACCCCGTAAAGATAAATAAATCTTCTTAATGCATCCTGGAGTTTGGAAGATGTCACAGATACTGTTACACACTCGGATGACAATATTCAGATAATTTGGTGACTGGGTTTCATTGAAGAAACACCTATATTTAAAATATAACGTAGTGCTAGAAGAAATGCAAGCTGTCACGGAAGGGGATGGGAAGTGATCAATAAATCAGATGAATTGTATTGTACGCTCTGTCTTCGTTTAATTAACTTCACTTGATTTACAGCATGCTCTGTTAGTTAAGGTTCCAGGAGTTTCTTAGTGCTCCCTCCCCCCCTACATGTTTAGTAATACCGTATCAGAATGCTTTGACTTCTTAGCTGTTTTTACTTGGCTCCGCACCCCACTTCTGTTATGTTGAGCCTAAAGATTCTCAGCATGCTCTTGTTAGGTCTCCTGAGCTAAGCCCTGCAGTGTGTGGCTAGCTGATTTGCTGAGAGTGTTAGCTGATGACTCTCAGCCAATTAGCTTTGCATCGCTGAACCAAGGTTCCGCTGAGCTAACAAAAAATGTTCAAAACATCAGCACCTGTGCACCTTCGTCCAGTAGGAAGCGTTGAGGCAATTTGCAGGAAGTGTATATAATAACTTTTTTTTTTTTTTTTAATAAGCAGGGCACTGTATTTTCAGAGTACAAATTAAATTGTGCATATGCACAGTACATTCAATTAGTGTGTTCATAACCTGACATTTAATCAAATATAGCTTCTTGAGTGTTATGAAGTTCACAACTTTACATCTTAAATTTTTAATACAGCATACGGATCAAACTTAAAGGGGCATGCATCACTGGGCAATTTTTTTAACCCAGCAAGCAAACCCTTTTAAACAAATATACAAATCAAAATAAAGCAATACAAACTTTAAAAAGAATTTGTATTATCTAAGACTTGCCACATTGATAATCTATCCTTAATGTTAAATGATAGCAAATGAGTTGGAAACAAAAATCCCACAAATATTTTAGTTATATCAACTTGTTTATAGCAATAGCTGCTGTGTAGCAGAATATACTGCAGATGTAGTGCGGCAGGAAAAATGGGTCATTGCTAGCCTAGCCTAAGGGTTGATGCACCAATCACTACCTCATAAGATCTAATACAGTGAAATGTATTGATCTTGTAAGTAATATAGGTTGAAAGCAATTAATGCAGAATGTAGCTATTTGTCTGACTTCTGGTTGTTGGGTTTTATTTATTTATTTTCTCCCAGTGATGGCATACACTGTCATGCAGTAAAAATACCGGGGGGTTAAATCCCTGTTGGTACTAAGGACCCCTGGGTATCTTTCGATACTTGGGTCTGCCGGATGTCAGCTGGGGCCACATTTAGTGATCTCACTCAGCCACAGGATTTATTTCACTGCCCCTAGCCTCCAACATAAAAAAGGGATTCCAAGGTATCTTTCCATACCTGAGGGTACCTGTTGGGGCCAATGTTGGTTCCCCATACTGACAGGAGAGCTATGCACTCAAAGTGAGTACTAAGCATTATCAGCAGAGAGAATCCCTTGATAGGTGGGATTAGAGGCTGGGACTGGTACTAGGATTAGTAATATATAATATATATGTATATATTAATACAGGGAGTGCAGAATTATTAGGCAAATGAGTATTTTGACCACATCATCCTCTTTATGCATGTTGTCTTACTCCAAGCTGTATAGGCTCGAAAGCCTACTACCAATTAAGCATATTAGGTGATGTGCATCTCTGTAATGAGAAGGGGTGTGGTCTAATGACATCAACACCCTATATCAGGTGTGCATAATTATTAGGCAACTTCCTTTCCTTTGGCAAAATGGGTCAAAAGAAGGACTTGACAGGCTCAGAAAAGTCAAAAATAGTGAGATATCTTGCAGAGGGATGCAGCACTCTTAAAATTGCAAAGCTTCTGAAGCGTGATCATCGAACAATCAAGCGTTTCATTCAAAATAGTCAACAGGGTCGCAAGAAGCGTGTGGAAAAACCAAGGCGCAAAATAACTGCCCATGAACTGAGAAAAGTCAAGCGTGCAGCTGCCACGATGCCACTTGCCACCAGTTTGGCCATATTTCAGAGCTGCAACATCACTGGAGTGCCCAAAAGCACAAGGTGTGCAATACTCAGAGACATGGCCAAGGTAAGAAAGGCTGAAAGACGACCACCACTGAACAAGACACACAAGCTGAAACGTCAAGACTGGGCCAAGAAATATCTCAAGACTGATTTTTCTAAGGTTTTATGGACTGATGAAATGAGAGTGAGTCTTGATGGGCCAGATGGATGGGCCCGTGGCTGGATTGGTAAAGGGCAGAGAGCTCCAGTCCGACTCAGGCGCCAGCAAGGTGGAGGTGGAGTACTGGTTTGGGCTGGTATCATCAAAGATGAGCTTGTGGGGCCTTTTCGGGTTGAGGATGGAGTCAAGCTCAACTCCCAGTCCTACTGCCAGTTCCTGGAAGACACCTTCTTCAAGCAGTGGTACAGGAAGAAGTCTGCATCCTTCAAGAAAAACATGATTTTCATGCAGGACAATGCTCCATCACACGCGTCCAAGTACTCCACAGCGTGGCTGGCAAGAAAGGGTATAAAAGAAGAAAATCTAATGACATGGCCTCCTTGTTCACCTGATCTGAACCCCATTGAGAACCTGTGGTCCATCATCAAATGTGAGATTTACAAGGAGGGAAAACAGTACACCTCTCTGAACAGTGTCTGGGAGGCTGTGGTTGCTGCTGCACGCAATGTTGATGGTGAACAGATCAAAACACTGACAGAATCCATGGATGGCAGGCTTTTGAGTGTCCTTGCAAAGAAAGGTGGCTATATTGGTCACTGATTTGTTTTTGTTTTGTTTTTGAATGTCAGAAATGTATATTTGTGAATGTTGAGATGTTATATTGGTTTCACTGGTAATAATAAATAATTGAAATGGGTATATATTTGTTTTTTGTTAAGTTGCCTAATAATTATGCACAGTAATAGTCACCTGCACACACAGATATCCCCCTAACATAGCTATAACTAAAAACAAACTAAAAACTACTTCCAAAAATATTCAGCTTTGATATTAATGAGTTTTTTGGGTTCATTGAGAACATGGTTGTTGTTCAATAATAAAATTAATCCTCAAAAATACAACTTGCCTAATAATTCTGCACTCCTGTATATATGTATATATTAATATATATGTGTGTGTGTATATATATATATATATAATATATATATATTTGTATGTGTGTGTGTGTGTGTGTGTGTATATATATATATATATATATATATGTGTATATATATATATGTGTGTGTGTGTGTGTGTGTATACACACACACCCTAATCCCTATCCATATATTTATATATATATTTTTATATATATATATATATATATATATAAAATATACAAACACACAAAAAAACCAAAAATGTTATGGTGGGGGGAAAAGTCTGTGGACAGTTAATTCTATGTTAAACAAAAATCTGCACACCAGTTAAGCCATAAGACTTGCTTTTCCCACAGAAATCACAAATTTGAAGTGATGTTACTACCGCAAAGGATTCTAGGTGGGCATATGCAAATTAGTTAAACTTTTGCTTCCCAAGCACTACCAAGCCTCAAAAGCAAACCAGTAACCAACCTCATGCTGATGATTTGCATTAACAACGAAACAGCTGTCCATGAGTGGTTCATTGGCTTTGCATCTTAAGTTGTTTCAAAGCTGTTGTATACAGCAAACACAGATTCAAAGGAATCCAATACAACCTTTTTATTACATACTACGAAAAGAGGTCTGGTATTCATCCAACATTAGTGAATACCACACAGCTACCATATTGTCATATCATTTCATACTGTGCTCATAGACACTACATATACTACCCAGGTTGAGCTACGGAAGTAAATGTGGAAACCTATGAGCCTTTGGACATGTGTATTTACTTGTCTCTACCTCCAATTCCACAATTGCTGTGTGGGATCATTTTTAAAAAACACTTTTTTTAAATTCCTGGTCATACGCTACTTAGTCAGTCACCCATTACCGCTTTAACTCTGTCCACTCCCAACCTTAAAGCGGCACTGTCATCATCTGGGACTTTGCAGAATTGCAAACACCCCCGGCGGTGACATCGCTGCTGGTGGTCCAGTGGCTGGAAGTGCAGGTAAAGTTAAAATTTACTTAACTGAACCTGTCCCTCAAGGGCATGGCCATATTCCTTCGGCCGATACTCTTCAGCTTGCCAGGAGCCGACTTCATTGCTGTACTCTTCCGCATGTGCGAGGGTACAGCATTGATGTCTGTAGAGGATCCCGCAAGACCACAAGATCCTCAATAGACATACCCAATTCTCTGCAACCGTCACTGGTGATGGCTGGGTGATTGACACTTCTAGATGGCTGTAGCTATGCCCAGTGTTTAGAAATGTCTACATTGTCTCTGTATATGTTTTGACTGGGTTGGATTTTCAGTGAAATGCCAATACAGTCAAAATGAGTTTTTTCAAATGAAATACTAATTTTTCAAGGGGGAGTGGAGGGTGACAGTGCCGCTTTAATCTACAGGGGTAGCATTCCATGGCATCACTAAAATTATTTTTGTCCTTCCTTCCTGCTTGGGTCTTGCCTCGAAATTGAAATAACCTCTTCCTGAATATTCACCTGAGCCTACATTTTAGTTGCCAGTGGTTTATGGAGTTAACCCTCCTGTATGAAATCCCCACATACACCTAGTCCAATCCCGCAGGATTAGGTCTCCTCTCATATGGTCATTTCTGGTGCTTCCCCGTAATGGCTTTCCCTACAATGGGTTCGAGACACTTCTACACAATATTATATTTGGGAACTCTAGCGGAGTTCTAGCAAGGACTCTTCTCCGCTGGATCCACCAATGTCTAACCAGAAACAATAAAACAGCCAAGGAATACCCCACCTCCTTCCCAGAGACTGGACGATATACAGTTCTGAGAGAACAACTGAACTTTATTATCACATACACGGCTTTTATGCCCAGTCCCATGCAAGGGGTTTCTCATACAATAATGCAGGGTTTTCAATCCCAAAATCCTCTGTGCCTGAGAGATAATTGCCTGAGAATACTCCTCTAATTATTTCCCAGGTACAGAAAATCCAACAAAATATCCTGTACCCCAAAAGTATCTAAACCATACCCAGGAACCCCACAAAAAGTACATTCCCCGATAGCCCCTATCTGTGTGTCCAACATGTCCAAGAATCACTTAGATCAGTTCAGCCGAACAGGAATTCCACCATGGTAAACTTTTGACCGGACAGACACGGGGCGCTAGCCTGAAACCGTTCCAGAGAAATAGGTGTCCTGGCCGGTCTCAGTTTGTGAGTTTCCCGTGCGAACACCATACACCATACAAGGGAATCTCTTATTTTCAGGATACGAATGCTCCTCCTGTTTGGTAGTTCATATCTCCCGAACGTCGTTCGTGTAGGTGGTCGGGAACTGGAACGGGCAGCGGTCTAAGGTTTACCGGTGTTCGTGCGGGTGCCTAGCTGAAAAGAGTTCCAGGCACTCGAGGACCAAGTACTGCTGCCCATGTTCGGGAGACAAGATGGGGAAGCACTCATTAATTGTTTCCATTGCGGTTTCGCACTTGAGTGTTTGGTGTCATCGTTCTAATGGGGCACGTGGGTGGTCCTCGTTTGGGAGACGAAGGGATTCCATTAGTATACAGTCTCCCGAACAGCCAAAGAGGAACCACACAAAACAGGGGAAAAACACACGAAAGGTGGAAGTTCTGTTACAGGGGATACGGACAGCCTAGAAAGGGGAATACAAAGTGTCTGGCAAGCTTCCATTCCGCTACAGGAACATCATATGTTTTGTCAAACCTGGAGTTGTGTGTTATCATGCCATGCGCGCTCGCAAACGTGGTCTGTTTAGTTTTGTTATGTCCTATTTTGGTTTTTATTTTCTTTCTTTTAGCTTAGGCTACCATGGACTTTCATGTCATGAAGTATGTATGCCTATGCTTTCTAGCACTACAAGGAGAGCTTACTAACAATACCCTATGTATTGACTTAGCAGTACTCGAGGTTCATGTAGAATTGTATTTCTTTATTTGTGGCAATTATTTAGGACAAATATTTACCATTGCATGCAGTGTAATGTTTGTAACCCTGACTGCCTGCTTTTTGCTCCCATATGTAGGTGTATGGTTTCTTTGGGGGGGGGATGGGGGGGGAGGGTTGTATGTTGTGGAAAACCAATAAAATACAAGTTTTAAAAGTTTATAAGTAAGCAAATTGTGGAAACTGTATTGTTGGTAGAAATTAACTTTTTTCTAATTCTTTAAATTAATAAAAACAAATCTAAAGGATTTGATTAATTAGAGCACCTTTGGAGTCTTATATTGGAGTAAATTTGTGGTTTCATTTAAACTGTGGTCTGGGGATTTAAAATAAATTTTAGAGGAAACTAGGAATTACCCAAAATTTAGATGATGAAAATGGAATATGCGTGGGAATGTCCTATGTGTTCTAATTAATATAGAAATGTGTGAGGTCAGGTGAAGGACAACTCTGGTTCATGGGAGTAAGGATTCTCTAAGCTCTGGGTGTGTTGCAGACTAGGGCTAGAGCTCTGATGCTATCAGGGAATGTTCTTTCAGTCTGCAGCCAATCAGAGCGCTTGTAGGAATTGGGTTGGAATGGGTAAAGGCATGCTGCTGTAGACTCAGACTGCAGTGAGGAGTGATACAGCTACACCATGGTAAGTTTGGAAAATAACTATTACAACTACATGTACCCTCCATTTTAAGGCTCCCCTGCTGTGAAAGATAAGCGTAAAAGAAACTGATTTAGACCGGTGAAATGAAAGTTGGTACAAAATAGAATGGCACCAAACAGAATGAAATGGAAAATGAAACTGACATTCTTCAACAATTACATTACACATATATGTCACACACAAATGTATAAAGCATGCACTACATCAACATATACATACAGCAGACACATTAAATACACGGATATGCCTCATACAATATAAACATATTTAGTAAATCACATTCATACTGATAGAATTTTGCATATTACATACATATATGTCAGGGTGTGATATGCAGGCTTATACACTAACCAACCACCTCTAGCAAATTGAAATTCAAATTGCAAAGAAAGATGTTAATACTAATGAGTTGGAGAATTTCTCTGTTGCCTACATTTTGCTGTAAATTTGCTATTTGCAGGGCTTAGATCAGGAGAGCTAACTGAAGCTCCTAAGCATCTATTAGCGACTTTTAGATAGTTGAGTCTGGAAACAATGCCTGGTTGACCCCAGCTAAGAAGTCTAATTCTGGAGGGCAAAATGAATGATCCATTGGAAGATATTTTTTTCCCCTCTCCCTCTCTCATTTGACTTGTTCTGGTATAGTGGATGTTTGTTTTCAAACCTTGATTTAGAAAACTTATAGCCTTTGTTTCAGGCTTATAAACTTGTATTTTAATTATTCCCAAATCAGATATCAAATGTGAATTAGTTAAATAATGTAATACGATATATATATATTTTATTTTTATTTTATTTTTTTTATGAATTGGCGTACATTTATTTTGGTGGTTTATTTCCTAGTGGATTAAGCAAAAAATTATATGACCTACAACTAATATTTTATGTGTCTCTTTGAAATAAGAATTTTATAGTGATATAAGTTATAATTTTCTTCTGCATGTTTGGAATTGTGTGTGTGTATAATATATATATGTATATGTGTGTGTGTAGGCCTGAATTTGTTGGAGGAGTTTTCCCTATATAAACGCTACCCCCCCTGTTTTCCCTTCTTTAGGGGCTTTGCAGGGTGCCACATGCCACGCCCACACATTTTTCTCGTTACTGTCACCGAGAGGCCAACACCCCGCCACACTGACTTGTGGCTATGATCCCCCACTGGCCAAACCATAGATAGAGCCTCTGATTGCCACTTGGCAACTAGCAGGGATCCACCTGTCACAGAGCTAGCTAGCCAGCCAGTTCTATATACGGAGTTCCATCTAGGGCTTTCAATTAGCCTTTTTATTAATTTCTTTATAGGATGTCACAAGATTCTATCCAAGGAGACGACTTTTCTCTCCAGAGCACTCCAGCCGGGCCCAGCACTCCTGTTAGACCAGGCTTACCCACTGACTCTATCGTTCCTGCTACACCCGGGTCACTGAGGACCATACCCAAACTAGCCGCGGAACTACAACGCAGAAACATCCCTTACTCTGCCACTGCTAGGAAAGCAGAACGTTATAAGTTTGTTAGCAGCTCAGTCTAGAAAACCCATGTCTAGCACAAGTTCACAAGAGTTCCAGGGCGAAAGTTGTGGACAATTTCAAGACACCTTGTCATCTATCTTGTCTACCCTCAAGTTGCTTAACGAGAGGATGACAAAGATAGAGACCATCATCCCTACCACTAGCAGTGCACCTGACCTTTTAGCCTCCACGTCTGAACCTGCAAACTACCAGGGTAATGCCATTGCTTTTGCACCCGCGCCCACCACTTCATGTGTTATTACCCCAGCTCACTCCGTCCCCTCCTCCATTAAGAAAGACATCCTTAATGGCAAGGACGTCAGCCTTGTCAATTCTTCGCAGGACATACTAGAGAATAGAGCCTTCAATTACGGGGGACATCCCCAAATTCGTTTTCGGTTTTGGGTTATACAGAGATGTCATCTCCTCTGTATACCCCCCAGAGGCATGAAGAATTCAACATTTATTTACACAAGGTGGTGTACCTGGGGCACAACTATGGGGGCTTTGCTTTCTGCGATTATCACAAGTCAGTGTCCGCTAAATCAGCAGCAGCTCTGGCCCAGTTCAACATGCGTATAGATTGGAGTCAGTTAGACACAGAGCTGTTCTGCAGGGATTTCTCCGGCTTGAGGCCCCCATCTTGTGCAGTATGTTTCTCCCTCTCTCACTCCTCCAACTTGTGTCCCTGCGAAGCAGACACCTCTGTCACAGCCCTCCACTTCCTACCCCTCCACCACCCCCTCCCTCAGTCAGGATAGGGGACAGAGAGATAAGAGAGGCAGACCAGTTGTATTCTTGAGCAAGGCACAGGTATGCAACAATTTTAATGCAGGAACCTGTAATTACACCACTTGTAGGTTGTTGCACATTTGCTCCATCCGCTTTAGAGCACATACAAAATCCATGTTACCCTCTACGCTTTTCCCTTAGAAATGACTGATGGAAGTCAACATTGTCGCGCTAGCCTACCACTTGTGCATCCACCCCTCCCACCACTTGGTGCAATTTTTGATTTCAGTATTTTCCAATGGGTTTCACACATGGCTAGTAGCACTCACCTCTGACGCACTAGAAGGCCAGAACTTACTCTCTGCTACAAACGACCCATCTGCTGTTGACGAGTTGCTACGGAATGAGACCTCGTCAGGTTTTATGATTGGCCCTTTTCCGCACCCTCCTTTTTCTACATGGTGCACAAACCCTATTGGAGTGGTTACCAACAACACTTCTAATAAAAAATGTTTAATCGTTGATTTATCCGCGCCTCATTCTTATCACAATCCTAGTTTAGCCCTAATACGGGCTAAAGAATTTTCTCTCCATTACGCCACCGTGCATCATGCCATACAAGCCATTCTACTGGCCGGTGAACAAGCCTGGCTCAGTAAGACTGATATTACAAACGCGTCCAAATTACTACCTATCCATCCGTCACTCTGGCATATCCATGGCGTCAAATGGAGGGATAATTATTACTTTGCCACCAGACTCACCTTCGGCTCCATGAGCAGCCCAAAACTGTTTGACATCTTTGCAGAGACTCTATGCTGGCTGCTCCTGAACACGGTCATACACTTATTTGGATGATTTCTTACTGGTCGAGACAGGTTCACTTACACTACGTAGCATCCTTGGCACCACATCACTGTTTTCAACACTAGGTGTTCCATTGTCCCCAGATAAAACAATAGGCCCCACAACACAGTTGGTATTCCTGGGTATCGCACTAGACCCGGTGTCCTTGCAGGCACGCCTCCCTGATGTGAAATTAATACGCATTAGACAAGAATTGGACAAGTTCCTACAAAAAGGTTCTGGTACAAGGAGGGATCTCTAGTCTTTACCGGGATACCTCAATTTCGTGATTGCTATCATTTCACAGGGGAGATCTTTTATCTCCAGGTTACTCTGCCTCCTGCCTGACGATGGCACCATAGTCCTCAATTCCCCAGCCGTAGCAGATTTTATGTATGTGGAAGCAGCTCCTGGCAGAGTGGAATGGCATTTCCATGTACATCCCCCCACTGACCAACCACTCCCCCGTAATTTGGACTGATGCAGCAGCCCACACGAGGTTCGCTGCAATTTTTAGTAACCACTGGTTTAGGGATGCTTGGCCATTCAGCCATTTTCGAGATCTACCCCATTGTAGCGGCCACTCATACTTGGGGTCACCTGTGGTAAGGCAGTTAAGTGTTGTAGCGGAGTAGCAGGGGTTAATCCAATAGCTCTCCGCTGGGAACAAAGATTCAGCATACAAAATCACAGGAACACAGCATAATCCACCTCCCCAAGGACTAGACGACACATAGTCTGGGAGTCAACTGATGACTTTATTCACAGGTCTGCTTTTATGCATTTCTCCCATGCAAGGGAGGTAACTTTCCTAATTAGTACAGTAGCCAATCATAACATGGTCACCTCCCATCCCTCTCCTCCCCTTAGATTAACACTTAAACAGATTAATGGGGACAGAGTTTTCCCCACTTTATGGATGTCCCCTAAATACAGGGGGTACAGGTTCAAATAAGGGGTCCCTTGGTAGGTCTGATCTGGGTGAGCAACATACTCAAAATTCACCCAGATCGGACCAGGGGTTCGGAAGTTACAGGCATTGAGAGATTTGACCGACCGCAGTAGCCGAAAACAGTTCCATGAATTCTGGCCCTGCGGTCGGTCTTTTCTAGTGAACGCAAAGTCCCGAACGGTTTAGGCATCCAAGCAACTGTTACCATTCGTATGAATCTCTTCGTTTGGGGGATTCCATCTACCGAACGCCGGGGCGTTCGTGTGTTTGGTTCGTGCTTTCTGAGCATGCTGGAGGTCTTAGCGGTACTTGGTTAGTCGAATGCCCGGTTTGAGTTCCAGGCGTTCGACGACCAAGTACTGCTGTTCGTGCGGAAGATGGCTGCCGCCACATGTTCGGTAGGCGAAATGGCGGCCACACATACAGGTACTTAATTCCCTTCGCAACATTGTAGCTTTCAGTTAATTGGAAACACACAACCACCCCGGGGTGGTCTCCCGTTCGGTAGTTTCGGGGCATTCGCATTCAGAACAGTAAGAATACCATTAGGGTCCGTTCGTGCATTTAGTCACTGCTTTAGCATCCATTCGCATGTAATGATTCCACTGTTCATTCGCACAAAACAGTTAGTCCAAGTGGCAGGGTTTGCCACAAGTGTACAAGGTAATTTGGCGGCTTGCAAGATCATCAATAAAGGGTGCTCTTCCTCCTTGACCATAATGCGTTTGGTACGAAAGTTGACGTGTGCGAACACATTCCGGGCATTCAAAATACGGCAGCTGACGCTTTGTCCCGGTCTAATTTTCAGGTATTCTTCAAGGTGCATCACTCTGCCAACAAGCTCCCATCCTGAACACCAACATTTCTGGAGCTAATCAGGGACTAATGGGATTATTGACCCACGGATGATCACTCTCACACACGCCCTGTCAGGTAACACTAAGACGGCATACGATAGGACGTTGACTGTTTTCTGCCGTGGGACCTCGGTTTACAAACGACTCGGTTAACATAATTTTCGATTTACACATGAAAATCCATTGAAAATAAGGCCTTGGACTTACAATTTTCTTTCATAATGCAAAGCAAGTTTCCCCAGGATGCATTGCACTTGGGAGGTTTTTTTAACACCGCCCCCTGCATGCTGCAGCCTGTGGGTAGCACGTGGTGTCGAGTGTGGAGGTGTTGGAGCGGCTTTTGCATCGAGTTTTGTAGTCATTCTGGGAATTTTTTGCAGTTGTTTTGGGACTTTTTGTTGCATTTCTCAAGCTGTGGAAAGGTAGGGAGCTGAGCTTTGTCGTTTGCATGCCTTTTATTGTGTGTTCTGCATTGTGGGTTGGTTTCCATGCCAGCTCATATTGACTTTTTTTCTGACCTCCAGAATGGATTAATTGGTTTTCAATGCATTCCTATGGGAAACCGCGTTTCGGTTTACAAATTTTTCGCAATAAGAAACGTCACGGTGAACGCATTAAATTTGTAAACCAAGGTACAAATGTAAAAAAATAACAAAAACACACACACACACACACACACACACACACACACTTCAAAGAGACTTACATAAAATAATTAGTTGTTTGTGTGTGTGTGTGTATATATATATCTATCCGTGCTCAGAGGGGCAATATCTCTTTAAAGTATTATCACTTTTGAGATAATTTTATGCTACCGGTTCTCAGATTTAAACCATTTCTGTCATTCATAAGATAAGTTATGAATATTGTCATTGTGAAATTCATGGTTTGCACATGATTATCTGATGTATACACATTTAAAATTGTTTAGAATAATGTGTTCCCTATGTATCATTAGCACCATTTCAATTTCTCTTCTCTGCATTCATTATCAACTGCTTTAGGCTGACCAGGAAAACCAGAAAAGACATTTTGAATTGCTTTCTTAATGTATCTCTCTTGGATAGTAGCAAACATCAGGAAAACAGGATTAAGTTGAATATAATCTAATACCCATTATGCATGCCAATGCCCCCTAAATTACAGTTTATTATAGATAAAGGAGAATAAAATGCTATATCTTATCCCTGAACGCTTTTCAATATCAACACTGACTTTTCAGACAAAAGGCAGGGTTTACATTGCTGTCTGGTGAGACCTCTAGCGACAGTCACTCAGACGGCCTCTAGAGGTGCTTCCTGGTTTAGTGCTTCTCACTGTGCTGCACCTATGTTAATGTTCCTTATAGGGATGCATGGATTAAATGCATCTCTATAAGAAGTTGATTGTCGCAGTGCATGCGCAATAGTCTCCCAATGCTTTCCTATGGGGGGAAGCATTGGATTGGCTGAGATCTTCAAAATGTATTAACTCAGCCATGGTGGTGATGCCAGCCGCGGTGTCACCAGCATGGTGTGGGAAAAAAGGTGAATGAAAACACCTTTCCCATGTGATTGGAGGGGGGGAAGGTCATGTAAACATACACACACACACTTACTGACAGAGACATTCACCAGCCGACACACTCACACACACTCACACACACTCACTGACCAACATACACACTCACTCACAAATAATAATTTTTTATTTAAATCCACCCAGCCTCCCTACCTTTTGAGAGCTGGAGTAGATAGGCTTTCCCTGGGGTCCAGTGGGGCTGCTGTCATCTCCCTGCTCAGCTCCCTCTCGCGCACTGTTTAGTAATGTGGGAGTGACACCTTACCCGGCTCCTGGGATTGCTTCAAATCGTGCAAGAGCGGTTACAGCTCCCTCGCCGCCGCACTAAGTCAGCCGCCTGCCGCACTAATTCAGCTCGTCATGAGCCAGCCGCCCCCTCACTCCCTCAGCTATTCATGAGCCGGCCTCCCTCTTCCTTAGTCAGCCTGCCTCAGCCCTCCGTGGGCCGACTGCCCGCCTCTGCCCTCAGGCAGCCGGTCACCTCGGGGGCTGCACAGATTCACAAATCCCAGGCGCCAGGACAGATTTCATTGTCGCCATGGCAACCGGGGATTCGTCTAGCCCTGGATTAATCTAAGCCGTGTAAGATCTCTCTGTATCCTTTAGAATGATATTTGGGCACTTTTGTTTTGTACCTATTATTTTTAACAGATGGAATCATAGGCATTGCAATAGTATATCAGTAACATACTTTCATATACTTAGAAAACTTTACAATTGGTGAAACTGAATTAATGACTACACAGGACTGAATTTAAAGGGTTACTATATTTAAAGGTTCTGCTATACCTGATACCTGACCTTATTTTTAAATGGATCATCTCTATTGATTTAATCACCAGGCCAAGTATCAGTAAGACACGTGCACGGTGTACATGAAGCAGTGGAGGGAGACTGGAAATCCTTAACATCTCAGAGGGAACCTTATAGCCACTGGATACTGAAGTCTTTGGAAAAAAAATATTTTAAGTTGCAAAACACTCTGTGTTAACCAAGTAGCAAAATATACACATATATACAAATACACACTGGCAATAGCCCGGATCCTGTTTTTGCACTCAGTACAGCGATATTCATTTGCAGATTGTCTTCAACAAATTCCTGGAAACATTTTTGGAGGGATTTAACTTTTTGGGATTTTTAAACACTGAGTAATTTTTGCAGACTTTTGACTGCCCGTTCGTTCATGGTGTAAAATGCTTATGCCCCTTCATCCTAAATGTATTGTATTGAATTCTGGTGGAAATATGTATTTTAAAATAGATAGATACTAATATATCACCAGTGTAATCATTGACATTATGAGACTTGAAGAATTCATGGATTAATTTGTTTTGCAAAATTTTGACCTTTACATTTTTGCAGTAGAAATCAAGATTGTGCAGACCACATAAAGTGTTTCCAATATGGCTTTTACAAGTGGCCATGGTGCAAGGAACATATGTATAGTGTTTTAGCTTGAACACTGCATATGGGGATATTTGTACTTGAGTTGCACCCGTGACTAAGGCAGCCTGAAACAATGTTCCTTCCCTCTGTCCCCTTCCCAGGTTAGACCTTGCACATGCACTCTGAGCAGTTGAAACAGTCTAATCAAATACCTGTGGCACCCGTGCAAACTAGGTTTATGCCTATTTTTCACAAACATGTATTCCTGACCCTATAGTGTTAACACCACCATCTAGCCCCCCCATGGCCGCTCATGCCTCCCTGAATATAGCAAAATCTTACTTGTATTCAAGCCTGAAGCTTGCGGTTTGCTTCAGAATACCAAGCTGTCTACTGACATCATCATAAGTGGTGGCCTGATCCAATCACAGTGCTTCTCCATAGGATTGGCTGAGACTGACAAGGAGACAGATCAGGGGCAGAGCCAGCACAATTCAAACACTGCCCTAGCCAATCAGCATCTCTTCATAGAGATGAATTGAAGCAATGAATCTCTATGAGAATGTTCAGTGTCTGCATGAGGGTGGAGATACTGAATGTTTGGATGCATTTTAGGCAGCCATGACCCAGG
The DNA here is from genome assembly GCA_933207985.1 of Pelobates cultripes. Classification (NCBI taxonomy): domain Eukaryota; kingdom Metazoa; phylum Chordata; class Amphibia; order Anura; family Pelobatidae; genus Pelobates; species Pelobates cultripes. The sequence goes on along the minus strand of OW240917.1, from coordinate 118,254,484 downwards.
AAGGATCTCTAACAGCTATCTGAGGAGAGGCCAGTGAAGTTATCACTAGGCTGTAATGTAAACACTGCATTTTCTCTGAAAAGACAGTGTTTACAGCAAAAAGCCTGAAAGTAATGATTCTACTCACCAGAACAAATTCAATAAGCTGTAGTTGTTCTGGTGACTATAGTGTCCCTTTAAAGCTTTATAATGGGTAGACCTAATGCTATTGTAAATAAAATAAATAAGTATAAATGTATGTTTTGTTTGTTTGTTTATTTACTTTTTACAAATGTCTTCAATTGTTCTCTTCCAGATCAGAAACTTAAGACCAAAACTGAAATTGAGATTTGACACTGTGCTGTTTTACAGCACTCATCTGCCCTCTGGTGGTAAGTATTCTTTTTAGCATGTGTAAATTTGCCAAACGTTTTTTTTTTTTTTATTTACAATGTGACAAGTAATGAAAATGCTGACGTGACCCAATTTTATACATCATGTTGAGAAAAAAAAAGTAAGAATTATTAATCAAAGTAGTAGTTAGACCCAGTTAGATTATCCCACATTTTCTCAAGTCTGTCCCAGGATCTGTGTCATTAGGGTCGATTTGTATTCTTCATTGGTGATATACACAGATGTACGACACTTTATATCTAAGAGATGGAGAGACACAGCCCCAGAATGCCAGCCCAACCGACCCTCCTGCTATCTCACTCTATGAGCTTCCATAACTTTGCGGATCTGATGCTTGGGCTTTTTTTCTTATTCATTCTTAATACTCTTTACATGGACTTGTCTGCTTAATGCATGTTTTCTGTTGTTTATACCTATTTTTGCCCAATAAAACACTCCTACAATATTAGATTATTACTATTATTTTTCCTTAACTTAGAATTCACTCTATATATCTTGTTATATTCATGTAGAAAAGGGGGCAGATGGTGGTGGAGCCTTGGACACGCTTCAATTGTACAAACTAGAGATATGCCATATTACTAAACTACTTTCTACTAGTAGTGAGATTCAAAAAAATTTGTAACCAGTATGTTTCCAACTCCACATGGCCGGCCCAAGACATTGTGCTGCCTGGGTCCAAGACTTCATCCACCCCAGTCATGCACGCATGCAGGGCCGGTGCAAAGAATTTTGGGTACATAGGCGAAGATGCATTTT
>OW240917.1:118230335-118253232 GCA_933207985.1 Pelobates cultripes | reverse complement strand
TCTATATAATTTTTTTTAAATATTTTTATTTATATAAAGTGATATATACGTATATATTTATGTATATAGATATATATATTATTTCGTTCTACGTGTATTTTGATATATATATATATATATATATATTAATTTCACAATACAGTTAGAACGAAATAACACACATCTATATATTTTTTAATTATTTATTTTTAATTATTTTTTTAATTTCATTTTTTAACGTATTTACATTTTTATTTTTTTTATATTATATATAAATATATATATATAACAATAATTATATATATATTTAATCAGTATCAGTCTACGTGTAATTTGATATTAATATATATATATAATTATATATATATTAATAGTAAAATACACCTAGACGGTGTACGTGTGTGTATGTATATGTGCATATGTATACTTAGATATACTTATTATTATTATTTTTACACTATTTATTTATTTTATTTTTATTTTCAGCCAGCAGGGGGACCACCTGTCATTACAGGCAGCTCCCCTGCTGGCAATGCAGGAGGCAGCTACCCCCGGCCATGTGATTGTGGGGTCCTCGCAAGGAACCCACTCTCACATGGCCGGGGGGTTTTGAGGATGACGGACGTGCCGCGGGGGGCTCCCTGGGAGTCCCCCCCACCGCGATCGCCGGCGACCGGGTAAGTACCGAAAGACCGGAGGGCATACTATTACGCCCGGCGGCGTTTAGAGCCGCTTAGAATAGGGCGTAATAGTACGCCCTCTGGTCTTAAGGGGTTAAAGAGTTTCCGGAAGCTGCCGATTGCGTGTGCTGGGCCCCCTCTTCACTATACTGGCTGCCGAGAGCCTGCAAGTAGTGGAACTAACACTGTTTTTTTGTGCCCCCTTCTAGCACAAGGATGGCCAAAATATAGAGCCCCATCTGTTGTACAATTTCCACATGATTTGCCAGCTGGGGATCTACAATGTGCCCATCCTTGCAGGGTAGTATTTGGCATTGAGCAGTGTCTGTGTTTGAAGGCATGTTTTTGTCTGGTGTATGTGGGCATTTGAATCCAGGTGTGCATTTGTGTGTAATGTATACACTGACACACAAACAGATACACAGACACACACACAGAAACATTATGGGAACCGTGAGGGAGCATGGTAGTTAGCTCTGCCCCCTCTCTCAGTCCTCCTGTGCTGACAGCTGCACGGCTGTCAGTATCAGTGAGTGTGCTGCTGGATTGCTTATGCGGCCGCACGGCACACTCACTGATACTGACAGCTGTCAGCACAGGAGATGGGGCCACTGGCCGCTAGGTGAGTAGGTGTGTGTCTCCTATCTCTCCTCTTTGTATGACTCTTACATCCTCCCACATTTTGTGTCTTACTCCCAGCCCCTTTGTGTGACTCCTTTTCTCCCAGCCCCTTTGTGTCTTTTATTCTTCCCAGCTCCTTTTTGTGTGTGTGTCTCTTTCCTTCTCAAGTCCCGCTATGTGTTTCTTTCACATCCAGCCCCTCTCCCTGTCCCTTAATGGTCCCCTCCCTTCTCTGACCCTTACTGTTCCTCTCCCCTCTCTCCTCCTTTCCCTGTTCCTCAGTGTTCCTTTCCCTTCCCCCCTCCTTTCCCTGTCCCTTAGTGTTCCTCTCCCCTCCCCCCTCTGTTCCCTGTCGCTTAGTGTTCCTCTCCCCCCCTCCCTCCTTTTCCTGTACCTTAGGGTATCTCTCCCCTCCTCTCCCTGTCCCTTGGTGCGCCACCCACCCCCATAGTGGTCCCCTCCCCTTCCTGGTGTGCCTCCTACCTTTCTTGTAGCGTGGCTGAGCGGAGCGAATCCCGGTACAGTGAGCTTTTCCTGTCAGTCCTGCCAGGTACAGGAAACAGAAGTTCCTGTACCACGGTACACTCCGCTTGGCCACGCTACAGTCAGGGGTGTATAAACACTGACAGTCACACACACTCAATGACAAACACACAGACATCTCTGACAGCCAGACTCACTTATCTGACACACTCATTCATTGACAGACACTCACACGCACACTGACAGACACACAAACACGGACAGACTCATTGACAAACACACACTGACACACACACACAAACTCACAGACACTGACAGACACACGTACTCACACACTGACAGACACACACACACACACACACACTGACAGACACACACACAAACTCACAGACACACTCACAGTAATTAATAATCTAAATTAAATTAAAATTTCCCACCCAGCCTCCCTACCTGGAGAGCTGGCGTGGGTCTCTCATTGGTGGTCCAGTGGGACTGCTGGGAGGCGTGCGACTGAATTGGATCCCGAGGTGGCGAGAGAGCTCTGATCTCTCTGATGCGATCCCTCGCAGGCTGTTTACTGATGCCGCGGGAGCCGGAATATGACGTCATCAGTAAACAGCCTGCGAGGGAGCACATCAGAGAGATCAGAGCTCCCTCGCCACCTCGGAATCCAATTCAGCTGTACGCCGCGCCGGGGATCCAGAAGGTGACCCCTCCTGCCAGTTACTGGAATTTTGCGCTCCCAGCGCCGGTGCGCCCTAAGGCGGGGCCGCCTGTGCCGCCTTATGGACGCGCCGGCCCTGGGTGGCTGTCTGGATTTCTTTGCCCCTATGATATGTTATATACCACAGTACAGTGGTGTATTTTGAAATGGTGCTGCCCTAGGCATCTCGGGCACCCCCTAATTTAAATGTACCTGCCCCTTTCTGCCAAGGCCACACCTCTTCCTGTTAACTAACACATTTTGACTGACAGACACACACTCACGGACCAGCATACACTCTCAGATACACTGACATACACACACACATACACTGACTGATTTGACACAATCTGACAGATACATACAATCATTCAGACACACACTATGACGCATACATTCACCGACAGACACACATAAGCACTGACAGACATGCCCACTTACTGACAGATACACACATTCGCTGGACACACACACTCACAGACATACACACATTCACTGACAGACACAAACTCACTGACAGACACACACACTCACACAATGACACACACACATTCACTGACATGCACACACTCACACTTAAATTCACTAAAACACACATTCACTGACACACTCACTCACATTCACTGACAAACACACACACACACATTTTCCCTCAACACTCACAAATATTATTTGTTTAAAAATTTAAATCGACCCAGCCTTCGTACTTCTGGGAGATCTGGGTGGATTTTTCACCTGGGGTGAAAGGTGGGTGGCCACGCTTAGCTGTCAGAAAGGGAGCACTGTTCTCCAATGATTTCATATTCCGGCTCCCAGCATCACTGGGAACTGAGCAGGGAGATCAGGGGAAAGTGCTCCCTCGCCGCCCACCCGAGAAACAACAGGCCACCTGCTTGGGGGGCCCAAATAGGGCCCACCGGCAAGCTCTTGGGTCCCCATAAAACGAGGCATTAGCCTGGGCATTTGGGGGTGGCATTTTTTGCTGCCCCCTGGAAAGTGCCGTCCAAGGCAAATGCCTTGTTTGCCTCGCAGTAGATACAGCCCTGCCACGGTATGTACTAGTTAAAATACACACCATCCAAGTAACATATATTCTGAGATGAGCTAAAAACTAAAGATAATTATGTCAGTCAATACTTATTCTACCACCTTAATAATTGTGGTAGGTCTAGTTTTATGCCAGTCCAGCATGTAGATTAAGCATGTAAATATTATTTTTTTCAGAGCAAAAATTAATATAAGACCCGGTCTTATTTTTGGGGAAAATGGTATGTATCATTTTCTGAAACAGAGGAAAAATTTATGCATTTTTTATTTTTATTTTTATTTAGAGGGTTTTTGAATTCTTAAGGAACTTCTATTTTTTTTTATAGGAGTCTTTGGTAAACATAACGTTGTGTTTATGATAAAAAGAAAGGCTATTTTGGATGCAGCGTAAATTTCTTGCATAACAGAATCTGTTCTTCAAGCAGATTCATGCAGATTGAATGCAAGCTTTATCTGTTGTAGTTATGTTAATTTTTAAGTAATGCAACATCTGTCCACTGAGACAAGATGGGATTGTATCAGTCCAGGTGACTGACTTAACAGAATGTGTGTTGTCACAGCACGTTAATCTAGGACAACAAGTTTCATTTTTATATTGGGATAGCCCCGCCAACAACAAATGAGGTCTTCAGCAGGCCATAAATAATCTATTCTTCCACACTCAGTCAGACATATAGAATTTGGAGTTCTAGAAAGTATGAGTAATATCAATACTATTGATGTTCTAACTCCATATGACCAAATATTATTAGACTTTCTGAAATTGTTTAGGCATCCCAAAACCATACTTCTCAGCACACTGAGTGGTCAAAGAGAGGTGCTTGAGTGAGTGATCTTAATCAGAGATTGACAAGAGTTATAGACTAACGAAAGACTTTGAAATGTTGGAAATTAGAGACTAACAACAACTTAAAGGCCTTATGTGAAGACTGTCTTTATAGGTTTTCTTTAAGCAAGATTAACAGACTACTTGTTCGTTATTATAACTTTTTTTTTTTTATCTTGTAATTCATTCAACATTCTTTTATGCCAGTTTTTCTATTTGAAAATATATTTTGATAATATTCTCTTTCATTGCAAAGTTTTTGTTTAATTATTTTCTGTCTGCTACAAGGTACATTGCTCTTTACCATTTTCCTATATTAATGAGATAAAACAAATGTGAATTTTTATTTAAGAGTCTTCAACACAATGGTTTTAAAGGGTGACATTTTCAGAATCTTTTGTTCTATTCTTACCAATTCGAACGAGAGGCTTTCCTTTGTCATGCTGTCAACATCTGGGATATGAGCTTTTGCCTGAGCCTTAATGTAGCATTTTTCTCCCCCAGCAAAACGGATTCCGGTAATACCCTGGAAGAGTAGAACAATTAATTACAAAATTCATGCATCCTAATAAATCCTGAAACAATACAATATTCTTATTGCTTTGTGAATTCTCCATGAGCTGCTTGTTCAAACCTCAAATGCATCACATAAAAAAAAAACGTACGGTGCTTCCTTGTTCTCTAACATCTTTCTCTGTGCAATACATTTTATATATAGATCGTTTAGGGATCTCAAACTCTGCTCCCCAGATGATGATGCCCTACAGCCAGAATTCTTGAATGCAGTAGATGGCTAGGGAATCATGGAAGTTGTAGTTCAGCTACACCGGGGAGCCAGCATTTGAGATGCCTTATCTATTTTTTAAATAGCAGAATTGAGAATAAACTGGATTCTTATACATCTATCTGCTTCCCTCTCTATGTCAAGCAACCCATGCTGCCCCAAAATGTATTTATAGCAGTCTATGTACATATGACATCAAGGGGATTTTATAATCATTTAGCTGTTGGAATGTAAATCCACTGTTTTCACATTAAGTGTCTCTTGGCATCACAGCATGGCACACGAGGGAGCAGAGCAAGAAGACTACAGCTCCCTCACCACCTTTATTCCTTATAGCCAGACGCCTCCACTCTCCCCTAACAGGCTGCCCGTCTCCACTCTCCCCTAGCAGGCTGCCCGTCTCCACTCTCCCTCTACCGGCCTCTAAGGCAGGCTGACAAATACCCAGGCAGCAGGACAAAAAATCCTAGTCACCATGGCGACTTGGGATTTGTTGAGCCCTACTGTACATGTGGTTGGGCCAAAGCCGAGAGGACACCCAATTGCGGATGTGTTTGGAGGGGAAAGAAAAGTCTGCTGCTGCAAAGAACAATTTAACATAGGAACCTGGAATGTTAGAACTATGAACCAAGGCAAATTGGATGTGATCAAACATGAGATGACAAGGTTAAACATCGATATTCTGGGAATTAGTGAACTCAAATGGACTGGAATGGGACATTTCACATCAGACAACCATCACATCTTCTACTGTGGTCAAGAATCCCTCAGACGAAATGGAGTAGCCATCATAGTAACTCATCGGGTAGGCAAAGCAGTGCTCATCTACAACCCAATAAATGTCAGAATGATTTCAATTCAAGGCAAGCCATTTAACATCACAGTGATCCAGGTTTATGTTCCAAGCATGGGTGCTGAAGAGGCTGAAATTGTCCAGTTCTATGAAGTTATTCAACACATGATAGATATAACACCAAGAAAAGATCCTACTATCCTTATAGCCTTGGAGTTCAAAATGAAGTAGGTCAGAGATTAGTACAATTCTGTCAAGATAATTCTCTGGTCATAGCAAACACCCTCTTCCAACAGCCTCCGAGACGACTCTACACATGGACATCACCAGATGGACAATATAGAAATCATATTGACTATATACTTTTGCATCCAAAGATGGAGGAGCTCTATAAAGTCAGCAAAAACAAGACCTGGGGCTGACTGTGGCTCAGACCACGAGCTTCTTATTGCAAAGTTTAGAATTAAACGGAAGAAAAGAGGGAAAACCATCAGACCAGTCAGATACGACATAAATCCATTGTGACCAATCAGATAAATAGTATCCCTTGTGAATATGCAGTGGAAGTAAAGAATAGATTTGAGGGACTAGACATGGACGATAGAATGCCTGAAGAACTTTTGACTGAAGTTTGCAATATTATCCAGGAAACCGCAAGAAATAATATCCCCAAAAGAAAGAAATCTGAGAAGGCAAACTGGCTATCTGATGAGGCTTTAAAAATAGCCCAGGAAAGAAGGAAAGCTAAAGAGGGAGTGGAGATCGGAAATAAATGTGTCCAACTGAATGCAGAATTCCAAAGGATAGCAAGGAAGAGACAAGAAGACATTCTACAATGAGCAATGTAAAGAGATAGAAGAAGATAACAGAATGGGAAAGTCAAGAGATCTATTCAAGAAAATTGGGGATCTAAAAGTTACCTTTCATGCCAAAGTGGGTGTGATAAAAGACAAAAATGGCAGGAAATTAACAGAAGAAGATCAGATAAAGAAGATATGGCAGGAATACACTGAAGATCTATACAGGAAGGATCTTAACAGCAGTGATGGCCTCAATAGTTGGTCCAATGAGCTGGAACCAGAAATCTTGGAGAGAGAAGAAAGATGGGCCCTAGGATACCTTGCAGATAACAAGACTGCAGGAGTTAATGAAATCCCAATGAAACTATTCAAAATTCTGCAAGATGATGCTGTGAAATTGATTGCCTTATGCCAACATAGTTGGAAAACTTAGTCTATAGGTCAGTCTACATACAGGTCAGTCTACATCCCAATCCCAAAAAAGGCAATGCCAAAGAGTGCTCCAGTAATGCACTAATTTCACATGCCAGCAAGGTAATGCTTAAGATCCTACAAGCTCGACTCAAAAAATATATAGACCGGGGTTCCGCAGAGCACGAGGCAAAAGAGATCAAACTGCCAATGTACAATGGATGATAAAGAAAGTCAGAGAGTTCCAGAAAAACATCTACTTCTGCTTTATAGACCATTCTAACGCCTTTTACTGTGTGGACCACAACAACATGAGGCAAGTTCTTAAAGAGATGGGAGTACCAGATCATCTCATCAACCTCTTGAGGAACCTGTAAGTGGACCAAGAAGCCACAATCAAAACTGAACATGGGACAACAGAATGGTTCAAGATCAGGAAAGGAGTGCTACAAGGTTGTATATTGTCACCTTATTTATTCTACTTATATGCGGAATACATAATGCGTAAGGCTGGGCTGGATGAATCCAAAGCCGTAGTCAATATTGCTGGAAGAAATATCAACAACCTCAGATATGCGGCTGATACACCTCTAATGGCTGAAAGTGAGGAAGAACTAAAGGACCTATTGATGAGGGTAAAAGAAGAGAGTGCAAAAGTTGGCTTGCTGCTCAACATTAAAAAGACTAAGATCATGGCATACAGCAATCTCAGTTCCTGGCAAATAGATGGGGAATAAGTGGAGGCAGTGACAGATTTTATTTTCCTGGGATCCTGGGATTTTCCTCTCCATGTCCATTTTGCTTGGGGCCCCCAAATTCCTTCAAACGGCCCTGGTGGCAGGGTATATGTACATTTGCATACATCCAGCATTTACACACCAACAATACACCCAAATACACCCTTGCATTCACACACACTTACTCCATACAATAACATGCTTGCATTCAAACACACAAACACTGTTTATTGCTAAATACAAACCTGCAAGGGTGGGCAAATGGTAGATCCCCATCATTGTGGGACTTGACAGATGGGGATCAACCATTTGGCCATTTTTGCGATAGGGGGCCCAAAATCATTCTTCTAATAGGGCCCTCTCTACTTTAGTTCCACCACTGCATGTGCTAACTAGTAGTTATAGGTATATGTAATCAAGAAAGCAATTAAAATATTAACTGTGTATAATAAAAAAGCCATAATAATTGTAATTCAAACTTATTTTATTGATTTGTGCTTTAAATGCCAAAAAGCAAATATAGTACTGATATTGTAAAAATAGTGTTGTCACTGTATATCTCAACTAACATGGAACTATGCATTTGTTTTGTATATATTGGCACAATTATAAAATACATTAACTCAACATTTGATCAATAAATGACTGCTAGTTCTAAACATGAAAAAAGGAATAAATCATTATTTTAGCTCTTCTGATCTATCACTAAAACTACATTATTTTAACATGGTATTTCTGCCATGGAAATGCAATATCATTCATGCTTTTGCACAGTAGCACAATTACATTCACCATTTAGATTTTTCAAAATCCTTAATTTTTAGGATTATTTTTTTAATTAATCCAGGTAGCACATGCCTCCCTTTGAGTGCACATACAAGCCATACCACAGCTAACCATGCTATAGATGTCACAGTATAAATGTCGAGACAGGGGGTCTGGGGTAGATTTAGCAAGGCAAAAACAGGTGCTATTCTAGAGCTAAATAAGGAGCAATCACCTCTTAAACAAACAGAACGCCTATCGACATTTAGCACCAGGAATGGCATCTGTTTAGCCATGATAAATCTCTCCTGAGTATTTTTGAAACATTTCCACCTGCGATTCACTGTATGTCAAAATTTTAACTGCAGCTTATTTACTAAGAGACAGCGGTGCCCAAACAGAGTTGAACAGGATAATAATCCCCATTGTGCTGTAAATTCTATTAAGCACGCAGTCATTTTTTAGTAACAAGAATATATGACATATTACAAGAGATTCTAGAATTATAAATATCCTTCCGTTAGATTTGTTCTCATCTCTATGCAATGAAATTACAGTCCACTAAAGAATAAAAATGGACAAGTCGGGGAATGGAAATGTTGCACATTACAATGCTGTGCTCGTAGGTAATGCCATATTTGTGCTACAGCGTTGCTACAACTTGCAATACCCAAAAGGGCATATCCTGTAGCCTAAACAACAGAAGTATAAACTGGATTTTATATTCACACTTGATAAACAGCAACAGAAGCAAAAATGGGCTGCTGAGTGCTTCTGGATGTCATCAGAAAAATATAATTCCATTTTAGCTGACATCTCACAAATATAGCTCCAAGTGCATCTTGTTTGTGATGTGTAATTGAAGTGGAAGTCTAATCCCGGCGCTCATAAATCACACAGCAGCTCTAGGCCCTCCCTCATGGCTGATACAAGTGAATTATCAGTTTGTTAGCTTGTACTTTGCAAAGTTCTTTCAGGGTGTACCAGCCCATTAACACATTCAGGGTGCTAGAGCACAGAACTGGAAAGATGCACAGACAGGCTATATTAGGAATATCCTTGCGGCACAAAAGTAGGTTTTAGTCTAATAATGCTATTGCCATCTGCTTACAGAACATTACCGGGTCCTTGTAAAAACAGCACATGGTGAGTAGGTTTACTTGACCTTAGAGAAAAAAAACAAAAATGGTGAATCTGTATTGTAGGGTAGCATCACGAAAGTATACAGTTGTTGTACTACTTGATCTCACATGAATCTGGGAAAACATCATGGGATTTGTTCTATAACAAGCAAGAAGTTGCTTTAGTTTGGTTACTTCACCAGAGACCTGGTTTCCATGTGAAAAAACACATTTAAGGTAACTATAGGTAAGATAAATCTTACTTGTATATAAGAGAAAGAAATATATGATGCAGTCGTAGGAACATAGGCAGCTAAAGCTTAAATACAGGTAGATTTAGAAGAAAAAAAATAAAACAAATATATATTAATATAGGTTGTAATTTAAAAACAATATATATATATATATTGTATTATTTTAGGATAAACTGTTCCCTCCTAATAAAATATGCTGCAAAATATTTTAATACACTGATCCACTAAAGTTACAACCAATCACATTCACCAGAAGTAAGCAATATTGTTTTTCTTCTGAGTGAATGAGCATGGTAAAAGGACATAAGCAGTCAATCCATAGCAATGTACTTGGACATCCTTCATATGTTATATTTAAATTATACTTATATGGGTATTGTGGAAAAGTGAAGAATTTAAAGAGGTCACATATTGCTTGATAATAGTTGTAATCAGTGAACAGACCACCATCCATTTTTATAAAATTTAAATTTATCTCTTGTTATTGTGCTACAAACAAAAATAGACAAAAACAAATTGCAATGGAAAGCTGTTACTTCAGCTTTGGTTGCACATTTGTGCAACTTAATATCAAGCTTTTTTACTAGAATCAGACAAGATCAGAATGTAAATAGGCAAAATAAGCCTCACTGACAAGTTTTAAACATGATTGGAAGTAAAATAACAAAATAGATTTTATACCAAACATAAATAAAGTACATCCTCTTTGAATTCTATGGTTTTACATATCAGGACATTATTAGAAAGTCTTTAGGTAGAAGATCATTAGGTAAATGTAAACACAGATGAACAACAACACATGGCATATCACACGGTGTCATGATTCATTTAACCCCTTAAGGACACCATATGTCATGATTCCCTTTTATTCCCGACGTTTGGTCCTTAAGGGGTTAAAGGACCACCATAGGCACCCAGACCACTTCAGCTTAATGAAGTGGTCTGGGTGCCAGGTCCCTCTAGGATTAACCCTTTCTGCTGTAAACATAGCAGTTTCAGAGAAACTGCTATGTTTACAAATGGGTTAATCCAGCCTCTAGTGGCGGTCTTATTGACAGCCGCTAGAGGCGCTTCCGCACTTCTCACTGTGATTTTCACAGTGAGAAGATGCCAGCGTTCATAGGAAATCATTGAGAATGCTTTCCTATGAGACTGGCTGAATGCGCGCGCAGGTCTTTCCGCGCATGCGCATTCAGCTGATGACAGTAAAGGATGAAGAGAGTCCCCAGCGCCGAGGGAGCCCGGCGCTGGAAAAAAGGTAAGGGATTACCTCCTTCCTCCCCTTCGGCCTGGCAGGGGGGGATGATGGGGGGGGGGAGGGACCTAGAGGGTGAGGGGGACCTGAGGACCCTATAGAGCCAGGAAAACGAGTATGTTTTCCTGGCACTATAGTGGTCCTTTAACAAAAATAAAGGCAAAGTGAAGAAGCCGTGTGTGAAGAACTCTTACTGCTTCCATAGGAAATAAGAGGCTAAGTGGCAGAGAGGTGCTGCTAATCAAAAGCCCTTGATTAACTTGATCATCAGCAAGTGTGACCACTTCTATAAAGCCACCGTTTTAGCAGCCTTCAGGTGCGTGTTAGCACAATGCCAAGGAGGAAATACATCAGCAATGATCTTAGAGACGCAATTGTTGCTGCCCATCAAACTGGGAAGGGTTATAAGGCCCCTTCTAAATATTTAAAGTCAATCATTCTACAGTCAGAAAGACTATTCAAAAAGTGGAAAACATTCAAGACAGTTGCCTATCTTCCCAGAAGTGGATGTACCAGCAAATTGACCCCAAGATCAGATGGTGCAAAGCTCAGAGAAAATGCCAAAAAAAACCAAACAAGTTACATCTCCAATCCAACAACTCAGTTAGCATGTTAAATGTTCGTGATGGTTCAATTAGAAAAAGACCGAACAAGTATGGTTTGTTTTGAAGAGATGCCAGGAGAAAGCCCATTCTCTCTAGAAAGAACATCACAGTACGGTTTAGGTTTACAAAGTTGCATCGGAACAAACCACAAGACTTCTGGAATAATCTCTTTTAGACAGATGACACCAAAGTGGCGATTTTTAGGTATAATGCATCGTGCCACGTTTGGTGAAAAGAAAATACCTCCTACCAATGGTCAAGCACGGTGGTGGAGGGGTGATGATTTGGATATGGACTGCAACCACATGACCTGGGAACCTTGCAGTCATTGAGTTGACCATAAATCCTCTGTATTTTAATTTATTCTAGAGTCAAATGTGATGCCATCAGAATAGCTGAAAAAGAAAAGATTTAAGGTGTAGCAATGGCCCAGTCAAAGTCCAGACTTCGACCAGATTGAAATGCTGTGGTGGGACCTTAATAGAGCTGTGCATAAACAAATGCCAGCAAACCTCAATGAACTTAAGCAATGATGTAAATTAGAGTGGGCCAAAAGTCCACCACCATGATGTGAGAGACTGATAAAGTCATACAGAAAATGATTACTTCAAGTTATTGCTGCTAACGGTGGTCCCACTAGTTATTGAATCATAAAGAGCACCTAGTTTTTCACACATGGCTTCTCTATTTTGGCTTAATGTTTAAATAAATCATGACGCAGGGTAATATGTCATGTGTTGTTGTACATCTGAGGTTGTATTCTGCTCTGTAAAACCGTAAAATTCAAAGAAGGTGTACTTTATTTTTACCATGATTATACATATAAACGGAACAAGTGATCAGAGGAATGCCAGACATAGCAGACAAGGCCAACATATTATCACTCTATGAAAACATCCAACATTTCAGGGTAGATAGCAAGCAAAGGTTGAGGTGAATCCCTCAAACAGAAAAATACAATAATCTTGTTTACAGTGAGTATTATGATAATAAATGCAGCGCACATAAAAATACATCTCTGGCAGAGGTGTGCAGGAACTTGCTCAACAAGTTATAAAATTGGCAGATTATTGATCCAGACAGATATATGGTTTGCATTTACTGCAGTGAGCAAGGCTTTAGCAGCATAATTAGTAAATCTAGCTTATTTGAATTTCTCCAAGTTTAATCCTGTAAAGCAGTGTGCCCCATCTTTTTAATATGTGGGCTGTAGAGCACTGAGCAGAAACGTTTGGTGGGTCACAGCACGAGAATGAAAACAGCCGCCTTTGAGATGGTGACATTTCTGTTTTACCTGGATGAAGAGTGCAGCCAATGGGATTATTAATACTCATATTTTTGCAATTCCTGGCCCTGGTGTCATGATCATATTCCAAAATGTGCATGCGCAGTTAGCAATTCACCCATGATGCTATAAGCATGCATGTGCCTTCATGGGCTTTCACCAAGTGCATTGTGGGATTTATGATATTGTACAATAATAATAATAATAATAATAATATTGCCAAGCTGTGCCTGAACAGCTTAATTTATATGTTTTTAAAAAAAATGTAAAATAGTACAGGAGTATGGACTAACATCTAAGATGATGTTCATCTTTAAAGAATTATTCCAACCACCATAACCACTTCTGCATATGCAGCAATTATGCTTGAAACACAAACTGTTGCATGTTGTTATAAATAATTAGGACAAGAGAGATAGACAGCAGGAGAGCTTACTGGGGATAACCTTGGCAAGGAGCATGGATTATAATGCTGCTTTGTGGTTCTTAAAGTAACACTCCAGTACTTTAAATAAAAACATGTATTCATAACCGTGGAATGTTTTATAGTAAATTTAGGTTAGTGAGCGACCATTATCTCTAAAATAAAAAATTTAAAAATGATCTATTTCTCACCTCTAATCCAGTTGCATCTCCATTCTTCTAGTCTAGTGACTGTCTTTTGGCCAATCCAATCCTTGTCACAGATGCACTGAGAGGCATGGTATATGGAACATGGTACATGGTACATGGTACATGTGCAGCAGAGCTTCAAATCTGATTGTTCATGAGCCTCCACTGGGTGTCTGACTGACAGCTAGGGAGTGCAGCATAGAATCTTTATAAAAATGCTCATTCCTCTTGAAATTGACACTTTTACAAAGAACAACAGAGGGGGCACTCTGTTAACTGGTCTTGGTATGTATTTTATTCCTTGTGGACATTAAGTCTGTAGGGACCAGAATGTGATGGCAAAGTCTGACGTGCTTAAAGGACCACTATAGTGCCAGGAAAACATACACGTTTTCCTGGCACTATAGTGCCCTGAGGGTGCCCCCACCCTCAGGGTCCCCTCCCGCCCGGCTCTGGAAGGGGGGAAAGGGGTAAAAACTTACCTTTTTCCAGCGCTGGGCGGGGAGCTCTCCTCCTCCGATCCTCCTCTTCTCCTCCCCGTCGGCTGAATGCGCACGCACGGCAAGAGCTGCGTGCGCATTCAGCCGGTCACATAGGAAAGCATTATCAATGCTTTCCTATGGACGCTGGTGTGCTCTCACTGTGAAAATCATTAAGCTGAAGTGGTCTGGGTGCCTAGAGTGGTCCTTTAAGTGGTTAAGGTATTTTACTTCATTTTCAGATTAAAGCAAGTGCAATAAAAAGCCGTATATATCTGTAGAGGACATGACAACCAGTTATACTCACAATTTGAAAGTCATGCACTTCCACGGCCTCATCACTTCCGACACCAGTTTTAAAGGTCTCTAGATTGTTTCCTGCGTCAATTTCCATGGATCCCTCCTGTATTTTTCCATTGATGCTCATTGTATAATGGACATTATAAACCTGCAAAAAAAAAAAAAAGTAAAAATATGCAGAGTATATGATTATTAATGTGTGCTTTATAACAAAGTTTGATTTTTTTTTAAAGTAAAAAATGACTTCTCATGGTATTGCAGTATCCAAAACCTTATTTTTTCACAATTGTCATTTATTAAATATTTTTCAAGGGATACAAAAAGCAGAAAGGTGAGGGGATATCCAGAGAGAGTTTACAGCAAACCATAACAGCATCCAGTTTTATATCAAAATACTTTGGACATATGCACACAATCAGAATTTCCATTAAATTGGGTTGGACATACCACAATAGTACATGTTTGACTACAGCCAGCTTCAACATTAGACATCCCCAGCTTTGTCCCAGCCTGCCCCAGGCTCTCCCATGCTAAGCCCAGTTAGGGTTTTTCAATAGGTTCTGTGTAGTTGTCAGTAGCCTCCCGAACCCTCTCCAATTTATGTTGTTTTGTATGCATGAATATTGCCATATTTTCATTAGTGTATTTAATTTGTATTCTAAGAATTCCAGTAGTGTTGGAATGTGAGTGCTCTTCTAGTTTATGGCAATTAGGTGTCTGCCAGCCATCAGGATGTGGGTCGCTATGGCCCTATTAACATTCAGCATGTCTTTATCAAAGAAGAGGCATAGTAAGTCCTCTATGGACTGGGAAATGTGAGACAGGCAGAGATGGTGTATACGTTTATAAACTTATCTACTATCTCTGAACAAAATGTTGTGAGTGTAGGGCAGCTCCACTAAATGTGTGTTAAATTGCCTGGTGCGGATTTGCATCTCCAACAATATTGAGAATATATTTATTCTATCAGGAGATAGGTACCCTCTGTATACAAGTTTACTGTGAGCCCCAATGTTATTATAGTATAAGGTAACCCTTTTTAATGCATTGATTTCTGCCATCCATGTTGTGACCTCAAACTCACATCCCACCTCCAACACTTCAGGAGAAAAAGAACCCTGCACTAAACATCAACATTTCGAAAGTAGTTTCAATTTCAAGGATGATGTCCAATAAAGAAACAGTGTCTATTGATATTCCCTAAGGGTGTCCATGGTAAGAACCTGGGATGTATAAACAAAATGTAACAATAAGCTTTTTAGTTGTAGATAATGAAATGTATTTAGGAATTCTGGTGCATACGTTTGCTGCAAACCTCCAAACAGAAAAAACTTTGAGCTATTTGTGTGATCCCTTTCTTGGTCATAAGTGGGGGACAGTGGAGCATTGAGTAATAGCTTACTGTTGAGACATAGCATGGGCAATTACGAGTCCCAAGTGCTATAGGAAAACTTAGTAGTATTGAAAATGGGGGTATTCCTTGGGCTTTGAGGTTGTGCGTTTTCCATGTCCATGCATCTGTGGGTGTGCAGCTTAAAAACACGCACAGCCTCTTTATAGTAAATGAAAACATGTTGAACCCCCATACCCTCCATTTGTATCCCAAAACGTTTTGGGAAGTTAACCAACATGTCAAAGTTCCCCAGTTCAATCAATATTGTTGTTGTTAGTCTTCTATGGTCCTCTACCAGACAGTTTCACATTTTGTGAATTCAATATTTGCCAGGAAACTTCTTCAAGGAACCTGAACTGGGAGTCCTGACTGATTAAAAAAGAAACTTGTGAGTGAACAGATAGTTTCTCATGAATATATTAGTAAATACCCTTCAGCTCATTTTTCTGGCTAATGGTTAAGCTTTGGAGGAACTCTCCTGGTTTTCCCAAATTATTAATATTCAAGTTCCATTTGAACTCAACAATAGCCTAGCCTGGCAGGTCAGGAGTATCTACATAGGAAATTGTCATAGTTTCAGGACAATATGAACCTCTTCATTAGAATGAAAAGTGTGCTCCAAAGTCAAATCAGAAGGCAACGCGCAGGACATTTTGAATTGAGCCAAGTAATGTGGTCACATGTTAAAGTGACACTATAGTCACCTGAACAACTTTAGCTTAATTAAGCAGTTTTGGTGTATAGAACATGCCCCTGCAGCCTCACTGCTCAGTCCTCTGCCATTTAGGAGTAAAATCCCTTTGTTTATGAACCCTAGTCATACCTCCCTGCATGTGACTTGCACAGCCTTCCATAAACACTTCCTGTAAAGAGAGCCCTATTTAGGCTTTCTTTATTGCAAGTTCTGTTTAATTAAGATTTTCTTATCCCCTGCTATGGTAATAGCTTGCTAGACCCTGCAAAAGCCTCATGTATGTGATTAAAGTTCAATTTAGAGATTGAGATACACTTATTTAAGGTAAATTACATCTGTTTGAAAGTGAAACCAGTTTTTTTTCATGTAGGCTCTGTCAATCATAGCCAGGGGAGGTGTGGTTAGGGCTGCATAAACAGAAACAAAGTGATTTAACTCAAAAAAATGAGAGTGAATTGAGCAGTGAAATTGCAGGGGAATGATCTATACACTAAAACTGCTTTATTGAGCTAAAGTAATTTAGGTGACTATAGTGTTCCTTTAAGGGTATGCTAACTAAAACATTACATAATGACAGCCGGACACTATTTAAATATTATAACATCAAGCATTTTCTTCATACAGCAGGTATAAATACTGTTATATCTGCAGTGTAGCATTTCTATTAAAAGTTTCATATAATACAAATATGCAATGACCCTTCTCACAAAATACAGGCCTAGCTTCCAAAAGGAAAAGTATGAAAAGTGGTAGCGAAGCACATTACCTTACACTGGCCATGCTAAGCAGAAAACTCTCTAACAAGAAAGAAAAATTGAAAACCAAAGAAAATTAAGTGGGTAACAGTAAATTAGTGAGGAAACCAGAAAACTGGCCCAGGTCAAATAAATTGGGACAGGGTGTTATACAAAACTAAGCCGACTACCAAGAAAAAAACTAAAACAAGTCATGGTAGCGGTAACAATCAATGCAAGAAAAAAAAAAGTTAGTAAAACTGAATAAACAAGTAAATTATACAATATAGAAAGCACTCTATAATAAGCCTGTCACAGGATTAAAGATCCATCTAACGGCACAGCCCCACATCCTATTACCGGAACCAGTATTAGATCCTCCTTGGGGCAGTATATGCCAGACCGAGTGTCTAAAATAGCTTCCAGGCATATAGTTAGAACGTCTTTGAGGAATAAAAGAGCCTATTGCTAATCAGTCAACGTGTTTTGTCCTTCTGGACTTTATCAACACTGCACACAGAACTTTATAGTTTTTTTTAACAACATAGTAAATCACCCCCTCTTCAAGGTTTAGCAGTTTTTCAATTATTTATTCAGTTTTTTATCTTAAAGTAATTTTAAAATTATTTTATTTTCTTGTTTGTATTTTTTATATCTGGATACTGATAATACACTAAATAGCTATGAAAATATATGAAGGGCATGGAAGATCAGGTGTATTCAGCTTTTACACCAACATTTTAAAATATAATTCCATTATCATTTAGTTGCCCTGTAAAAATCGTGTGCATGTATGGAAACAGCCAGCAGCTTTAAGCGCTGCCATTAGGAATCATTGGGCTCTGCCTAAAAGAGGGAGTAGGCCACATCTAAAGCCTTGCCTACAGTGAATGTGGAGGTCAGAACCCTGACAAAACTCTACAGCATCTCATATTTTCTTTTAACCAAACCAAAGTTAATATATTGGAGGGTATTGCACCCTGTTTTGCATAGTGCCTCAGCACAGATTCGTTAGCCGTAACGGCTGCTCATTGCATCTGGTGCAGCCGGGCAAACATAAGGCCTAGCTTGAGGTGCTAATGGTTGCTACAGATCTTTAAGATGTGACAAATGTTTTATGGGAGGCTGTGATGCCATTAGTTTATTCTATTAATTGGATACACTTGCCATACATGTATGCACCTCACCGTTTTGACATCACTTAATAACTTTAGGTAATTATTTTAGATGCAAATAGTACATTCTATAGAAGGCTATTAACAGAGCAGGAGATAAGAAATTCTAGATTAAACAGATTGTGTAATAAAGGAACCTATCACAGGAAGTGTTTAGGAAGGCTTCGCAAGTCACATGCATATATACCTATTTAAAATAGTGACCTATTTTTAAAAATAAAATGCTGTAAATCCTAAAAATAAAAGTGATAATCTCACTGAGTGTGAGAGTGAAAAACAGTGGAGGGTTTAGCAAAAGCCTCAGGTACTCAAAGGGTTAAAATCAATGCCTCCTTTATAGTGTATATTCTCTGTTCTAATCTATGCAATATAAATATATGTTTGATACACATAGAGTGCATATTCATTGTTTGTCATGGGTGAATACAAATAAAAAGATAATATATATTTCAATAATTACTCTATATTACTAATGGATTAGTGACCTCTAAAACACTACTAAAGAACATATTATTAATTATGCTAAAATACAACATAGGAGGGATAAAAAAAGGGTCTCCATATAATAAAAGCAAGTGGTGATGTACCTGTTTAAATAGTCTAACACTCAAAAGCTTTCTAGTGAGGCACAGATTTATTTTTCCATTGGATCATGTCAATCTTAGAATAAAAACAAAATCCTAATATAAAAAAGGGTGACAAGTACTACTGATGAGAAATGGGCAGTAACACAAAAAACGAGCAAGCATGAACAACAAACCTTATATATCAATGTGTGTGCGCTCCAATAATTATCAAACACAAAAAGCAAAAGCCGTGATCGGTAACTTCACAAAAAACAGCAGCTTTACGATAGCTGGAACGCTGTTTACATGTGTGTTTTCCCCGGTTAGTCCCGGTGTTGGAGGTCACAGACAAGGATCATGTCTGGCTTTATTGACTCCCCCACGTCAAGTACTTTGGGGACAGTTTTAGCATTTTTTGTATCTACTTTAGCAAGGAGAAACATCATTTTAGATTCTGTATGTGTACCCATTTCACACATATAGTATTTTCGATGTTTAGTATTAAGCCCTCCTTTTTATTTTATTGCATATCCGTTGGAGCTACTATATGCTGCTTCATTTTATTTGATACCGTAGTGGCTCTACCTGGACTGTTTGTTGGAGATTGTTACTTATCAACTTTAATAGTGGCATAGGATTAAATGTTTGATATTTTGTATATGTTTTCATGTTTTTGATATATTTTACATGTATCCCAATAGACCTTTCATTCCAATGTCTCACTGGTTTTATAGTGGATACTGTGCACATTAAAGGAACACTACAGGGTCAGGAAGACAAACATGTATTCCTGATCGTATAGTGTTAAAAACACCATCAAGCCCACTCCCTCCCTCCCTCCCTCCCTCACCTAAATAAAGTAGAATCTTACTTTTATTCCAGTCTGCAGCTGCTGAACCCTGATCTGCCTGCTTGGCTGACATCATCAGAAGTGTTGCTCAAAGCCCATCACAATGCTTTCCCATTGGAAAGCATTGGATTGGCTGAGACTGTCAAGGGGTCAGATCAAGGGCAGAGCCAGCACTAATCAATGCATCTCTATGAGGAAAGTTCAGTTTCCATGAAGAGGGTGGAGAAACTAAATGGCAGTGCTGCACACTGGGCAGCACTGCCCCAGGATGCACGCCTAGTAGCCATATGAGAAGTGTCCAGTGGAAGTTTCTCTAGGTTGTAATGTGAACACTGCCTTTTCTATGAAAAAAAACAGTGTTTACTGAAAAAAGCTTGAAGGGAATGATTACACTCACCAGAGCAAATACAATAAGCTGTAGTTGTTTTGCTGAATATAGTGTCCCTTTAATCTTTCCTTATACTTCTAAAAATGTTTTGTCAAACTTAAGTCAAAATTGTTTTATTAATAAAATTAATGAATGGAAAGTTGTATGAGTTTTAGGAAAAGAAACATGTGACATCAAAAGATATGAAACAATGCTAAAATTACAACAACAAAAAAAAATATTTTTCCAGTCTGAATGAAGCATTTCTCAAGGACCATGCCCTCTTAAGCAGATAACACCAAAATGTATAGACAAATATAGGACACCATGGCAAATATATCACTTAAATGGCAAATGTTTCATCACTCAAGAATCTTCCTTAGCACTTTACAGCTACTTGTGAAAGAATGACTTGCCTTATCATGTATATTACTAGAAGTGTAAAAATATATAGTGTTTAGGTGCATATTCAAAGGAGCCAACTAATGAAACACAAAGGAACGACAAATTGCAAAACAAATAATAAACAAAATAAGACTGCGTATTCATGGTGCATACAGAACGACATTGTACATAAAATAACTATTTGACATTCAACAGTAATGACACCTAAATGCAATCATCTTTGGAGGGTTTATTTAGTTGCCTTGCAGCGATACAGTAAGGAAAATCTGAGAAAGAAACAACTACAGACTTATAAGAACTAAACTACTGCTTGGAGCGATTTCAAGTTTTGTACAAAAAAAAAAAAAAATGAAATCTCCTATAAAAGGCCAACAGAATATATTACCCTGATATGCTAATCCCTTAACATGTATGTCAGGGTACAAGGAAATGCGTTCCATCCGGGAGTTCTGAATATTCTTAAACCATTGCGTGAAGCATGTCACCAAATATGATTTAACGAAATTTACCATAAAAGTCAAAGTTTCTCCTGAATATTTTTTAAATACTTCAAGAGATAAAAACTTTTAACCCCTCTCTTGCAGAAAAAATTAAACATCAAGGAGTTTTTTCATACAGCTGTGAGTTGAAGTGATTAAATGTGCCCCATTTAAGTTATTGCTCCAACTACCTTGCAAGCATTTTTGTATTTAATTATAGTAATTGGTTGCCAGCACACTAGAGATCACTGATTAGTGAAATGAAAAGCAGGGTTATCCATAAGATGACCCCAGGGGGGCTGCCTAGAGCCCAGGAGTTAAACAGGAGCCTCGGACCCATGAATTTAGTTGGCCAAATCTACCATCTCTATGTGAGGAATGAAGGTGGGCAAACTGGTAAGACAAACTTAAAGGGGAATTGTCACCTTGCAGGTTTTTTTTTATAAATAATGATTATATTATTGACATTCCCCTACATTTAGCAAATATGTGTTTGAGAGATCTGTAAAATAAAATAACATGTAGAAAGGTAGCTCTATACTAGAATAGAGTACTCTATGTGGGCTCAGTGTAAGCCATTCTTATAAACTCAGGGATTTTTACTAAAGTGAGATGGAGATAAAGTGAGATAAAGTGGGAATTCGAAATGGATTTTACATTTTAGACCAAAATAGCTGAACTGGAAGCATAGCTGAATTTACTGAATAACCCTGTGAATATAGTAAGTTGAAGAATCAGAAACAATGGAGATTTATTAACGTGTGGCTGACAGTGAGGCGCAAATGATTAAATAGGTTGTTTTTTCTTTCTTCTTCATTTCTCGCTTCATTTCTGCCCTATCCTTCATTTTTGAGCCATAGACATAAAAGTGTTTTGTTTCACTTTTTTTTTTTACCTGACATTCGAAATTTGGTGGAGTTCTAAAATGATCATTTCTGAGAAAACCATCCCTGTTTAGATCGCTTTAATAAAATAATTAGGGAATTTAACCATCCCCTTTCGGAACACTGATAAATTGTCCCCCATGTTACTGTCTCTCCTACTACGAAGCAATGTCTGCTGTAGATGTGCCTTGACTGATCTGGTTTGTATTTTTATCAATTACAAATTTCTAATATCGTTAAGAGAAAATCAAGCATCACATGAAAAAAGGTTAATGGTTATAGGTGATTTTTTAGCTTATATTCAGCAGTAGAATTTCCAGAGTATTCCCGGTTGTCTATTAACATGGGCTTATTGATGTAATGGATGCATACCTAGCCATGAAAAAACAACAAATACAACAATTTATACGTAAATTATTATTCTAGTATTATATAACATTTAGAACAGAATTCAATATTTTTTGCAATGATGGCATTACAATACATCTTTTGTCTCGCAAGCCTTCTGAAATGCTCAGTATCATTAGTATCATATACCGTAAGATATATATAATTTCCACAGTGTAGAGTAAAAGTAAGAGTGTGAAACGTGTACAATTACTCAAATATGCTGCACACACATTCTAAAAAATTCTGTTCCTGTATTTGGGAATGGAGATCTCAAAACGGTCTGTGACTGAACAATAATAGGATAAGACTAAGCTGCTAAATACAAGATATATGTTTCTGTTACTTTATCTGTTTTTGCTCAGTATACAGAAAGTAATACTTGCTGTGTTACCCGTTTAAAATACATTATGCTACAGATTT
>OW240917.1:118208557-118228240 GCA_933207985.1 Pelobates cultripes | reverse complement strand
ATTCAGTTTCCTTCCCAGCACATTCAGACATATCCCAGATCCTTCTTCAATCAACCTCAGATAGTTAAGCTCAAGTCCTCTTCATTCTTGGGACAGCAACAAGCCAAGTTTTAAGTTCCCTCTTCCCTTCCCCCTTCCCATTGGCCCTGTTCCCAGCACTCATCCCTCCCATGCCCTTCCAATAGCCATGAGGCCACCCAACTTACTTTTACCAGTTAACCATGTTTATAGCCCCTCTCTCTTTCCATTAGGTATGTTTCCAGCCCATCCCCTCTCTTCCTTTACAGACCCTATTTCCCCTCTCTCTTTCTATTAGCTATTTGTCCAACTTCTTCCCTTTTAACCACTTTTGTAGTCCCCAATGCTCCTCTACTTTTCAATCACTCTTGTTAGCAGCCCCCATCCACCTCTCCATTTCCATTAGTATGTGTCCAGCACCATTCCGTTAGCCATCTTTGTAGCCCCCATGCCCCTTACCCTTTACATTAGCCATGTTTACAGCCTCTTCCATTCCCAGTCTATTGTATGTCTTTCCTATTTTATCTTTCCCCCATTTACCTTATCTCCTGTGCCTTTCTCTCCTCGCTCTTTATTCTGTCTTCTCCCTAGGTCCCCTGTCATGCAGTCCAGCTAGAGTTAGTTTTGCTTTTAGTTCAGCGACTTTGGCATAAAATGTTACATTCTCTTTGAATTCACACTTTAGTGACTAACCCTGTCATGGTGGTGGTGCAGGCAGCAGTGGTGGAGGTGTGAGCAGTCCCCATGGAAGAGTTGTTCCACCTCTCAGAAGCCATGGCACAACTTCCCTCAACTTTGGCTTTGAAGTTGTACATGACATTTGTGACGGACCCGCTGGCACTCCGACCGAGTACCTCCGCCAATCGATGCTCCTAGTGGTTGCCGAGGACTCCAAGCACTCCAACCGACACCATCAGCACTGCAGACTTATCCCATTCCCCAAGCATGAGCCAAGGCTTCAAGAAAGGGTCAAGCAGGTCTGTTTTAATGAACTCACAAAGCAACAGCACTCAGCAAAACAACTCCTCCTCAGAGAAAAACAAAATGACAGTTAAGTTCAGTCAGTGTTTCAATATATGACAGTTAAAAGGTCAGACAGAGTTTGAATGTAACAAGGTATTAAGGGTTTATCTGGTGTTCTAGGAGGGGGGAATAAAACAGGGGTTTTCTTCACAATTTAAAGCTGCAGGCTGCTCCAATATAATTTAACCCCTTAAGGACCAAACTTCTGGAATAAAAGGGAATCATGACATGTCACACATGTCATGTGTCCTTAAGAGGTTAAAGGGGCAGACAGAGTACAATAAAATCCGATATGCCCAAAATCTTCCAGGGGCCATGGTCACAGGGCAGGAGGCTGGCAATTAGTCCTCTCCAGGCACAAGTGGCGAAGAGCACTTTGTCACACATCTTCCCTCGGGGGGGAGACTATCAAGGTACCTGACTGTAACGGATCACCTGGCACCCCGACTGGGTACCTCCGTTGAAGGATGCTCCTAGCGCTTCCTGAGGGCTCCAAGCACTCCAGCTGACACCATAACCACCGTAGACTCCTTCAGAGAGCAAGACAGGAACAAGCTCTTACAAGAGCTTAGTAGTGATATAGCAAGAGAATAGGGGCCAGGGGTAGGGGCCAGGGGGGAGGACATTAGGTGCCCCCCCTTATTCCAATTTAGGGCCCCCACCCGCCGCTCAGGGGTGGGGGCCAGGGGAGAGGACATTAGGTCCCCCCCTTATTAGTATTTAGGGCCCCCACCCACCGCTCAGGGGTGGGGGCCGGGGGGAGGACATTAAGTCACCCCCTTATTAGTATTTAGGGCCCCCACCCACCACTCAGGGGTGGGGGCCAGGAGGGAAGATATTAGGTCCCCCCCTTATTCCAATTTAGGGCCCTCACCCACCGCTCAGGGGTGGGGGCCAGGGGGAGGACCTTAAGTCCCCCTCTTATTAGTATTTAGGGCCCCCACACACCGCTCAGGGGTGGGGGCCAGGAGGGAAGATATTAGGTCCCCCCCTTATTCCAATTTAGGGCCCTCACCCACCGCTCAGGGGTGGGGGCTAGGGGGGAGGACATTAGGTCCCCCCTTATTCCAATTTAGGGCTCCCACCTGCCGCTCAGGGGTGGGGGCCAGGGGGAGGACATTTGGTCCCCCCTTATTCCAATTTAGGGCCTCCACCCGCCGCTCAGGGGTGGAGGCCAGGGGGGAGGACATTAGGTCCCCCCCTTATTATAATTTAGGGCCCCCACCCACCGCTCAGGGCTGGGGGCTAGGGGGGAGGACATTAGGTCCCCCCCTTATTCTGATTTAGGTCCCCCACCCGCCGCTCAGGGGTAACGTTTTTAAGGGCAAAATCTTCCAGGGGCCATAGTTGCAGGGCAGTAGGCTGTCAATTAGTCCTCTACAGGCACAAGTGGCGAAGGGCACTTCGTCACAACATTGATGATGGTGTTTTTTTTTTTTTTTATTAAGATAACTTAGTGATATGGAATATGTATTGTGTAAAGTAACACAACCTTATTCAGCAACAATTGGTTGTGTTAGTGATCGGTGGATTTATTGCTATAATGTTATAGTATTTGATGTTAAGAAACAACACAGTGCTCACATACTTGCCCAGTGTACACTTGACTGAACATACTCAGAAAAAAAAATAAGATATTATTTTTCCAAACAGTTAAATGGACACCCCAGACCTACTGAAGTGCTTTATATGTAAAAAGGGAGCCCTCTCTTCTAATTTGCCAAAAATGGCAGTTTTCAATAAAAATTGGTACTTTTATAAATAAACCTTGTTACACAACCATGGCTTTCAAACAGATGACCTGCCCTGTTATTTCCTGGTAGTTTAGGTCTCTGGAGCTATATTGAAGAGACAGGTAATGGCCCAGAGCAAAAGCCTTGCAAAGACTTCTCACTGAGCTGAATTGGGAAGTGTGTGATTGAACAGCCACAGAAAGTCTGGGCTGGATAAGAAGGGAAGGGCTTGCAAGGATTTTCAACAAATATGCAGCTTTTGCAAGATCTTTTTTTATGGAGTGTGGACTATATATTGGAAAGCTAGTTTTGCATTAGGAGTAATGACAAAATGCCTGCCTAGTGCCAATGTCATATTTCCACTAAATGTTGTTTCAAGTGCCTCTGTCAGTTGCTGCTAGCTAGATCCAACACAACCTACTAAATTTAGTCTCAAACTAAAATCTATGACTCAAGTGAGACAAAAAGATTTTTTTTCTGACTAAACAGTCCCCAACAGAAAGATTTTCTTTCCTCCAAACAGTCAACAAAAAAACAACCTTTAACAAATCTAATTGGTAACCTAACTAGACCTGGATTTGCAATAAAGCTACAGGATAGGCAAGAAGGATAGGGGCAGCACTTGTCTATATAAGCTGTCATTTCATTATGCATCTGTTTTTTTCTCTTGTATCAGTCTGGTCACTATAGATTTAACCAAGTCCCTCATGGCACATGCCCTAAGTGCATGGGCCACCCGATAAACATGTGCCATGAGGGGCCCGATGATGTGCTGCGATACATTACCAGCACAGTGTGTCGCTTCTAATCTAAAGGTACAGCTGGAAGTAAGTGAGACCGGGTCCCTTCCTCACAGCTGACATAGACCCAGCCATGCAGGAGTGGGGGTGGACCGAGTAAGGAGCATGCCTCTAACTCCAAACAGTCCCAGCCAGAAGAAACCACCATCCTGCACCCAAAAGTGTGTCAGTGTGTGCATCTGTGTATCTGCATGTGTGCCAGTGTTTGTATCTGTATGTGTGTCAGTTTGTGTATCTGTCTGACTGTATCTGTATGTATGTCAGTGTGTTTATCTGTATGTCTATATATCTATGTGTGTGTCATTGTTTGTATTTGTATGTCTGTGCCATTGTTTGTAACTGTTTGTGTTAGTATGTGTATCTGTATGTAAAAACAAAAGGGAATTGGGGTCACTCTTGGAACTTGCAGGAATGGTGCTGCCGTAGTGACCAATAATTATACATATACAGATTAAGGAAGAGCACACTTATAAAAATGAATTTCTAAATTCTATAAAGCTACTTAAAATCGACTATCTCTGCAAACAAATATGGGGATGCAAAAAAAAATGGTTCCTGCCATGTGACATCCAGTAAATATTTGATAGTATTTGTTGAGTCCTTCAAGTAGGATCTTACCTTTGTAACATAAGTGTGGAGAAAAAAGTTGATGTATTTTGATAGATTTGCAGTTAACGAGTTGATACCAGAACTAGTTGGTCTTCCAGTAGGATTTTCCAGGGTTTTGAGCATCTTGGGTAAAAAATAAAAAATGTAAGTTTTGGGATATGTGTGACAGGATTACAATTGATCCAACACGCAGTATTAGTATCACACCTAGGAATAATGATAACGTCTAACCGGACTTAACGTATAAGAGAATAGTCGAAATACGAGACGGGGTCAGGAACACAGAACGAAACACCATTTCAAGGAATAGCCAATAGTCAGGGAAACCAGAAATCAGGGAAGTCAGAACGAAAAGCCAAAGTCAAGTACTAAAGAAACACAATCAGGAACACACTCTGGGAATAACCAGCAAAGGGAAACCACGACAGGGCAATGAGCAGAAGAAATTAGTGAGTTTAAGTATCCCTCTTGTGAATCCGATTGCTTGTATACGTCCTATGACCCCAAAACGTGCATGCACATCCTCTGCATGACGTCACCCACACGTCGACGTCACCACCATCGTGAACAGACATGGGGCTACATAACAGTGTGGATCCGCAGCGGCCGGCATCCACGGGTATGTTGCAAAAGCCCGATCTTATGGCATAGGACTGCCAAGCAGCTCTTCTCTTATTCCTGGAAAGTTGATTATTGTTGTGCATTGCATATGGAGAGGATGAAAATGTGACATTACTCCCCACCTGAAGACCGACCATCGGGCGGGCTGGTCCAGGTTTGAGAGAAAATTTGGCGTGAAAAGCACGCATTTTGCGGCCAGCATGCAAATCAGAGGCAGAAACCCAGGAACAATCAGCAGGCCCATAACCCTTCCAATCAACCAGGTATTGCAGGGAGCCCCGAAAAAAACTAGAATCAACTATGAAAGAGACCTCATACTCCTCCCTTCCAGATACAACAAGGGGAGGAGGAGGGACAAAAGTGACAGTATACCTATTACAAATTAGAGGCTTAAGCAAAGATACATGAAATGAATTAGGTATATGTAAGGAGGCAGGAAGAGTGAGAGAGTATGAAACATGATTGATCCTCCGAACAATACGAGAGGGGCCAATAAAACTGGGAGCAAACTTCATGAGTCAGATATTACGTGAGGAGAGGCACCCCGCCGCTTATTGGCATGAAACTCGAAACGAGCAGCCGCATTCTCAAGAGCTGCGTGGACTTTAGTCCAAGTTTCACATACAGAAGAAAGGTGGTCATCCAGAGCAGGGATAGCAGTGTCAGAGAATACAGCAGGGAGAACAGTAGGATGGCGACCGTTTTTGACAAAAAATGGACTATGCCCGGATGAGTCATGGGTAGCATTATTCCTGGCAAATTCGGCCCAAGGTAGCAATTCAGACCAATTCTCCTGTGTGCTATTGATAAAACAGCGTAAATACAGTTCCAATGACTGGTTAGCCCTCTCAGCCGCACCATTAGTTTGAGGATGGTATGAAGAAGAAAAGGATAATTCAATACCTAACTGTTTATTAAATGCTCTCCAAAATCGTGACACAAATTGGGACCCTCTGTCAGACACAATATTTTGCGGAATACCATGTAACCTGACAATCTCACATATAAATATATGAACTAGATCTTGTGAAGAAGGCAATTTTTTGAGTGGAACAAAGTGTGCCAGTTTTGAAATGCGGTCAACCACCATAAGGATGGTGGAATGACCATTAGAACTGAGGAGTTCCCCAATGAAGTCCATAGACAAATGAGACCATGGGACACTGGGTACAGGAAGTGGTTGTAATAACCCACATGGAAGTTTTGGGGGAACCTTGAAAACCGCACAAACTGTACAAGTGTCCACATAGTCTTTGATGTCTTTCCTGAGCGAAGGCCACCAGAACGATCTCGAGACAGCAGATATAGTTTTATTAATACCCGGATGTCCAGCAGTCACATTGTCGTGGAATACCTTTAGCACCTCCTTTCTTTCTAACAAAGGAATAAACAATCTATCTTGAGGTTTATCACAAGGACTGAGCTGCCATGATAGTACAAAGAAGAGGGGATGACAAGGAAAGGACAGTGGATTCAATGATACACTCAGGTGGAACCTAGTCTGTAAGTGATGATAAAGTTAAAGCGTGATAAGAACAAAGACCATCTAGCTTGTCTAGAAGACAGACGTTTAGCATCACCAATATATGCCAAGTTTTTGTGATCAGTAATGATCAAAAGGGGGTTCTTGGAACCCTCCAAAAGATGTCGCCATTCCTTTAGCGCTAGTATAATGGCCAACAATTCTCTGTGACCAATATCATAGTTATGCTGGAGACAACTTTCTAGAGAAGTACCTGCAGGGATGCAAAGGGGTTTCCTGACTTTCCCTTTAAGAAAGAACAGCACCTACCCCTGTTTCAGAGGCATTAACCTCCAGTATGAAGGATTTACTAGTGTCAGGATGTCCCAAGATGTCAGCAGAGGCAAACAATTCCTTAAGAAGCTCAAAAGCCTCCCTAGCTTCTTTAGACCATATAATACATATGGGGCTATCACAGAAGAGAATCCTTTGATGATTCTCCTACAGTAGTTAGCAAAACCAATAAACCTTTGAATGGCTTCTAACCCATTAGATAATGGCCAATGTAGAACAGCTTCTAGTTTACGAGGGTCCATTTGGAAACCAGAGGCTGAAATACTGTATCCCAAAAACTGAACCTCTGTTTGGTCAAATATGCACTTTTCAAGTTTGCAATAAAGTTTATTTTTAACCCCTTAAGGACACATGACATGTGTGACATGTCATGATTCCCTTTTATTCCAGAAGTTTGGTCCTTAAGGGGTTAAATTATATTGGAGCAGCCTGCAGCTTTAAATTGTGAAGAAAACCCCTGTTTTATTCCCCCCTCCTAGAACACCAGATAAACCCTTAATACCTTGTTACATTCAAACTCTGTCTGACCTTTTAACTGTCATATATTGAAACACTGACTGAAGGGGTTAAGCAAAGTTTGCAACACTTGTTTGACATGTTTATGATGAGTCTGGAGGTCAGGGGAATAAATAAGAATATCATCCAAATACACTAATACAAAGGTATATATGTAGTCTCATTGAAATACAGCCGGGCATTGCATAAGCCGAAGGGCATGACAAGGTACTCATAGTGACCACTTCTCGTGTTAAGTGCAGTTTTCCATTCATGACCCTCCTTAATCCTTACCAAATTGTAAGCACTCCAAAGGTCGAGTTTGGTAAACACCTTAGCGCCTTGGAGTCTGTCAAACAATTTAGAGATGAGGGTAATGGGATAGGCATTTTTTATGGTGATCTTGTTCAAGGCCCTATAATCAGTGCATGGGCATAATGCTCCATCTTTCTTGGATACAAAAAAGAACCCCGCACCAGCAGACGAAGAAGACTTACGTATGTGGTCTTTAAGTAAAGAACCTTTAATATATTCCTCCATGATCCTACTCTCCTGTGGGGATAGGGCATATACTACCCCCCCAGGGGCGGACTGAGAGCCTTTGGGGCCCCCGGGCAAAATTAGATCCCAGGCCCTTTGAAGGCCAAATATATGTGCATTAAATAAATGTTAAATATAATTCATAATACGGCATTCCTTTGGATGTGTGTATTGTGAAGACCTGTGTATCAATGCATGTTTGTATTTGAGTCTGTGTGAATGCACTTGTGCATGTCTGGATGACTACATGTGCTTTTTTGTATATAGTGTCTGTGTGAATGCATATGTGACAGGTGACAGAGTGTGTGAGGGAGAAGGTGACAGGTGGAAGAGTGTGGGAGGTTGTGACAGGTGGCAGAGTGAGGGGGTACCTGGTGGCAAAGTGAGGGAGGGAGGGGTTGAGTGGTGGCAGAGTGAGGGGGAGACACAGTGAGTGGGGGTGACTGGTGACAGGGTGAGGGAGTGGGTGACTAGTGACAGAGGGAGGGAGAGGGGGTGTAGTCAGAGTGACAGAGTGAGGGAATGGGTGACTAGTGGCAGAGTGAGGGAGGGAAGAGATGACTAGTGGCAAAGTGAGGGAGGGAAGGGGTGACTAGTGACAGAATGAGGGGATGACTGGTGACAGAGTGAGGGGGGGGTGAATGTCACTAGTCACCCCATCCCTCTCTCTGTCACTAGTCACTCCCTCCCTAACTCTGTCACTGTGTCACCCGCTCCCTCACTCTGTCACTAGTCACCCCCTTACTCTGTCACTGTGTCACCCCCTCCCTCTCTCTGTCACTAGTCACCCCATCCCTCTCTCTGTCACTAGTCACTCCCTCCCTAACTCTGTCACTGTGAAGGAAGGAAGGGGTGACTGGTGACAGAGTGAGGGAAGGGATGACTAGTGGCAGAGTGAGGGAAGGAAGGGATGACTGGTGACAGAGTGAGAGAGGGGGTGACTAATGATAGAGTGAGAGAGGGGGTGACTAGTGACAGAGTGGGTGACTAGTGACAGAGTGAGTGAATGGGTGACTAGTGGCAGAGTGAGGGAGGGAAGAGATGACTAGTGTCAAAGTGAGGGAGGGAAGGGGTGACTAGTGACAGAGTGAGGGGATGACTGGTGACAGAGTGAGGGGGGGTGAATGTCACTAGTCACCCCATCCCTCTCTTTGTCACTAGTCACTCCCTCCCTAACTCTGTCACTGTGTCACCCGCTCCCTCACTCTGTCACTAGTCACCCCCTTACTCTGTCACTGTGTCACCCCCCCCCCTCACTCTGTCACTAGTCACCCCATCCCTCTCTCTGTCACTAGTCACCCCATCCCTCTCTCTGTAACTAGTCACTCCCTCCCTAACTCTGTCACTGTGAAGGAAGGAAGGGGTGATTGGTGACAGAGTGAGGGAAGGGATGACTAGTGGCAGAGTGAGGGAAGGAAGGGATGACTGGTGACAGAGTGAGAGAGGGGGTGACTAATGACAGAGTGAGAGAGGGGGTGACTAGTGACAGAGTAAGAGAGGGGGTGACTGTCACTAGTCACCCCATCCCTCTCTCTGTCACTAGTCACTCCCTCCCTCCCTAACTCTGTCACCCGCTTCCTCACTCTGTCACTAGTCACCCCCTCTCTCACTCTGTCACTAAGGACAGAGGGGGTGATTAGTGACAGAGTGAGGGAGGGGGTGACTAGTGACAGAGTGAGGGAGCAGGTGACACAGTGACAGAGTTAGGAGGGAGTGACTAGTGACAGAGAGAGGGATGGGGTGACTAGTGACAGTCACCCCCTCCCTCACTTTGTCACTAGTCATCCCCTCTCTCACTCTGTCACTAGTCACCTCCTTCCCTCTCTCTGTCACTCCCTCACTCTGTCACTAGAATGAGGGGGTGACTAGTGACAGAGTGAGGGAAGGGGTGACTAGTGGCAGAGTGAGGGAAGGAAGGGGTGACTAGTGACAGAGTGAGGGAGGTGGTGACTGTCACTAGTCACCACCTCCCTCACTCTGTCACTAGTCACCACCTCCCTCTGTCACTACTCTCTCCCTCCTTCTGTCACTAGTCACGCCCTCCCTCACTCTGTCACATGTCATCCCCTCCCTCACTCTGTCACCAGTCATCCCCTTCCCTCACTCTGTCACCCCCTCACTCTGTCACTAGTCACCCCCTCACTCTAGTGACAGAGTGAGGGAGGGGGTGACTAGTGACAGAGTGAGAGAGAGGGTGACTAGTGACAGAGTGAGAGAGAGGGTGACTAGTGACAGAGTGAGGAAGGGGGTGACACAGTGACAGAGTGAGGGAGGGGGTGACTAGTGACAGAGTGAAGGAGGTGGTGACTGTCACTAGTCACCCCCTCCCTCTCTCTGTCACTAGTGACACCCTCCCTCTCTCTGTCACTAGTGACACCCTCCCTCTCTCTGTCACTAGTCACCCCCTCCCTCACTCTTTCACTAGAGTGAGGGGGGTGACTAGTGACAGAGTGAGGGGGTGACAGAGTGAGGGGGTGACAGAGTGAGGGGGTGACAGGTGACAGAGTGAGGGAAGGGGTGACTAGTGACAGAGGGAAGGAAGGGGTGACTGGTGACAGAGTGAGGGAGGGAGTGGGTGACCAGTGACAGAGGGAGGGGCTGACACAGTGAGGGAGGTGGTGACTAGTGACAGAGTGAGGGAGGTGGTGACTGTCACTAGTCACCACCTCCCTCACTCTGTCCCTAGTCACCCCTCCCTCAGTCACTAGTCACCCCTTCCTCACTTTGTCACTAGTCACCCCTTCCCTCCCTAACTCTGTCACTAGTCACCACTTCCCTCCCTCACTCTGTCACTAGTCAACCCCTCCCTCATTGTCACTAGAGTGAGGGGGTGATTAGTGACAGAGTGAGGGAAGGGGTGACCACCTCCCTCACTCTGTCACTAGTCACCACCTCCCTCTGTCACTACTCAATCCATCCTTCTGTCACTAGTCACCCCCTTTGTCCCTTACTCTGTCACTAGTCACCCCCTAACTCACTCTGTCACTAGTCACCCCCTCACTCTGTCACTAGTCATCCCCCTCTCTCACTCTGTCACCAGTCATCTGCTCACTCTGTCATCAGTCACCCCTTCCTTCCCTCACTCTGCCACTAGTCACCCCTTCCCTCACTCTGTCACTAGTCATCCCCTCACTCTAGTGACAGAGTGAGGGAGGGTGTGAGTAGTGACAGAGTGAGGGAGAGGGTGACTAGTGACAGAGTGAGGGGATGATTAGTGACAGAGTGAGGGAGGGAATGGGTGACCAGTGACAGAGTGAGGGGGTGGGGGGATGACTAGTGAGGGAGGGGGTGACTAGTGACAGAGGGAGGGAGATGGTGACTAGTGACAGAGGGAGGGAGATGGTGACTGTCACTAGTCACGCCATCCCTCCCTCTGTCACTAGTTACTCCCTCCCTCACTCTGTCACCAGTCACCCCCTCCCTCTGTCACTGTGTCACCCCATCCCTCCCTCTGTCACTAGTCACTCCCTCCCTCACTCTGTCACTAGTCCCCCTCTCCCTCTGTCACTAGTCACCCTCTCCCTCACTCTGTCACTAGAGTGAGTGGGTGACTAGTGACAGAGTGAGGGAGGGGATGACCAGTGACAGAGGGAGGGGGTGACTAGTGACAGAGTGAGGGAGGGGGTGACTAGTGACAAAGTGAGGGAGGGAAGGGGTGACTAGCAACAAAGTGAGGGAGGGAAGGGGTGACAGAGTGAGTGAGGGAAGGGGTGAAAGTGAGTGAGGTAAGGGGTGACTAGTGACACAGTGGGGGGGCTGACTAGTGACAGTGAGGGGGGGTGACTAGTGACAGTGAGGGGGGTGACTAGTGACACAGTGAGGAGGAGGTGACTGGTGACAGTGAGGGGGGTGACTAGTGACAGTGAGGGGGGATGACTAGTGACAGTGGGGGGGTGACTAGTGACAGTGAGGGGGTGACAGAGTGGGGGGGTGACTAGTGACAGTGGGGGGTGACTAGTGACAGTGGGGGGGTGACTGGTGACAGTGAGGGGGGTGACTGGTGATAGTGAGGGGGGGGGAAGGGGGTGGTTGGTGCCTACCTGCATCTCTGCTCCCTCTTCTCTCCCCGCCTGCTGCTCCTTCAGCATGCTGGGCTCTGTGTGAGAGGAGTAAACAGGAAGTGATGTCACTTCCTGGCCCCGCCTCTCCCATCACACAGAGCCGCATGGGAGAGGAAGCAGGAGACCTGGCAGGGAGGAGGTGAAGCTGCCAGGTCTCATGGGGGGGGGGGTGACTTGAAGAGCGGTAGGTTGTGGGGGCCCCGCGCTGCATCAGGGGCCCCACAACCTATCAATTAAAAAGTTTTATTTTATTATTTTTCCGTTCCAGCTGGAGAGATCTCTGATCTCTGATCTCTCCAGCTGGAACATGGCTGTGCTGCCGGGCCCCTGACTGCCTCGGGCCCTCGGTCCATGACCGAAGTGCCCGAGTGGTCAGTCCGCCCCTGTCTGACAATACTGCACTATTATCCTGTTATTTTGTATTGTTACAGACTTGCATTGAACTTCAACCCAATAGCACCACCTTATGTATGTATATTAAAGAAAACAATTGTCTGCAAAACGTTTGGAATGTTGCTACACTTACAGTGCTATATAAATTTATTATAATAAAATCATTACATTTATCCAGTGTAACTACACATTTACAAATATATACACAAATATAAAATGATCAGTGCAAGAAAGAACACCACTTAAAGTCATGCTGAGAGCCAGGAGAACTGGAGCAGAA
This sequence comes from Pelobates cultripes, assembly GCA_933207985.1. Classification (NCBI taxonomy): domain Eukaryota; kingdom Metazoa; phylum Chordata; class Amphibia; order Anura; family Pelobatidae; genus Pelobates; species Pelobates cultripes. The sequence goes on along the minus strand of OW240917.1, from coordinate 118,215,851 downwards.
AATTATTACAAAATGATCTGAGAAATGCTTTCTGTATGAGAATAGGCCGCTTCTGCATTGTGACCTCGTGGCATTTGTAATAAATAAATGCACAAGCAATTCAAAGATTATGTTTCTTCATAATTAATATTGATCAAACATTTGTACACATGCAGACATATATAGAAACAGAACTAACCACAAATGACTTCTCTAAATTTGGGTGTAATAACTCAATGTTGCTTGTTCACTAATGGTTGACCTGTTGCAAAATAACATCTACAATTGACACACTGTCCAGTAGGTATCAGTGAAAATATGACTTGGATAAAACATAGAAAACTAAAACATGTCACTTCTTTAAAGGGACACTCCAGAAGCACAAAACACTTTAACTAGCTTTTTTACTTTGTTTGTGAAGTGTGACCTCTTTTTCATTTTAGAAAAAGTACAGATTTCAATAGAAATTTACACTTTTATAAATTATCATGGTTACACCCACCTGCTATCAAGCAGACAACAGGGTATGTTACTTCCTGGTTTGGTTAGCTCAGTGGAGCTAAACTCAATATGGAATATAGGAATTGTCCACAGCACCTGGCATACACCGAAAGTCTGTCTGGGAAGGTCTGCAAAGGCTGCAAAAAGCAGGTCTACTGCTTTTGCAAGCAATTTTGTAATATTCCCCAAAAGAAAACATGCAGAAAAAAAAATACATGCATGTTATTTGGGGGTACACCTACTAAATTGTTAAAATATGTATCAAACACAATTTTCAATGGAGTATTCTTTTAATGACTGTGAAGCAACACAAAGACAGACTGCTCTTTTGCCCCCATTAAATGGGCTGAAGGGACACCCATCAATAATGACTTATACAAGTAGGACACCATAAATTATACACACTTGATGTTGGTGTGCTATATACTAGCCAGTGTAACGGATACCCTATACTCCGACTGAGTAGTGATTAGAGCTCTCCAATCCCCAAAACATGAGCCTAGACTTCATGAAGGGGTAAAACAAATGTGTTTAATCCAGGCTGAATGGCCTGCTTTTATACAATACAGGGACACAGTAAACACAACCCTGACACGCCCAAACAAACAGGATAATCCCTCTTCTGAACCTGAGAGGGGACTAGTTACAAGATACAAACTCCACCTCTGTGCTTGAGAGATAATTGAGTCAGGAACTGAACTAACTCAATTATTTCCAGGCATAGAAAAAACATACAATATTACAAAACCTCAAAAATACCTATAAAATACATAAAAACCCCACAAAGGTTACATCCCCCTGATAACCCTGATCTGGGTGACCAACATATCAAAAATTCACCCAGATTGGTTCAGGGGTTTGATATTTTCCTGGAAGTCATAATTTGACCGACTGCACACATGGTCCAATGCCCAAAACAATTCCAGGGGGAAAGTGGTAGCGGTCGGTCAAGTTCAATAGTTTTAAAAGAGAACAAACTACTGAACAGAATCCATTGCCATACTGTGGATCTTGTTCCCTTCATCCAGACGAACGATCCCACCGAACAGTGTTCTCCTAAGTTATATAAAACCGAACACAGGCGATCATGGAAGCGGTGTTCGGGAGTTTCAGTGTCCGAAAATAGTTCCATGAACTCGACGACCAAACACCGCTGCCTGTGTTCATGCGAACAAGATGGCCACCACCTCGTGGTTGTTCATACGAATTGCTGCCACCCAGACGAACGATTAGAACACTGTGGTTAGGATCGTTACAGTGTATCCTTTAGGCTTAACAAGCTCTCGGGTGGTCCATAGTTCATGCGGAAGTTCGGTCCCCGAACAGCATAGGGGATTCACACGAACCAAGCCAGTTAAATAGTCTTTTACAGGTTTCCCTGCAGGGCCCATAGTCTGTGGGCAGGAGGCTGGCAAGCAGGCTCCTCCAGGAGCTCGTGGCAAACTCACGTAGGAAGGGGAGTTTGTCACAGTCAAGACTGACATAAGAAATCTCAGGGCCCCTTAAAAAAAATGTCCAGGCTCCCTCAACTAGATATACACTCCTTGCCACACATGAACTGTAATACACACACTCTTCCAGAATGCAAACTTACACATTGCCAAACACTATCATGCACGCACAAACACAAACAATTACAGAATGTTGGACACACACTCTGTTAGGTATACATATGCAGATTAACAGAACATATGCCACACACAGCATGAGGCACACATTTGGACATGTACACACAAACACTCATACACAGTAAGATACACATACACTATCAGACACACACAGACTCATACATGGTCAGACACTGATACACGGTCAGACACACACACAGACTCATACACACAATGTCAACCACACAACCAGACACACACACAAAGATACACACACACTGTCAAACTGACATATAGCCAGAGATACAGACACAGTCAATTACTTATAAACACCCAGGGGCATACCTAGAGCATTTGCCCCCCCCCCCTTTTTTTTTAAATGTAAAAAAAAAACACCCACACATTCTTAAAAATGTTTTCAGGTTTATTGCACAAATTTGTAAACAATTTAGCAACTTGAAAAAACTTGAACTATTAAAGATAAATTTTGCACTCCCTTTACATAAAAACCCTGCATTCCCCCTTAACATAAAGTTCATACACCCCCTTCACATAAATATCCTGTACCGCTTGCATTCTTTACTCACAATTAAGGATGACTCTTATTATAGAGAAGCTGTGCTCCGGCTTCAGGCTCACAATGCTACTGCTGCCTCAGTGCCACCCTCACATCAGATCGGAGATCCTGGAGATCCATGAAGGCGAACAGAAGGCGCACGTCAGCATGACGCTTTGCGCCTTACCACTCTTCCCCTGTCTCCTCCATATTACTGTGGGCCACTAATGGATGGAGGGTGACTAATGACACTAGCAGTAATGGCACCCCCCTGGTGAGTGGCACCCGGGACGAACTGCCCCCACATTAGTATGCCACTGCAAACCCCTAGCCCCAAGCTCTTCCTTTAATAGTAACAGCCATATAAATTACTGTGCCTAACCATTACTCTCCCCAGGCATTTTGACCTTGCATGCCATGTGTTCCAGCTAGTGCATGGCAGTGCAGTGTGAGAGATGGAGAGTGGCAATATTACATGCCATATCGCAGAACCAATACCCACTTAAGGGCCCCATGCAGGCCCCTGAGCTTTTCCAGTTAGGCCAGGCTCTTTGCTTGTATGCTCTGATAGCGTCACTTGTAATAGTAGTTGGCAGTAATCAGTAGCCCCAATCATCTCCTGGTATGCATTAGTGTGGGCCAGCACCCTCAAGGGTAGCAGTTTCTAGTATTGTTATATTTCACACAAAAGATTATTAAATAAAATTACTAGAGCCACATCTGACAACTTTGCCAAACTGATTTCTGGAGAGGGAGGGGTGGGAGGAGCCAGTGGGTGGGTCAAATACACAACTGGCTTCACTAACAATGTACATTTAGGCACGGATAGCTGCCCATACATGGAATGCTGCTGAGGTGCATATGGCCTTAAATGATCATTATAAGCACCAAAATCTTCAGTTTGGTAAAGTGGTTTTGGTGTATAGGCCATGCCACTACAGGCTCACTGCTTAATTTGTCTCCTCCCCTGACTGTCACTCACACAGCCTACTGGGGGGGGAAGGTTAATTTTTACAGCGTAGTGTGTTTACTTTAGAAGGTCTCCTCCTTTGTTAATTTAATTATTAAACTTTATAGGGTCAGAAACACAAACATGTATTCCTGACCCTATAGTGTTAAAACCAAACTCTAGCTCCCTCTTGCCTCCCCAAATATAGTAAAATCTTTCTTGTATTCAAGTCTGCAGCTGTTGCCTCTGCCCCTGTCTGCATCTGACCTGCCTGCTGTTTGCTGATATCATCAAAAGTGATGGTATGAGCCAATCATAATGCTTTCCCAGGAAGCACCTCTAGCAGCCATCTGAGGAATGGCCATTGGAGTTATCCCTAGGCTGTAATGTAAACACTGCCTTTTTTTCTGAAACAAAACAGTGTATACTGCAAAACGCCTGAAGGGAATGATTCTACTCTCCAGAACAAATACAATACGCTGTAGTTGTTCTGGTGACTATAGTGTCCCTTTAACACTTCATTTATATGTAATGTTGTTTTAGGTATACATATAGGATATTAAAAGATAGCCCTTTCTGTATATCACAATCCTGCTGTAGGCTCTACTAGACAATAAACAGAACAGTAAATAACACATTCTCAATGAAACACACCTTGTAATAAAAAAAATAAAATAGAATTTTAATTTTTTAGAATGTATTTTGGGAGGCTATGAGAGTTGGATGGGGCTACATAAAGTGACGTAATTCCTAAATGGCAGGGAATTGAGCAGCAAGACTGCAGGGGCATGGTCCATACATCAAAAACTTTTTTAAGCTAAAGTTGTTTTGGTGCTTATAATGTCTCTTTAAATTCCCTGTAATGTTTTTAAAGTGCTGAGGAAAAAACGTGTCACATAAAACGAAGATGGAGCTTAGCAGGTCTTTTAAGGTAACTTACAACATGTGATCACCATATTTTAGAGTCATAATGATAATGATTCTCTCTGTTGATCTCAATTTAAAATTCATGTTTGTTAAAAAGTTAAATGTGAATATGTTTTTAAAAAGTCATGTTTCTTTGTGCGTGTACCAATATATTTCTAGAAGTAGTGTGTCTCCACCTGCTGGTAAAGCACTGCAAAATAAAATTTTACATACAATTTTAAAAACCTTACATTTGTTAACTACTTCAGTACCAAGGTAATTAAACATTTGAACCAAATCAAAACCTAGAATTTGTGCCGCCACTGTAATTTAATGATTTCTCTTTATATGTACCCATAGTATTTAATATACAGAAAGGGCTATCTTTTAATATCCTATATGTATACCTAAAACAACATTACATATAAATGAAGTGTTAAAGGGGCACTATAGTCACCAGAACAACTACATCTTATTGAATTTGTTCTGGTGAGTAGAATCATTACCTTCTGAGAGGGTAGTGGATGTATGAAATAGCCATCCAGCTGAAGTGGTAGAGGTTAACACAGTAAAGGAGTTTAAGCATGCGTGGGATAGGCATAAGGCTATCCTAACTATAAGATAAGGCCAGGGGCTAATGAAAGTATTTAGAAAATTGGGCAGACTAGATGGCCCAAATGATTCTTATCTGCCATCACAGTCTATGTTTCTATGTCTATGTTTTTATAAACTCAGCCATGAAGCGGAAAACCACATAAAGTCACAAAGTGGGGTCACAGAGTGCTGAGGCGCATGGTATGTAAAAGTCACTAATGCTCTGCTGATTCCATGGCTGAAGAGTTCCGAACATCCACTGCCACTAATATTAGCTCAAATACTGTGTGGTGGGAGCTTCGTGGAATGGGTTTCATGGCCAAGCACTGGAGTCTGGAGCAGTGGAAACATGTTCTGTGTAAGACAAATCAAGCTTCTCTGTTTCAACTCTACTGGATGAAAGGGCACAGAGACATTCCAATATTTTGTGGAAAGCATTCCTAGAAGGGTGGAAGCTGTTATAGCTGCAAAGGGGGAACCAACAACATTTGAATGCCTATGTATTTAGAATGCAAATCATAAAAGTCCCTGTTGTTGTAATGGTCAGGGGTCCCAATACTTTTGTCCATGTAGTGAATAGTGCTATCATATTCCCTCTGAGACACCTTTATTTCTAAAGTAAATAGATTCAGTTTTTGTAGCTCTTCTTCGTGGCCAAATTGTTTACCATATTAATTTTATAGCCCACCTCTTCACTTTTTACAGTTCCACAAGGCATTGGTGAATAACCCTGTATTTAATAGACTAATGGTTGGATATGTCACATAAGTTATTATACGTCGCCACTTTGAACACATCAACGTATGTTATTGGTCACCAGGTATGATGAACGAACCAGTGGTTAACGAACGAACGAACGAACGAGTGGAGAAAAATATTCCCTTCTAGCAGCCAAAATACATTGGCAGAAGGAGGATAATAGTGTTATATATTTCATAAATGTATTATTAAGAACACAATAGGAAGTTCCATGTAGAAATTACCACAATTAGGAAGTTGCACATATAAATACATTCTTTTGTAACCTCTTCAAATAGCACTCCAGTGCATTTTGTGTGGGTTCCATATGACATCAGATTTTCTTTCAAACAATCTTGTTCCCTTGGTGATTGAACCCCCTGTCAGGTTTAAACAGGACTAACTACATACCACCATAAATTAAATACTTTTTTCAGAAGCTACACTTTGTGTCTTAATAATTTTTAAAATAAGGTTGTGGAGACCGCCCGGCTTATTTCATTGCTGCTCCATATAGCTATTTCTAATTGCACTTGCATAAAAATCTATAATTAAAAAGAAAAAATCTGAATGAGAGCACATTAGCATAAACGCAGCAAGGTAGCATTACATGAAAGTCTCTCTATTATTCTTTAACAATCAATCAAGTGAGGGCTGCCAATGGTGTAGGAGGGCAATTACCAGCATAGAAAGCACAGTACTAAACCATGTCATACAATTGTATTCTTTTATTATTGGATTCTAGTTCTTGCAGTATCAGTATAAAACTTTCAGAATAAAATTAACAAAGGGATTGGAATTTACGGAGTTGGTTTCAAATTGGGCTATTTATTGGCAGTTGGCCCCACAGGTCAAAAGCAGCCAATCCGGCAATCAATAGGTTAAAAAGTAGCCAACTGGCTTTCATAGAAATGATTGCAAAGCGAGGTAGATGAGGGTGAATGGAATATAAAGGAGACTTTAGAACAGAGTTTGTGAGGAAATACATCTAGCAGAGTCGAGACATTAGAAGTGAGTGAGTGTTTGATGGCTGGGACAGAAAGTGAGTGAAATTAGACCATGTCGAGGACAGAGGAAGGCGAATATATAAAGGTATTTAATAAGGAACGGGAATTAAGGGCTGCTTGCATGGATAGATGTTTATACAGAGTGCGACAAGAATAAATCAAAGAGAGGATGAGAGGTTAGCATGAAGAGGGGATGAGAGAGGCCAAATCAAGTAAAGAAAGGGGAGGCTTAGTTAGAGGAAGGGGGTTTAGTAATGCATAGAGCAAGATTGACATGGATGAAGGGGGACTAAACTGAGGTAAGGAAGGCTGAGAGTGGGGTGGACACAGAAATTTGTGTGCCCAAATCCATGTTAGAATAGAAAATGGATAGTGCTTACTGCCAAATTGGTCTCAAATGAAATATCAATTTCTAAAACGCTCAAGACGGATCCTTATCATCCTTCAAAAATAGAGG
>OW240917.1:117888029-118193388 GCA_933207985.1 Pelobates cultripes | reverse complement strand
CTAGTGACAGAGTGAGAGAGGGAGTGACTAGTGACAGAGTGAAGGAGGGGGTGACTGTCACTAGTCACCCCATCCCTCTCTCTGTCACTAGTCACTCCCTCCTAACTCTGTCACTGTGTCACCTGCTCCCTCACTCTGTCACTAGTCACCCCCTCCCTCACTCTGTCACTGTGTCACCTGCTCCCTCACTCTGTCACTAGTCACCCCCTCCCTCACTCTATCACTAATCACCCTCTCTGTCCTTAGTGACAGAGTGAGAGAGGGGGTGACTAGTGACAGAGTGAGGAAGGGGGTGACATAGTGAGGGAGGGGGTGACTAGTGACATAGTGAGGGACGGGGTGACACAGTGACAGAGTGAGGGAGGGAGTGACTAGTGACAGAGAGGGATGGGGTGTCTAGTGACAGAGTGAGGAAGGGGGTGACTAGGGAGAGAGGGGGTGATTAGTGACAGAGTGAGGGAGGGGGTGACTAGTGACAGAGGGAGGGGTAACACAGTGACCGAGTAAGGGGGTGACTAGTGACAGAGTGAGGGAGCGGGTGACACAGTGACAGAGTTAGGGAGGGAGTAACTAGTGACAGAGAGAGGGATGGGGTGACTAGTGACAGTCACCCCTCCCTCACTCTGTCACCAGTCATCCCCTCACTCTGTCACTAGTCACCCCTTCCCTCCCTCACTCTGCCACTAGTCACCCATTCCCTCACTCTGTCACTAGTCTCCCATTCCCTCCCTGTCACTAGTCCCCACTCCCTCACTCTGTCACCAGTCACCCCCACTCACTGTGTCTCCCCCTCACTCTGCCACCACTCAACCCCTCCCTCCCTCACTCTGCCACCAGGTACCCCCTCACTCTGCCACCTGTCACAACCTCCCACACTCTCCACCTGTCACCTTCTCCCTCACACACTCTGTCACCTGTCACATATGCATTCACACAGACACTATATACAAAAAAGCACATGTAGTCATCCAGACATGCACAAGTGCATTCACACAGACTCAAATACAAACATGCATTGATACACAGGTCTTCACAATACACACATCCAAAGGAATGCCGTATTATGAATTATATTTAACATTTATTAAAATGCACATATATTTGGCCTTCAAAGGGCCTGGGATCTAATTTTGCCCGGGGGCCCCAAAGGCTCTCAGTCCGCCCCTGTTGTCAGAACAAATCAAATGTGATATCAGGATTAGTAAGCTCACCCACAAGTAAGGAGCCATTGGTCATATATGTGTCGGATGGTAAGCGCTGGTGGACAATATAAAGGATGTCCAATTCCTTTTCTTCCCGGTCCTTTAGAATGTGACGGCAGGTAAGTACCATTTGGCCCATCTAGTCTGCCCAATTTTCTAAATACTTTCATTAGTCCCTAGTCTTATCTTATAGTTAGGATAGCCTTATGCCTATCCTACGCATGCTTACTGTGTTAACCTCTACCACTTCAGCTGAAAGGCTATTCCATGCATCCACTACCCTCTCAGTAAAGTTATACTTCCTGATATTATTTTTAAACCTTTGCCCCTCTAATCTCTGTGGTTCTATTGGTCTGACACAGAGGATACCAGAAGTGTTATCCAGAGGGTCCTTTATTGGTTAATATATAACAAATAAATAAAATTAAATAAATACCAGACAGTGTATTCACTGGTTGAATAAGTAGTCCAGATATGTCCATAACGCGTTTTGCCCCATAAAAAGGGCTTCCTCAGTTGGTTCTAAGTCTATTCCGAATCCTCCTTTTTAAATTCTGTTTTGAATAAAGACTGCCTTTTAAAAGATACCTCAGGTGCCTGGATATTTTTTTTTTTTTTTTTTTTTATGTCTTCATGGATTGGCCCTCCCTTTCTAGAGCACCCTGCGGGAAGTATTCCCCTCATATTTTAGTGTGTGTGTTTTACTCTTGTTTTTTTTTGCAAACAACTGTATCTGTATGTGCGTCAATCTGTATGTACATGAGTGTGTAGCTGTGTTTCTGTATGTATGCCATTGTTTGTATCTGTGTGTCAGTGTTTGCATCTTAGTCTATGTATTTGCATGTATGGAAGTGTATGTGTGTGTGTCTGTACATTTGTATATGTCCGTGTGTGTATCTTTATATGTCAGTGTGTATCTGTGTGTGTGTCTCTGTATGTATGTCAATTTGTATCTGCATGTGTGTTAGTGTGGGTGTATCTGTATGTGCGTCATTGTTTGTATCTGTATGTCTGTAATTGTACGTGTGTCAGTGTTTGCAACTGTGTAGTGTATCTGCATGTATGGAAGTGTGTGTCTGTAAATCTGTATGTGTAAATATGTGTATCTGTATGTCAGTGTGTGTCTTTGTGTCCGTGTGTGTGTCTTTATGTGTCAGTGTGTATCTGTATGTGCATCAGTGTGTATCTGTGTTTCTGTATGTATCTGTGTGTCTGTACATCTGTATGTGTGTCATTGTTTGCCTATGTGTCTGTGTATCTGCATGTATGGAAGTGTGTGTCTGTACATCTGTGTCACGGGTGGCGGTACGGAGACCTGGACCCCTAAGTGCCTGATGATGATTATGGGAGTCTCAGCATGGAAATGGACTAATAGGGCCTGGTGCAGGGTAACCACACACACCCTTGTGTTGAGCACCAGCGTTTGTGCGGCCCCATACCAGGGCCCTGATGCAGCTACTGTGGATCCCAAGAGCTAGGAGCTTGATGATCTGCAGACCTCCCAGGACCTGGATAGGGAGGCTCTGCAGCAGATATTTGCCCAGTACAGAAACAAGGCAAGACTAGAACAGGCACCTAACAAGAAAACAAGACAAGACTAGAAGAATCCAGAACTGGAGCAGGACAGAAAGCAGAACCCAGAACATGAACAGGGCAGGACAGGAGTGTACATGAACTGGGAATACAAGACAAAATAAAACAAGACAACAGATACAAGGCAAAACAAGAGGAGACATAACTAAGTACTGTATATGTAAAACATTGGAGATTCAGACATACATAAATGGGCCAAGATGTATGCAGCTAATTACTGCGCCAAAGTACTTCAATTACGGTGGGTCCTAACTGCCTAGATATGCATGACTAAATAAACGACAATAAAACACACACAGTACTTACCTGCAAAGAAAGGGGCAGATGACATGAAACAACTGCCTGCAGGAACCAACTGAAACAAAGGAACGGGTGTGGCAACAAAAAACAAACATTTAAAGGAATCCAGGAGACTGGGAATTCCAGGAACTGAATAAAGGAATTAACTCAGCATAAAGAAAACCAGACATAGAATAGAAAACCAGAAAAACCAAACAAGAATTGTAAAGAGTACTGGATACCAGAAGCCAAGGCCATACATCTCCGCAGAACAGAACAGGATGTGACAATCTGTATCAGTATGTGTGTCACTGTTTGTATCTGTATGTGTGTCAGTGTGTTTTAGTGTTTGTATTTGTGCATCTGTTTGTGTGTCAGTGTGTGTTTCAGTGTTTGTATCTGTGTATCTGCAAGTGTATCAATATGTGAATGAATGTATCTTTGCACCTGCATGTGTGTCAGTATTTGTTCCCATGGGTCTGTGTATCTACATGTGTCATTGTGTGTGTCTGTGTATTTGCATGTGTGTCAGTGTGTGTATCTGAATGTGCCAGTGTTTGTAACTGTGTCTGTATGTGTGAGTGTGTCATTGTTTGGATCTGTATGTCTGTACATCTGTATTTATATCATTGTGTGTATTAGTGTGTCCGTGCAACTGTGTGTGTGGTCAGTGTGTGTATCAGTGTGTCTGTGCAACTGTGTGTGTGGTCAGTGTGTGTATCAGTGTGTCTGTGCAACTGTATATGTGTTAATGTTTGAATATTTGTCTGAATCTACATGTGTTTGTGTCATTGTTTGGATCTTTGTGCCTGTACATCTGTATATGTGTCAGCATGTGTATCGGTGTCTGTGCAACTGTATGTGTGTCTGTGCATTTGCACGTCTTTCAGTGTTTGTATATGTGTGTCTGTACAACTGTATCTGTGAGTGTTTGCACCAGTGTGCCTGTGTATCTGCATGTGTTTGAAACACATGCAGATACACAGATCCAAACACATGCAGATACAGACACACTGGTGCAAACACTGACACACATACAGTTGTACAGACACATAGATACAAACAATGACAAACTCACACAGATATAGAGAAACATATATACACACTGACACTGTTCTTAAACATTCATATTTCTGTTCAGCGAAGTCTACCGAGTAGAACAGTACCCCCATGTACAGGTTTTATAGGGGTTTTGGAAAGTCACAGGGTCAGTTGTAGGGCTTGCCCATTTCAGATTGCCAGCTTGATTTGCTGGGCTTATGTTGCTTTTCAGACCATATAGCAGCCCAAAAATGAAAATTACCCCCATCATAGCATACTATTTGCAAAAGTAGACAATCGAGAGTATTTAAAATGGAGTTTGTCCAGTCTATTTTAGTAGCCACTTTGTCACAAACTCTATCCAAACTTAGTGTGTGCGTGTGTGTGTATGTATGTAAAAAAAAAAAAATTATTTAATTTTTCCACACAAAAACTGCACTTTCAAACTTTCACTTCCACCCCGATAACACCAAGCCACACAGGAGGGAGTGCGGAGTGGAAGAAGGGTAGGAAACAGGAGAAGGGTGGCTTAAAATGTGTACACTTTGCATGTGTGTCTGTGTGTGTATCAGTATTTGCATCAGTGTGCATATTTGTGCATCAATGTGTGTGTATTTGTGCATCTGTATGTGTCAGTGTTTGGATGAGTGTCATTGTGTGTCTGTGTATCTGGATGTGACTCAGTGTTTTTATCTTTGTGAGTGTGTGTATTTGGATGTGAGTCAGAGTGTATATGGCAGTGTATATGTACATACATATCAACATTCAAACTCCAAAACTACACACAAGTACATCGCAGTATTAAAACATCAACACTACATGCATACATACACCTATATTCAAAGGCAAACTATACACAAGTTAACCACTGCATTCTTTAGTTCCACCACTGGTTTTGTGATGGAATTTCGGTGAAATGTGAATTTAGTAGGCCGAGATTTCCACGTGGCATATGTGTATGTTGTATCAGTTAGTTAGTTACATGTAGCTAAGATCCTGTCATCAATGTACTGAGCATGTGCAGGAATGCAGGAACTGAAATCACACTCCTTTCCCCTTTGTTTTGGATGTGCCATGTGGTCTGCCCATATGAGGAAATCCAAATCCTGTCCACTGATTGGTTAAGGGTATGTGCGGGTGGAGCTATTAATGGGAGGAGTTATAGTTCTATAAAAAGCATGTACTCCATGTGTTCGGCCCTCAGACCTGTTTGGGAATGTTAGTTCATCTGAGGCCCAATCGGTATGTTAATAAAGACCTCTTACTTCCTGAAAACCTGCATCCATCTCTCTGTGTCTGGCTTCTGCAAGTTTACTCGGTTACAGTTAGGGAAGTTCCTTATTTTTAAAGTATTAATATTCTAAAGGAAACATTGGGTAGGATCTGATTTAATCAAAAGGATACATATATATATATATATATATACACACAGGCATTTCCCGGTTTACGTTTTCCCGCCTTTACAAAAGTTTTTCGGATGCGCGCGCCATTTTATTTCGGCGATCCGTGGAGCGTGTTTGGAGGCACTTGAAAAGGAATTTGAGGCCAGGAGAGTGAAAGGTAAGGTATTGTCATTCAACACTTGGCCCCATGTGTGCTTTTTTTTTTTTATCATTTCCACAGTTTAAAATCTGTATACAGTAATTAGCTTTGTCTTTATAGATTTCCTGGGAGGCATCTTTCGTTTCAATATATTTTCAGTAGCTCAAAAAGAAATGTCATTTGTTATAACCCTATAGTCTGTAAGCTCGTTTGAGCAGGGTCCTCTTCAACCTATTGTTCCTGTAAATATTCTTGTAATTGTCCTATTTATTGTTACATCCCCCTTGTCAAAATATTATAAAGCGCTACGGAATCTGTTGGCGCTATATAAATGGCAATAATAATAATAATAATAATAATAATAGCTCTGTCCCAGTTGTATTCTACTAAGGCTTATTATGTAGCATCCCTCTTTACCCTTTACAGCCAGATTTAAAAAATAAAATAAATTAAGTGTAATCTTTTTTGCAACATGGGATACAGAAGTAGCTTATGAAGCTGTTGAGATACCTAAAATAATGTAATCTGATTAAATAATTGATATTAAATGTACTTAATAATTCCCAGATTTTACTATTAACATGACGTAAAGTCATGATTTTATTAATGACACGGAGGCAAGTATTATGCTCTCTCTTTTTTACTTTATTCCTCAGCAGCAAAGAGAAATATAACTGAAAGAGAAAAATAAGTAGAATATAAGCAATGTATAACATATACAACCATATCTGCCTAGTAACAGGGCAGCCAATCTCTAGGAACAGTCCATAAATCTCTATCCTTGTACTTCCACTTCCTCTTCTTTGCCTTCTGAACCGAAGACCCAAACCGAAACATCCAATCAGCAACTAATAAACGTCAAACCGGTAGACATCAGCAGAACGAAATCAAGCTGTAAAAACAAAGAAACAGGTGGTAAACTCCAAACTTAGGAACTGAGTGTAACATATCGTATACACGTGACCTGCAGATAAAGTGCATCATAATCAAAATACTATGTACATATGTCACACTCTACAACACCATATACTTGATACAAGTAAATCATGTGTACTTACCGTGAGATAAGAAGATCCCCCCCCCGATTGAACCATAAGCGTAAACCAGACCCAGACCCACGGGAGGGTGGGTGGGAATAATACTCGCCTCCGTGTCATTAATAAAATCATGACTTTACGTCATGTTAATAGTAAAATCTGGGAATTTTATTAATGACACGGAGGCTGAGCCACAACCAACGAAGAAACATGTTCAATCGGGCGGAAGTAGAAATTGCGGAACGTAGATTCCTTAGACCAATCTGCCGCTTTCAAGATATCGTCCAGGCGACATCCTATCGAAGAAGCCTTCGATGCCATGGCACCCCTAACCGAGTGAGCCGAAAAAAACGAAGTATCGATCCCCGCAGCAGAAAGGAGATCTTTAACCCAGCGGGCAAGCGTAGGCGACAAGACCGGTAGAAACGGTGCTCTCAAGGAAATAAAGAGTGGAGGCAAGTCAGCTGACCTCAACAGCCGAGTACGATCCAAATAAACCTGGAGACAAGCCACAGGGCACAAAGCAGGTCTGATGGAGCATCTAGGATAGTCCACCGACTTGGAAGCCGACTTAGTCCTCCTTGAGATATTAAACGACACACCTCCGGGGGTGAACGAGACTGCGTTCCAGTCCAGAGCCCTGACGTCCGATACCCTCTTACACAAAAGTAGACACAGAAGCATAACCAGTTTCCATGATAACTGTTTGAGTGTCAAGTCCTCATTACAGGGCCAGGAGTCCAAGAATCCAAGGACAACGTTAACATCCCAAAACGATCTAAATCTTGGAGGTCTAGCAAAACGGATACCTTTCAACAAGCGGCACACAATAGGATGTTGTCCAATCGGAGATCCGTCGATCCCTTGATATCCGGCCGAAATGGCTGATCTATAAACATTAAGGGTACGATAAGCCAAACCAGAATCGAAACGTTCCGTCAGGAAACCAAACAGCGCATTCAGAGGGGCACAAAGTGGATCCAGCAAACTTCCCAAGCACCAGCCAGACCACACACGCCATGCGGTCTTGTAAGCCACTCTGGTACCTGGTGCCCAGGCATTCTCCAAGAGTCGAGCAGTCGTCTGCGAAACGTCCGTGACACACCAGGGTCTCCCGAGATTAACCAAGCCGTGAGTTGGAGTAAGTTCTGATCCACCAATTCGTGCAATTTCCCATCCGGATCCAGAATCACATCTGGCCTCATTTCGATTATCCAAGGGAAATCTATGGCCATCTCCAGAAGGTGGGGAAACCACGGTTGAGAGTGCCAGAGTGGAACTACCATTACTATCGTGCAATCCTGTCCGGTCGAGTACGCCAGTGTCCGGGATATCAGGTTGAACGGTGGGAACGCATAATGGCGTCCCAGCGGCCACGTCTGTAAAAACGCGTCCACCGCGGTGGCCGTCGGGTCCGGTCTCCAACTGAAGTACTGGGGTAGTTGGGTAATAATAAATAATAAATCTGGACGCGAACAAATCCAGGTGAAGTGGACCCCATAACCGGTCTATCCTTTGAAAGGTCGAGGATAGCAAGTGCCAATCTCCTGAATCTTTCAGGTAGTGTGAGTTCCAATCCGCCCACTCATTGTCCAGACCCGGAATGTGTTTGGCCGTAACCGATACAGCGTTGTGTAGGCAAAACTGCCAGAAATCCTTTGCCAAGTTCGCCAACTGCTTCGATTTTGTCCCCCCATGGTGGTTTATGTACCTGACCACGGACACATTGTCCATGCGTAGGAGAACGCAGCAATTTCCCTGTGTCGGAGATAGACTCCGAATGGCGAACGAACCTGCCAGAAGTTCCAGGCAATTTATGTGCAGAGCCGATTCGATCTCTGACCATCTTCCACCGGTGGAGACACCGCCACAGCGAGCGCCCCAGCCATGCAGGCTTGCATCCGACTCTATTATCATGTCCGGCGCGGAGCCGAAGATTGCCCGGCCGTTCCAGGCCTCCATGTGGTCCAACCACCACCTTAGTTCGTCTTTGGAGTCCCCGTCCAGGGTCAACACGCTCTCGTACGAGCCCCCTGAGCGAAGATGGGACCCCTTCAAACGTTGTAGGGCTCGATAATTTAGCGGGCCCGGAAATATCGCCTGAATCGATGAAGCCAACAGGCCGATCACTCTCACCAATTGCCGGACGGAGAGAGAGGTGGCTCGCAGCGCCCGTCGTATCTCCTTTTTCATCGATCGGAGTTTTGCCTCCGGGAGGAACAGAAACTGGGTGACTGAATTGACTTCGAAGCCCAGGAACTCTATCCTTTGTACCGGGGTCACAAAGGATTTTTCCCAGTTTACAAGGAAACCCAGTCCCTCCAGGAGATTCACCGTCCATCCTAGCTCGGGGGATGAAGACATAATCAGTATGTCGTCCAGGTAGATAATCATGCGGACCCCTCGAGCTCTGAGGAAGGCCACCACGGGCTTCATCACTTTCGTGAAAAACCACGGAGCTGAAGATAGACCGAATGGCAGACACGTAAACCGCCATCGACGACCTTGCCACGTAAAGTGCAATAAGTCCCAATGCTCTTCCGCCATGGGTATAGTCAAGTAGGCATCTTTGAGGTCTAATTTGACCATCCAGTCTCCCTGACGGAGCAGGTCCCGGAGACAATGAGCGCCCTCCATCTTGAAGTGATGGTAACGGAGGAAAAAATTGAGGTGTTTGAGGTTTATCACCGGACGTACGCCACCGCCTTTCTTGGTGACAAGAAACAAGTTGCTTAGAAATCCTGGGTGTCCATAGGGGATTTCCTGAATAGCTCGTTTGGCAGACAGTTCCGCGATCTCTGCGGTAATCAATGCGGACTGCTCTTCTGGCAGTGTCAGTTCCTGTGGGATAAACGTCTGGACAGGGGGAGACAATAAATCCAGGAGGAAACCCCTGACCGCATTGAGAACCCAAACATCTGTGGTGATCATACCCCACACATCGAGAAACAACGCCAATCTGCCCCCCACACTCGTTCTGCAAAACACACGTTTTGGGGTACTCACCGTAAGGGCGTCTGTATGAGGGTTGTCCACGACTTCCCCGACTCTGCCATGGTCTCCCTCGCGAGGGAAAAAAGGGCGTTGGCTTATAGTCTTGGTAGGTCCGGGGGGCGGAAAAGGAACCTCTGTGAGTCCGCGGGGGACCTCGAGCTCCACGGCCGGGCGGACGGCTCCTATACCTCCCGGCCCCATGGGAAACCTTAGGGCCGAAAACCCTCTTCAGGTTAGACTGCGCCTTATCGAGCGCGGTAAAGGTACGAACAAAGGAGCCTAAATCCTTAACAAAACATTCTCCAAAGAGCATACCTTTGGCCGAAGCACCAGGCTCCTTCACTGCCAGGTTAACTAACTTGGGCTCAATTTTGAGCAGAATCGCCTTGCGGCGTTCAGCCGACATGGCTGTGTTCACGTTGCCGAGAAGGCAAATCAACCTCTGGACCCACCCAATCGCCTCGTCAAAGTCAATAGGCTTCGTTCCAGCCTTAGCTGCTTCCAAAAGCTCATAAAGCTTGGCAGTGGGGCCCAGGGTATCCAAGATCTTGTCTTGGCAATTATGCAGTGAAAATTCCAGTCCTTTCCGGGGCTTCCAACCCGTCTTAGTCAGGAACTGAGAAATCTGAGGGTCAACCTCTGGCGTCTTGCACGCCGCATCAGGCACCGAAGGCCTTTGGCACTCGGCCCTCAATTTACTGCGCCCCTCCTTGGAAAGGGGGGTACGCATACGAAGCGCCAGATAATTGGCAATATGCGCGGGCGGGTCCCATTCCGCCGAGCGAGGTGGTGAAGGTCATCGGGATCGAACAGGGGGTAACCCTGAGGATCACAGATGTCCTGCCCCTCACCCGGAGGAAGCGCCGAAGCGTTGAACTCCGCCTCATCGCCGGAAACCCCTTCCTCATAGGAGGCGTGATCAGGGGGATCCGAGTCCGACTCTCCAGTTTGATCGGTATCCGATCCATCATCATCACGGGCACGTGCCCGTTTCCATTTTCTGGCCGATTTTTTTTTTGCCCGGCCAGCGGCTCTCTTGCGCGGAAACGCGCCATCTTGGACGGCCATAGGCATGTCAGTCAGGGCAGGTATCACCTGCGTCACATCTGGAGAGACATGTTTAAATTTTGCTTGTGCCTTGCGACCCTTCTGAGGTTGCAGCGCTGGCAGGGGAGCAGGCAACACGGCAGGGCCCAAAGGCTGCGACAGCGCCTGCTGAATAGTGTGAGAGAGGGATGAGGACACGGTCCCCATGGCCGAAGCCAGGGCCTTCTGCATGGTGGAATCAAAAAGGGCCTGGAACTCCTGGGAGGGAGTAGGGCCCATATCCCCTGTAATAGGGGTCTGAGAGGAGTCCATAATGGGGTAACTGGGACTACCAGAACCCTCACCCCTAGCCTGCATAGTGAACAAGGCCAAAATAGAACTGCAAGTACTGCCCCTTTAAATATCAAACACAGGAGCAGAGCAAAATGTCAAACCTAAACTGACCTAAAACAAATGACAGTAAATAGACCTAGACAGTAGAGGGGTTGAGTAACCCACTGGGAACAGAAATATACACAATACTTGCACAGCACATGGGAGAGGTAGAGGGAGCCGACCCAGCCGCATGGAACACGAGGGGAAGATGGCCGCTGTGCGCGGGACGCGCCGCGGCTGCCTCCAGGCTCCTCCCCCGCTAATGGCCGGGGAGCGCGACCACACACGCGGCCGGCACTCCCTCGCACCAGCGGGAGATTGGGTCGGCAGATAAGCGCGGCCGCGAGGGCAAAGGGAACTGGGGAGCACAGTGCTCCAGAATGAACCTCCCCTGCTAGCCGCGAACCCTGTCTGGAAAGGGAACGGCAACACAGACAGGGGAAGCGGTGGGCAAACGCAGGGGAGGCAGAATATAAAATCAAAGAGGTTTACAAATTACATAAAAACCGACATAAAGCATGCCAATAAAGACAAATAAATGCAAACAGCAAACAGAAGATAGATTACAGGCAATAACACATGTAAAATAACCTTATTAAAACCCATCAATCAAACAATGTAGGAGAGAAAAATTATACTTAGCTGGTCTGAGGACAGCAGCAAAGAAAGAGGAAGTGGAAGTACAAGGATAGAGATTTATGGACTATTCCTAGAGACTGATTGGCTGCCCTGTTACTAGGCAGATATGGTTGTATATGTTATACATTGCTTATATTCTACTTATTTTTCTCTTTCAGTTATATTTCTCTTTGCTGCTGAGGAATAAAGTAAGAAAGAGATAGCATAATAGGAGCCTCCGTGTCATTAATAAAATTTAGGTTTTTTATAGTAAAATTTGTTGGTAAGGAACGGAACCTATGCTTATTACATTGC
Organism: Pelobates cultripes; assembly: GCA_933207985.1. Classification (NCBI taxonomy): domain Eukaryota; kingdom Metazoa; phylum Chordata; class Amphibia; order Anura; family Pelobatidae; genus Pelobates; species Pelobates cultripes. The sequence continues at coordinate 118,181,345 of OW240917.1, read as the reverse complement.
AGTCTATGGAAAATTAGTTCTCACTTTATGAACTCTCACTTTATGAACGAGGCTTCGGAACCAATTAGTTTGTAAAGTCAGGAACTATCTGCATATATATATATATATATATAGATATATAGATATATAGATATATATGTGTGTGTGTTATATGAATAATATTTCTCCTATATGGATAATATTTTAAACAGTTTTGAGCAGTAAATATCAAAATGGATTTGAACACAAAATGGCTGGTTTGATTATATGAATTTATTCAATCAGCTATCATCTAAGAACAAACAAATCATTTCATCTATTCATAAACATACCCATGCATGTTATAGATCCTATCATATCCCTATACGTGCATTAGTGACCCTGGATTCATATAATTCAAAATCCACTTGCATTAATGTTTATATTTCTATTGCAGAGTCTTTAACACAGGATTACAGTCTATTGTGCAGCATTAGGTAGGACTTTGGCATACAGTGAATCCATGAGCAGGTGCCAGGTTAAAGCAAGATGCTAAACTGGATGTTTCAAATTGCATGCATACCATCAGCATTAAATAATACAATACTAAGAGATCTGACCAATTAAAACGTCCATTCTTTACTTTGTTGCAAATACCTATAATTTTACTGAAGTAAATTAAAACGTCATGGTTAATATGTTATCTGTTGAAATTCATTCTAATGTGATCGTTCTGATATGACATGTAAACAGGGACATTCTCTTCCTGTAATTAAACATCGCTGAACCTGGGCCCATTTAATGGGTTTGGACATTTAGAGAAGGTTCATCATCCCAAAGGCCTCAAACAGGTTCCCAGGTTGGGCCCCTCCCTTCATTCTTCACAAAAGAAAGGGTGGTGAATAGGCCATGTTTTGGGGTCCCTGTGAGTGATGGATCTGCATCAGCCGCCTCGTTTAGCCCAGGTAAGGAGTGTAGCCAGTTAAGAGGACAGATGAACCCTGTTTTCAACACGGAGGAGTGCACACATTTGAATTTCAGGTCTTTTTAGATGTTATTAGCTATGACTTCCTTGAGGAATCATAAGCATTTTACATCACAATGACTGGAATGCCTGGATTGTCCTGTCTGCACATACAAGACTTCTCATTTTCCTGGAATAACTTTTGTCAACTGTTGTGATATAGTTGTCAACTACACTAACTTTTCTTTGGTATTTTATAAATTCTGTATAGTGTGTGTTGATTTAAAACCAATAACAGATCTATCATCTGGAATAACAGACAGAAAGGCTGAACCCAACCCACAAACTACAATAATGGTTAATAAAATCACAAGCTTGCTAGAAAGCTCAATGAGTAAACTTTGCAAGATGCGTGGATCTCCAATCTTAGCTTGTTACTGGAAGGCTGGCACTTATTCTTTATATAAAGACAGACAGACAGACCGACCGACCGACCTACAAAAACACACATTATGCTTAGACCTTTATTTTCAATTTGAATGACCATGAATTATGCTTACCACAGATACATTAATGAAATTATCCCATAAATACCACTAATGCAATCTTGAGGCACATAATATTACTTAGATGTGCTCTTAATGGTGCAGATATAGTATCGATTATGGAATGAAAGGTAATTTATTAAATATTTTATGCACTTAAAAGAACACTCAAGTGTTAGGAATACAAATCTCTGTTGCTAACTTTTAGTGTCCCTAATTAAATATGTGTGTCCCCCTCCCCCCACTGTTTGCGATAAAAAGAAAAAAAGGTTTTTACTTACCTTTTTCTATCCCCATGGCTCCCGTGACATCATGGAGACATGGCCTCCTCCATCATTAGTCCAATGCAATGCTCCTCATTGATGAGCATTTGGGACCTGATGTGCATGGACAACAAGTGCCTTGTGTGCCTCCGAGCTTCCTTACAAGAAAGCATTGCGTCAATGCTCTCTGATGGGGGTTGCAACGTCATATAAATGAGTTTAATTTAGTTGCTGCAGTGCACTTGCTTTTAGTGGTTTCCTGGAAGAGAGCCACTAGAGGTGTGTTCATTCCTTCAATGTAAACCATAGATGTCAAACTCACGGCCCACAACTAAAATGTTTGCGGGACACGAGGGAGCACTGAGTGTAAGCTCTCTCTGCTCAGCTTCCCGCAGTGATGCTGGGAGCCTGAATATGACATCACTCGACTCCCGGCATCACTCTGCGGCGCACAAGGGAGCTGAGCAGGGAGAGCACAAAATCAATACTCCCTCGCTGCCTGTTCGCCCCCCTGCCTGCCTGAATGTACACCTGCCCAGCAGCCCACTAGACACCAGGTAAGAAATCCACCCAGCTCTCCCAAAGGTAGGGAGGCTGGGTGGATTTAAATTAAAATATATATATTTTTTTAAATGTTGGGGGGAAAAGTGTGTTTGTGTTTGTATGGCTGTCTCTGTGTGTGTATGGCTGTGTGTTTGTGTGTATGGCTGTCTGTGTGCATGCCTGTCTGTCTGTGTGTATATATGGCTGCCTCTGTGTGTGTCTCTCTGTCAAAGTGTGTGTGTGTCTGTTACTGTGTGTCTGAGTGTGTGTCTGTGAGGGAGCCTGTTTGTCAGTTATTGTGTGTCTGTCAGTGCATGTGTGTGTTGGAGTGATTGTGTGTGTATGTCAGTGTGTGTATATGTCTGTCAGTGAGTGTGTCTCCGTGAGTGAGAACAGGGGCAGGGATTTAGTAGACGAGGGGGGGACTGGGGTTTAGTAGAGGGGGGTCGCGTTTTTTTTAATACTGTACTTTTTTTAAATAAACCTACGTTTCTATGAAAATTTGCATTTTTGTTTTTTTGCGGCCCACATAAACTTAAACCTTGTTTATTTGGCCCTTGCTATTTTTTGACATGCTTGATGTAAACACGGTCATTTCTGCAAAATAGCAGTGTTTTACCTGGAATGGTGAAAATAACAGGAACACTGCACACAGTTCCAAAATTACTTCTAAACTATCTCCCTCAATATAAGAGACTACTTGGGGGATAATTATGGTTAAGGGTGACTGGGGTATTTTGTGTGATATTTAGATTTATTTTTTTTAACCCATCATAACAAGGGCTGCCTTGTATATTAACCCCTTAAGGATGGAGGCAAGTTCTGACTAAAACAAAACCTAACATTTGAGCTATATGTCTGTTCAACCATAATTCACCTCTTTCATATTAAGTCCACCTACACTTATTATATATTTTTTTGATCATAATAAACTTGGCTCATGTATTGCATTTTAACTGTGCATGTTCTAATACCCTCAGGTTTTACTGTTTGTATACTGTGATAAGCCACAAGTACAATGATGCCCCCATGTACAATTTTCATGGTGTTTTGGAAAGTTACAGTGTCAAATAAAGAGCTTGCCCATTTCAGTTTTTACATGTTGAAATGTACCAGATTGGTTTGCCGGGCCTATGTTGCCTTTGAGACCAGATGGCAGCCAGGAATGAGAATTACATCCATCTTGGCATGCCATTTGCTTAAGTAGACAACTCAGGGTATTCAAAATACCCAGTATATTTTAGTTGCCACTTGGTCACAAACCCTGGCCAAAGTGAGTTATATTTTTTTTTTCTTGCCCTTTTCACACAAAAACTGCATTTTTATTAATATGTTTTACTGTTTCAAAACACTCCTATTTTCTTGCACTTTAATTGAAATAGATTGAGCATGTATTACCCACAAGACCACACTCTATATCTCTATATTTCAACACATTATTTATTTAAAAAGTGATGTATTAACTTTTAACACATAGTAAGTACTTAGTCTCTATTAGATACTTTTGATAAAATACATTATGATTAATTTAGATAATTTTTTTTACCCTTGTTATATATTTGGGTAACATAGACGCCTATTAGATTCACGTAGGTAACAATTAGAGTCTTACCACTTAATATTGTCAGCAACTATATATTCACTAATTTAGAATAATTTTTTTACGATATAATATTTGACAGATTCGTTTTTTACCACTTTTCGTTCACAAACAGAATAGAAATTTATTATAGCAATCTATTAACATTGTTTTATTGTATTTGAAGGTACTGAAATTATTAATATAACAATAAGTAGTCACTGGTAGAGTTGGAATTATAACTTCACTTGAACCTTTTTATTTTAAGTTTATTATTCTTCACAAACAATTTTATTGATTATTATTTTTAATATAACAATCCATACATAATTATAATGTATACTTTCTTGATATATGGAGCTATTATAGGTTATTTAATAACTGGCTTGCATTTATATAATATACCTTAGAGATTAAAAATGTAGAACTTCAGAGGGTGTTAACAGAATCATATGATAGACCTATATATATTATTACTAATACTGCTTCTGGTTGTTTAATTTATTCAAAATAATCTTGGTTCACTTTCTTGTGATATCTCTCTACTAAACAGTCACCAGTAACTGAATGTCCCTGAGAACATTATGTATTTTGATTATTTTTTTTATATCTTTGTCTGTTTTTTTTGTTGGGTTTTTTTTGTATAATGTTCTTTTTTCATGTTACCTTTCTCAGGGCTACTTCCGTGGACTTGTTTCCATTTGATGGTATATTTATTGTTAGTTTGTAGTTGTTAGTTTTGTTTGTTTGCTGAGACACCTGCAGAGGGTTGGATGGATTCTGACCATCCAAGTCTTAAGGGGATTATTCCTGGGTATAACAGGGAGATAATGAATTAAGAATGTCAATTAAGATAGCCTCAATCAATGTTCAGGGCTTAAATTCTCCAATAAAACGAGGCCTTTTGTATAGATCATTAATTGAGGGGGAAATTGATATTTGCTTTGTGCAAGAGACTCACTGGAGGAGAGAGAAAAATTTATTGAGATTCACCAAATTTCCTTAAATTTTAAGTGCAAATTTTGTTTGATAGAGAGGAGTTGCTATTATTTGCTCAGCTAAAATCGTAGAAGCCAAACTAGATAAAAGTTCTAAAATCTCTAATTGCATGTTAAATTTATATCAAGCTCGATCTAAATGGCTTCTTGAGACTTTTAATAATTTTGATTTATTTGATATTTGGAGAGTCCATCACCGGAAAGAAAAAGATTTTACTTTTTTTTTTTTTCAAAGTCCATCATAGTTATTCAAGAATCGATTTCTTTTTAATGGACTCAATAAATTTGCAAGTTCGGAAATTTACCCTATTGTGTGGTCAGATCATGCAACCATTAATGTACTAATTTATAATAATCCCAATTTTAAATTTACACCGGAATGGAAATTCGATAATTCAATCCTTTTATCAGAGCAAAATAGAACTTATTTACCACATTTAGTAAAGGAATTTCTGAAGGTAAATGATAACAGTCAGGTCTATACACCCTGCTCCAAATTATTATGCAAATTCTATTTAAGTGTCACAAAGATTAAATATTTTGTTTTTCATTTTAACTCATGGATGGCATTGTGTCTAAGGACTCTTTTGATTACTGAAAACAATATCGGACACCTGTGATAATTAGATTGCCAGGTGAGCCCAATTTAAGGAAAAACTACTAAAGGAGGGTGTTCCACATTATTAAGCAGAGCACCATTTTCATGCAATATGGGGAAGAAAAAGGATCTCTCTGCTGCTGAAAAGAGTGAAATAGTTCAATGCCTTGGACGAGGTATGAAAACATTAGACATTTCACAAAAACTTAAGCGTGATTATCGCACTATTAAGAGATTTGTAGCTGATTCAGAGCAGCGACGGGTTTGTGCAGATAAAGGCACATTAAGGAAGATTTCTGCCAGATCCATGCATCGGATCAAGAGAGCAGCTGCTAAAATACCATTACATAGCAGCAAACAGATATTTGATGCTGCTGGTGCCTCTGGAATCCCGCAGACATCAAGGTGTAGAGTCCTCCTGAGTCTTGCAACTGTGAATAAACCTTCTATTCGGCCACCACTAACCAATGCTCACAAGCAGAAACAGCTGCATTGGGCAGAAAAATACATAAAGACTAATTTTCAAACAGTCCTGTTCACTGATGAGTGCCGTGGAACCCTGGATGTTTCAGATGGATGGAGTAGTAGATGGTTGGTGGACGGCCACCCTGTTTCAACAAGGCTGCGACGTCAACAAGGCGGTGGTGGAGTCATGTTTTGGGCCGGAATCATGGGAAGAGAGCTGGATGGCCCTCTTAGGGTCCCTGAAGGTGTAAAGATGACCTCTGCAAAGTATGTGGAGTTTCTGACTGACTACTTTCTTCCCTGGTACAGAAGGAAGAACTCTGCTTTCCGTAATAAAATCTTCATGCATGACAATGCACCATCTCATGCTTCAAAGAATAACTCTGCATCAATGGCTGCTAAGGGGATAAAAGGAGAGAAAGTCATGGTGTGGCCTCCATCCTCCCTGACCTCAATCCTATTGAGAACCTTTGGAGCATCCTCAAGCAAATGATCTATGAGGGTGGGAGGCAGTTTACATCCAAACAGCAGCTCTGGGAGGCTATTCTGACAGCTTGCAAACAAATTCAAGCAGAAACTGTCCAAAAACTCACAAGTTCAATGGATGCAAGACTTGTGAAGCTGCTATCAAATAAGGGGTCCTATGATAAAATGTAACGTGACCTGTTAAAATGTTTAAAAAGTTAAAATGTTATAAGTTTAATTGAAATAGCTTTTGATTTCAGTAAATATGCTGCAAACACAACAAATGACAATTTTAAGTTCTTTACAACCTATAAGGTGTTTTGAAACTTACTGTGCGTAATAATTTGGAACAGTGCATTGTAAGTTTTTTTATGCTTTTTTAAAAAAAAAAAAAATACTGTTATCATTAGGAGGTTTGTTCAATAAAATATGAATTGTACTTTTAATAGTTGATAACATGAGAATTATGCTGACTCTTATTTACATCAATTATTTAGGTAAATGAGAAAAATATCATTTGCATAATAATTTGGAATAGGGTGTAATGAGACCCTTTGGGGAACGTTTAAATGTGTGATGAGTGGGTATTTAATTAAAACGGATGCAAAAACCCGGAAAACGAGAGGAGCAAATCTGGCAGATCTTTATATTCAACTTGCAAAACTGGAACAATGTAATAAAAAAATAATCCAGCTCAGTCAATCTTAAATCATAGATGATATAATAGTAACAATACAGCTGGGAAATCTCTCTCCAAAAAACTTAAACCAGACTTAAATATGGGGAAAGAAATTTATAGATGGCAAAAAATTTAATCTCTCCCTCAGAACATAGGAGAAACTTTTGCTAACTATTATGCATCTCTCTATAATTTACAGGATATCCGAGTAGCTCAGAGTGACCTAGAGTCGTTTTTCTCTAAACTCTGTCTGCCTAAACTCAATATAGATAAATTAAATGATCTGAACAAACCCATCACAGTAGAGAAGATAAAGAAAGTAATTATAAACCTTAAAAACAATAACGCACTGGCCCTGATGGCTATACAGCACACAACTATAAATCTTTTGAACCAATGGTAATCCCCCTCTTGTGCAATTTATTTGCGGAGAAGGAGTACTGTAATAATGGATTCTCATTAGAATTGTTCAGTGCAACGATATCACCAATCCCAAAACCAGGAAAGGACCCTTGTTATAGAAGTAATTATCGCCCGATCTCATTAATAAACCAAGATATAAAAATATTTTCTAAAATTCCTTGAAACAATGACAACTAGAACAACAGAGGGGGGTTTATCCTTTCCTAATGTTTTCCTTATTCACAACACTCTCAAATTTTCTTGAATGTGGAAACAATTATTCCTTTATGAAACCCTGGAATATATATGAAAGGAAGATGTGTGGCAAATTTGACCCTTTCTACCTTTTTTGGATTGATAAAAACATCTATAGAAATTTGAAGATTGATAACTTAATTATTAATCAAGTCTTTTACTCTGTAGAGCCAATAAAGAAACTATTTTTTTCAGACAAGCAACTTTCTAAGCATACCTCATTGAAAGCTTTGAAATTATTTATTCAAGATTTTAATCTGACAGGTTGGTCTGACACAGGATTAATAAGAATTAAATATATTTATTATGCTGGTAAAATCTGCAAGTTTTTAGATCTACAAATAAGATCACATATTCATAATAAAGAACTATACACATATAGCAGAATAGAAGATTTCTAACGTAAAGTTTTAATAATAAATGAATCCCCTTTAGATAGAAAGTTATCTTCTAAGATTAGGAAAGCAGTATATTCCCTATATATACAATTGAAAATAAAATCTATTAAAGAATGGGAAAAAGACATGGATAAAACGTTTTCTTTCCAAGCTTGGGGAAATGCTTTCAAAACGATTGGGAGATCTATACATTGTGTGAATATACAGGAGACCTTTTTAAAACTTGTACATAGATTGTATATGGTTCCTATAAACCTATGTAAATTCCAATCAAATACCTCTAATCTATGTTGGAGGTGTAATAGAGATGCTGGCTCACCAAAACATATATATGGTGGAATTGTCTTAAACTAAATCATCTCAACTGGAAAGTTACAAAAAATTTTATAGACTTGTAAATTGATATTACCTTATCTTTAGAGTGATTTCTTTTTCTTCTTGACCTCCCTTGTCCATCTAGACTTCATTTTGTTGGTCATATTTTAACCCCTTAAGGACACAGCTTCAGAAGCTTGTCTTACGCTTTAGGACACAAGCAATTTTTGCATTTTTTTCTGTTTGTGTTCAAACGCAATTTGCATCTCTTTCATTTATGGCACCAACATATATTATATATTGTTTTTGAGGGCAAACAGGGCTTTAATTTGATGTCACATATATATAGATACATTCTCATTAATTATAAAAAAAAATGCAAAAATAAAATAAATAATTTTTTTTCACAGTTTGGCAATAGCGTGTGCATAATATGTCCAGCTTAGAAAAAGTATTTCAAAATAAATTAATTTATGTGTCTTGATTTATAGAGTAAATCATATGTATAGGATTTCAGCTTATTTTGAAAGTTACAGGTCAGAAAATACAAGGACTACAATAAAATTTCAATTTGCAACAATTTTAGAAGTTGGTATGTTTGTCTTATAGGTTTAGCAGCCACCACAGAAAAAAAATTGCCACACAAAAGTATATATTTATATAAAGTAGACATCACAGGCTTTTTACCTAAGGTTGGTTTGACACTTTTTACATAGCCATTTCATCGCCAATCTCTGCTAAATATTGGAGTGAAATTGTGTTTATTTTTTATTTTTGCATATACACATATAACAAGGAGTTTGTAATGTGTATTTCGTAAACTTGGTGTGTGCTATTCCTGCACAGAACCCCATATTGTGTTCAGCTACATCTGCGGAGTATAACGATACCCCCATTGTATGCCTTTGACACTTTTCTGTAAAGCTACAATGCCATATAAGAGACAAGGCTATTTCAGTTTCTATAGTTAGAATTTTCGTAGATGGATTTGACGGGCCCATGTCTCATTTTAGGGTATTATAGCAGTGTGACTGTTCAAATAACCCCACAAAAGGCTTTCATTTGATAAAGCAGACACTCCAGGGTATCTTATATGGTGTATATTGTGCCTTAACTTGTCACCATTTTTTCACAATGTTTGTGGTGAGGGGGGAAAACATTGACATTTCTTACACTTGATATGTACCACTGTCATAACTGAGCATAATTTGGTGATTTTTAATATCTTCTGAGTAAAACAATATGCCCAATCTATGACCTAGACACTATTTTGTGAAGTTACAGTGGTGTAAAAGAGACGTGACAAGTTCAGGTTTTTAAGTGTGAATTTTCATGGAGGGTTTTGATGCGTCAGTGTCTATTACATCTACACTATAAAGGCATTGCATTTCTTAAAGAAGACATCCCAGGGTATTTCAAAAGGCATATTTTGAACCTTAGCATGGGATAATTCTAAGTGTAGTGTAGTGGTAAAAAGCATTTTTCTGCCTTTTTGACACACAAAGTGAGTTTGCACAGTATATTTTGCAAATTGTATGCGTGCTATGACTATAATACTTCATATGTTGCTCAGCTGAGTACAGAAATACCCACGTATGTACCTTTTCCAGATATATGTGGACAATGAAGGGGTACATTTGAGACACAGTCATTCCAGTTTTTTTCAAACTTAGAAGTTTTACGCTGTGTCCATGTTCCATTTTGGAGTAGTTTAGCTGGTTAGTTATTCTAACTTCCCCACAAACACATGCTATTTATTAAAGAATACACCCTGGGGTAATTCAAAAGGCATATTTTGAACCTTAGCGTGGGATCATTTTTTCTCTAGTTTGTTCCAGGTGTAGTGGTAATGAGCATTTTTAAATGTATTTTTTTACTTTTTTAAACTTTTTACTTTTTAAAACTAGTTTTTAAACTTTTTTGCTTATGAATTTGTTAAACTTTCCTAAACTTCCTTAAAACCTTTTTTTTTTTTTTTACAGATTTAACATTTTTATAGAAACATAGAAACATAGAAACATAGAATGTGACGGCAGATAAGAACCATTCGGCCCATCTAGTCTGCCCAGTTTTCTAAAAACTTTCATTAGTCCCTAGCCTTATCTTATAGTTAGGATAGCCTTATGCCTATCCCATGCATGCTTAAACTCCTTTACTGTGTTAACCTCTACCACTTCAGCTGGAAGGCTATTCCATGCATCCACTACCCTCTCAGTAAAGTAATACTTCCTGATATTATTTTTAAACCTTTGTCCCTCTAATTTAAGACTATGTCCTCTTGTTGTGGTAGTTTTTCTTCTTTTAAATATAGTCTCCTCCTTTACTGTGTTGATTCCCTTTATGTATTTAAATGTTTCTATCATATCCCCCCTGTCTCGTCTTTCCTCCAAGCTATACATGTTAAGATCCTTTAACCTTTCCTGGTAAGTTTTATCCCGCAATCCATGAACCAGTTTAGTAGCCCTTCTCTGAACCCTCTCTAAGGTATCAATATCCTTCTGAAGATACGGTCTCCAGTACTGTGTACAATACTCCAAGTGAGGTCTCACCAGTGTTCTGTACAATGGCATGAGCACTTCCCTCTTTCTACTGCTAATACCTCTCCCTATACAACCAAGCATTCTGCTAGCATTTCCTGCTGCTCTATTACATTGTCTGCCTACCTTTAAGTCATCAGAAATAATCACCCCTAAATCCCTTTCCTCATATGTTGAGGTTAGGACTCTATCAAATATTCTGTACTCTGCCCTTGGGTTTTTACGTCCAAGATGCATTATCTTGCACTTATCCACATTAAATGTCAGTTGCCACAATTCTGACCATTTTTCTAGTTTACCTAAATCATTTGTCATTTGGCTTATCCCTCCTGGAACATCAACCCTGTTACATATCTTAGTATCATCAGCAAAAAGACATACCTTACCATCAAGACCTTCTGCAATATCACTAATAAAAATATTAAAGAGAATGGGTCCAAGTACAGATCCCTGAGGAACCCCACTGGTGACAAGTCCAAGCTTTATAAACTTTGTTTTTACAGTTAACCCCTAACTAGCAGTAAGCAGTACTAACCGTAAATTCCCCAATTTCCCATAACTCCCACCCACCTCAGCTAGCAAAATATATCATTTTAAAATATTTAAATTAAATAAATTGAACCCCTGAGGGTTAAAAAAAAAATAAAAGTTAACTCTAAGGGGCTAAAAATAAAATCGGATCACAGTATAGTACTTTGATCTGTATTTTGATCACTGTAGGTAGTGATCAACTAGTAGGGAAGGGGTTAATTTTATTTTTGTAACTTTTTAAAACTTTTCTTTAACGTTAACCCCTAGCTAGCCTAACACGAAATTCCCCAATTCCCCACCCCAGCTAGCTAAATTTTAATATATTTAAATTAATTCATAAAATAAAATCAGGGGTTAAAAAAATAAAATAAATAAATCAGATGACAGCAAAATGTAGTCCCTGCCAATTAATTTTATATTTAAAATGGGTAAAAGGTGGTGGGATTTTACTTTAACTATACTTATTTATTTTTTACAGGGGAAGCAGATCAGCAATGATCCGTCTCCTTGCACTTCACACAGAACGCGGAAGAGCAGGGAGGCGGATCGTGAGTCCCTGCAGCACATGTGCTCGCTCTGACAGCCTGTCAGAGTGATTACCACTGCAGGGACAGCGCGATCGGGTGCTCCCAGTCTGCCTCGAATACAGAGACAGACTGGAGGAGCGTTAACACCACGATCGCGGAGATCTGGGGTTAACTTTAACGCATGACGGACCTAGTCCATCATTCGGCATTAACTGCTTCCCTGCCATGATGGAACAGGTCCGTCATCCGGCGGGAAGGGGTTAATGGCTGCCAAACTATGTATGGCCAGATATTGAAGAAAGGAGGAATCTCCTAGCAATAAGAGCACAGATTAATTAACAAGGAGTAATGGAAAAAGCAGTATATTATAATGATGGTAATATAACAAAACATAATAAGATTTGGGAGGTATGGTTTACATATTTTAAAGAATGAAATTTGCTCCTACTTCATATATTTCCTGACATTGATACACAATATGATCCCCTATGAATATTTGTAGTTTGAGATAGCTTTTATTATAAAATTATAAAACATGCCCAAAAAGGGAGCGTGTCTGCACAAAGAATTAGATGGTCAGCCTGGTGTGAATGCACGTCAGGCTGCCTGTCAGTCATGCAGGATGACCAAGCAAGGGCATATTGTGCAGACGGCACCCTGAGCTTGGCATAAATTTAAAATGAAAAAAAGCAGAAGGCTTTATAATACAAAGACTTGTGAATCACATTTCCTTTGTGATTATATAAGTGTGTACTAAATGAATACGATAATAATGAATTTGTATAATAACATATAAATATGAAGCATGTAAGTAATGCTACTATGCCTACACTTTAAACACATAATTGTAAATGAATCAGATGAAAACCATTCTACACATCACCCAGGGAGGATGAAACATTTTAAGCATATAAACATGGGCGAAGCCAACAAGCAAGTGTGTTTCCTACCTTAACACAGGATGATTACAGCTATAATAATGCTTGTATTTTTATCTTGTCAAGAAAGAGATATTTAGAATTATGTAATAAGAACACCTAAACATAGGAGGTACCTGTTATGCTTGTTGTGTAAATGATATCCACTGAACAAATATCCACAATAATTAGTTATTATTAAGAATTATATAGTGCATATAATTCATGTAGCTAATGCATCAACTGCTGCAAGTCTTTATATCCTCCAGAGTCCTCTCTACTGGACATTTCGTTCACATGCATCTCCTTTCATTCTTTTGAGCTACTCTATCAATCCCTGTAAAGAGAACATCCTGTGTTTTCCATGTGCTAGGCTAGGATGCTGGAAACTTGTTCTTCCTTTTCATCAAAAATGGACGGAAGCACATTTTACCTCGGTTCCTAGTAGGATATATTTTTGTTTATTAGAATGCAGAAATTTATGGTATATTACCCAGCTGTTGCAGAACTATAACTCTTTGAAGCTTTGGAAACTGAAAAGTTGGAAAATGAAAAGTTGGAAAAGCATCACTGGAGTTGTAGGTCTACAGTAGATGGGGAGCTCCTTTTTTGCAACTCCTGTTGGAATAACAGCACAAAAGAGGTTATGTCTTGTGAAAGTTAAGTGGTGAAATTTATTTTTTCCATTTGACAATTTTTATTGATTTCCAAGTTTTTTGGGGTACAGAAATGAAAAGGGGACTCGTTAATGTGGAACACGTGTTACAATCGTCAAGTACAACCCACATGTTACTTCTCGACACATGGGGTTTTTAATTATACATCATACCATAAATTATGTCATTACTCGACTGTCCCTTCCCTGTCTCCTAGTCTACGCATCTAGCCTGGCCTTGCCTTTGTACGGTACAACCTTGTCTATCTGGAGCCCTCTGCAGTAGTGGGAGCTAGCAGCTACCCCATCATGTCTCCCCTCCCCGAAGTTGCTGTGTATCTGTTCATCTGTATGCTTGTACTGTGAGCCTAGTAGCTAGGATCAGGGTAGTAATGTGGTCGTCATGCTTCAGCCATCACTGCTGTCCACCTGATGTATGCATGTGTGTGTGCTACGGAGCTGACTTCTCAGGAGCAACATCTTTTGTTGGTTTTTGTGCTAGAGCATGCCTCAGGTGAGTGGTCCGCTGTGGCTTAGGTCCGGTCCCCTTGTACACAGAGCCCCCTGTGTCCCTATCGACTCTGGTTTGGTACTAAGATGTCATAGTTAAAGAACCCATAGAGAGAGTAGTAAGGAACAAGAAAAATAGGGGATAATAGAACAAGGGGAAAATAAAGCAAAGGTAAAGCCAGGTACGTGTGCGACTTGCCTACAACCCAGGCGTGTGTAGGTGGGGTATGTACCCCCATGCCTACTTGTCTGTAAGATTATATATATGTTGCATCAGCGCTGATAGATATGTGGTAGAGATGCATGTGAGTCCGGATTTCTAGATAGTCTGGATGTGGGTAGGGTATTCAATATATGGGGCGGTAAGAGTGCAGGTTTTCGTTGACACTGTAGTTAAGTGGCAGTTGTGTTACAACGTTGTATCTTTCCCTTGCCTGGGATCTGGGGGCCCTCGATGCTCCACAGTCCTCAGGGAGGACTATCAATTCCCGGGTTTCCACAGCTCCCCTGCCAGTCTTGTGGCCACGTCCGACCTAATTTGTGCTTTTATAATACAAATACTGAGTTACAGCGAGTGATTCCGATAAAAACCAAATACTAACAACACCAATGTGGTAACCCCTCAAGCCACATGAAAGTCAAAGCACATACATACATACAGGTTAGGTGGAGTATCTTGGTATATGGTGAAATGGCATATAATGCACAATAAAAGCTGTAAAAACAAAGAGAACGAAATCTAGTGCAATATTGTAGAACACAAAAGTGACTTGGAGTATAATTTGTAGTTGGTACTCACAAACCAAGAGCCAAAGGGAACTGGCTCAATTCAGACGCCTGTGGGATAGTTGTAAGGGTTCCCACTCCCTTTCTGTATAGTAGCTGTTTCTATATTTCTTGTTGCAGCTGGGAAGAAGGGACCATATTCATTCAGGTAGAGAAAAACTCTTCTTTAATAAAAATGCATAAAAATACAACTGTACTTAGATAAAAAACAAATAGAAATTAAAAAATATGGATAAAAGAGACACAAAGTCTTTATATAAAATAGTCCAAAAAACTCCACTCTGTGAGATCAAGCAAGACGCGTTTCGCCCAAAAATTGTGCTTCCTCAGTTGCTCCTAGGGGTGTCCAAATGCCACACATTGTTTTATACCTTCTTATGATGGGGGAATACCTAACATCTGTTCCGTCCTTCGTTTCTTCCGGGTTCCGTCGTCATTTCCGGTTGACGGATATCCGGTTTCCATTGCATTCGGAGTACCAGCATATTTCAGGTTCCTTCGAGAATGGAACGCATATGCATTCCACCTAACATGAAAACATAAAACGAACAGTATTTGACATGTTACGTGGAACGCATATGCGTTCCATTCTCGAAGGAACCGGAAATATGCTGGTACTCCGAATGCAATGGAAACCGGATATCCGTCAATCGGAAATGACGACGGAACCCGGAAGAAACGAAGGACGGAACAGATGTTCGGTATTCCCCCATCATAAGAAGGTATAAAACAATGTGTGGCATTTGGACACCCCTAGGAGCAACTGAGGAAGCCCAATTTTTGGGCGAAATGCGTCTTGCTTGATCTCCCAGAGTGGAGTTTTTTGGACTATTTTATATAAAGACTTTGTGTCTCTTTTATCCATATTTTTAAATTTCTATTTGTTTTTTTTATCTAAGTACAGTTGTATTTTTATGCATTTATATTAAAGAAGAGTTTTTCTCTACCTGAAGGAATATGGTCCCTTCTTCCCAGCTGCAACAAGAAATATAGAAACAGCTACTATACAGAAAGGGAGTGGGAACCCTTACAACTATCCCACAGGCGTCTGAATTGAGCCAGTTCCCTTTGGCTCTTGGTTTGTGAGTACCAACTACAAATTATACTCCAAGTCACTTTTGTGTTCTACAATATTGCACTAGATTTCGTTCTCTTTGTTTTTACAGCTTTTATAGTGCATTATATGCCATTTCACCATATACCAAGATACTCCACCTAACCTGTATGTAATTTGTGCTTTTGCCATGGCCTCATATGCCCAATTCAGGGTTATTTGATTAGTTCCTCTCTCGTGGGTGCATTTTTCATTTTCCACTGCCTAGCAATCAATGTGTTAGCTGCTATCAGGATGTGGAACATTATTTTCCGCTCCACCTTCGGTAGGGCTTTCTGTCCTATGAAAAGTAAACATTGCTCTTGGGTAAGTTTTGTGTATGGTCTCTGTTGCTAGTTTGTCAACCACGTCCCAGTATTTTCTTATAATGAGACATGTCCACCAAATATGGTACATTGTGCTAATCTCACCTCCGCATCTCCAGCAGGTGTCGGAGGTGCCAGGGTAGATGTGTGCTAGTTTGGCTGGGACAAGGTACCAGCAGTACTGCAGTTTCCGGATAAGTTTGAAGTGCGATACACATGCAGAGGTTCCCTTATGGGCCAGGAAGGCTTCCCTCCATTGCTCTTCAGTGAAAGTGGTGTTTAGGTCTTTGTGCCAAGATTGCACAAAACTGGCATCGCTAGCTTTCCCGTGGGGCAGTAGCTCTTTGTAAATAGTCGATAGAGCCTTTTTTTGTTGGAGCTGTTAAGGCACATTTCTTCGAATGTGGTTAGTGTGGGGGTTGAGAGTGTGTGTGTGTGGTCCCTTGGAGGTAAGACTTAAGCTGGAGGTATGAAAAAAATAGCTGACTGTGGCAATCCAGAACAGGAAACGCACGCGCTGCTTGCAAGACCAATGATTTTCTATTTCCACCCATTGAAGCGTAACTACCATTATGTGAGCCGTGAGCATACAAGAGAGCAGGGCCACTTTATAATACAAATTTGTGTTCGGGAAGTTTAGGTCCCCAGGGGGAACCAGGTTTTGCAATATCCCTGCAGCTACCCTGGCTTTTTTCCCATCCCAGATGAACATCACCACCAATTTTAGAATATTTCATAAGTAGAGCTTAGTGAGGGGGATCTGTAGTGTGCGAAGAAAATAGTGATATTTGGGTAGGAGGGTCATATTGAAGGCAGCCGGTCTACCGGTCCAGGATAACGAGCTGCCCTACCATTTCTGGAAAGTGGTTGTAAATTTGGTCAGTAACTTGTCGTAGTACTGTTGGGAAAGGCATTGCAGATTTTTAGTAAGTCGGATTCCCCGAAAGTTGACAATCACATCTCCAGTCAAAAGAAAAGGTCGATTTCAGGGCTTCGACAGGAGTGTTGTCTACGCCTACGCTTAGTGCTTGTGTCTTTGATACATTAAATTTGTAGTAGGAGTACCTTCCTACCTACCTTACTTTGTTGTATTAGGTTAGGGAGAGAGACGTATGGTTGGGTTAGTGTGAGTAAAACGTCAAACAGGTTTGCTTTGTATGCTAACCTATATCCACTTCGTGTATTGAGGGATCTGCTCGGATCCTTGCCGCTAGGGGTTCTAATGCTAGCACATATAGGAGTGGGGATAATGGACAGCCCCGTTTGTAATGCAAAACTGGTCTGAAAGGAATCCTGCATTAAGTACCTGCGCCACAGGTTTCATGTATAATACCCCGACCGCAGAGAGGAAGGCCCCCGGTGCCCCAATTTTCCTCAGTACTGCCTCGAGGAACTTCCAACTCAGACAGGCAAATGCTTTCTCCGCATCAAGTGAGAATAGTAAACCTTTGCAGTTGGTGGCATGAAGATCATGCAGGATGTTGAGCACTTTGCGTGTATTGTCCGATCCTTGTCTCCCCTTTATGAATCCTACTTGGTCGTTGTGTATAACAACAGGCGCTATAGGTCCCAGTCTAGCTGCAAAGAGTTTTGCAAATATTTTGGTGTCTGAATTTAAGAGGGAAATTGGCCCAAAGTTTTGGGAGCAGGCTGGTGGCTTTCCTGGTTTCGACAACGTGACTATGTGCGCCAGCAATATTTCAGGTGGGAGTGAGTGGGAAGCCATAGCGTCATAAAAAAAGCTTAGTTAATTGCAGGGCCAGTACGTCTTGGAATGTTTTGTAGTAAGAATTAGCAAAACCATCAGGGCTGGGTGATTTCCCCGCCGGCAACGATTTAATGGTTAGTTTAACTTCCCTCTCTGTTATCACGGCCCCTAAATCTGATTGTTGTATTTGGGTCAATTGCGGTAATTTTATGTCGTTTGAATATCGTGTCACTTCCTCCTGTGTGGGTTGGTGGGTGTTCGGGTCCTGGTTCAAGTTATATAGGTCGGAGTAGTACATGCAGAACTCATTACTAATGTCTTTTGGGGACATGAGTTTGTGACCCGCCCGTGATGTTAAGTACGTGATCACTTGTTTTTATTTGAGTCTATTTGCCAGTAGTTTCCTGGCTCTATTCCCCTGTATTGTGTAGCTTTCATCTTTCTTAAGTAAAATCCCACTTTATGTAGAGCTTGGTGATGGATATCCTGTATGATTTGGGATATTAAGTCTGGTGATGGATCAACTTGGTGTCGTGTCACTAGCTTGTGTAACTGTTTTGCCATTGTAATAGCTGGGCTTTAGATCTTTTGTGTAGGTATGACGCTCATTTAATGAGTGTCCCTCGAATTACTGCCTTGTGGGCTAGCCAGATAGTGTGGTTTGGAAGGTCCAGGGTGGTGCGGTCTGTGAAATATGTTTGAATATCTGTTGCTAGAGTCTTAGCGAAGTCGTGGTCAGTGAGGAGGGACTCACTGACTCTCCCTGGGGCTCGGTTCTTGTAGTAGTACCTGTCCTTCAGTATCACAGTGACTGGTGCGTGGTTGGACCACACTAATTGTCCTGTCGAGCAGTCTACTACCTGGCTTAAGTCTGACCCTTTCATTAGGTCTCTGTCAATTCTTGAGTATGTGTTATGAACAGAGGAGAAGTAGGTATATTCTCTGTCGTCAGTGTGTGTGTGTGTGGCTCGCCATATGTCGTACAAGTGGTGTGTCAACAATAGCTTGGCCAAAGCATTACATTGCCTTTTTAATGTGCGATGACTGGGACTTTGTGAGTGTCTAGGCTGGGGTCTAGCATATGGTTGAAATCCCCACAGATTATCCCAATATCTTGTTGGATGGAAGTGAGTCTGTGGAGGATTTTGTGTAGAATGTTGCGCTGCTCCAAGTTGGGAGCATAAATGTTCGCTATGGTGTAGAGAATATTATTAAGTTTGCCAATGATTATAGCCAATCTCCCTTCTTTGTCTAGCTATTGCGACACCAATTCAAACGCAATTTGGTTGCTAATCAGTATCGACACCCCTTTGGACTTGGCGGGGAAGGTGGAGTGAAACTGGTGTGCATAAGTATTACATTTTTTTTGGATGAGCCTAAGCTTTGGATGATGGATTTTTGGATGAGCCTAAGAAGTGGGTTTCTTGTAAGTAGACCACATCTGCACTTTGTGTTTTTAGTCTCTTCCTAGAAGTCACTGCACTGGGATGTTAGGCCCTCTTACGTTATGGCTGTATATTTTCATGGGGGTTTAACCCCTTGAGGACCAAACTTCTGGAATAAAAGGGAATCATGACATGTCACACATGTCATGTGTCCTTAAGGGGTTAATTAAAGGGTATCATTCTAAGAAACATTAACCAGTACATTAAGTCAATAAGGGTATTGCCTTTCCCAGCGGGTTTGAGCTGAGCAACCTCTCCTCCCTTGTCCTGTCCCACATCCCCTCTAGAGCACAAGCAGCATTAGGGTCTATGATGTACTCACGCCGTGTCCCTTCCGGAAGTGTGGACCAGGCCAGAGTGGTTCTGGCAATTATATGTTTGCCCACCTGGCAGGTGCCCAGTTGCATCAATAGTGCATAAACTGGAACACACGCACAATAGAAAAGGGTAGAGAGAAAATAACATAACCAAAACAGTGTAACTGGTTGCACCGTCTTATCGGCAAGGTACCTGGTCAGACACCACAGGGGTGGAAGCATAGAGCTTCTGTCCTGTGTAAGCTACCGGTGCATCGGCCCTCCGGTTTGTTAAGTACAAGTATTGGAGCCCTATATTATGCTCTAAGGGAGTAGGTATACTTGCAAGTAACCATATTTTTAAATTTTATTTTATTTAATTAAATTTTTTAGTTTTTTGAGTCTTAAATAACTTGTCTAACTTCCTCTGGTGAGCTAGATCTTTGTGCTTGACGTATTTAGTGGTTTCCCATCTCTATGGTTGTATGGCTAGTCCAGCCATCTAATGTGTCTACTAATCAAGTGTGATAGTGTCCATAAGGAGAGTTAAGTGCTGTAGGCTAAAACATCTAAACAGGTAATGTAGTGCATATATGTGTAGGTGATACTTGCGTCAATGAGGAGCACAAAGTCCTTAATCATTGGCCATCTGGAGGTCTGTTTTCTTGTTTTCTTCCAGTCCTGTTAAAGTCGTGGAGATCGATGCCTCGCTTCCATGGGTTCAGGAATCTGTAGGTCCCAGCTGCAGAGCGTGCATAGGCCGTTTTCTAGACTGTTGATTGTAGTGATTTTGCCGTTGCATTGAATTATTAGTTTTGTAGGATAGCCCCATCTGTACATAATGCGCTGGCTACATAGCATGCTTGTGATGGGTAAAGATGTCTTTCTCTTAGTGGGTGCCGAGATGTTAGCAAAGATTTTTACATTTCAGAAATTGATGGGTAAGTCCGTCATTGTTCTGCTGGATTTTAGGACCATCCGGTCCATAAGCAGCATGTCCTGGGGCATGTCAGGAGCCAGTATGCGAAACAGCTCAGTAACATGAGTCTGGATGTCTTGCATGCCTATCTCCTCCGATACCCCCCTGACACAGAGGTTACTTTGTCTGGACCTGTCTTCCAGGTCAGCTAGGTTTGATTCATAGCTCTTCACTGCAGTGGTCAGCTCATTGTGAGCTTATGCGAGGTCTGCCATTTTCTTTACTAGGGTGGTGGTACGGGTGCCCAATTCTTGGCTATCATTGCGGAGGTCACTAAACCATTGTTGGAGGTTACCTTGCAGCTTGGATGCCATTGCGTCCAGCATAATTTGCATCAACTCCTTGGTGAGTAGCAGAACATGCAACTTGTTTCAGTCCCGTCCAGAAAACGCCACCCGGTAAGTGGTGACTTTTAATATTAACAAGTGGAAATTAAACCATTCGTATAATAAAGAAATAGCTCTGCACTCCAACTCCATTCAATACTAAGTGGCTGCATAGAGTGTAGTGTTCACACCCCCCTTTATAACATTTTTAGAGACAATAGGTGGATGATATACTCCATGCAGCTACCTATGAATGATGGAGGCTTGAAGCAAAGGTTAACTGAAATTGAAAAAGCCAAAATACATACCTGTAATTGAGTACCTGGACAGACTCCTTGTTGCAGTCAGGTTCTTCCAGCAGGAAGTCATCAATCATGATGGCTTTTATCCAATCAGATGCTTCTCACAGAGAAGCACTGTAGACATGGCACATGTGCAGCAATTACATAAATCTGCAAATCCAATGCATTGATGCACACAGCAATTGGAATCAGAGGGAGGGGACGAGGATGAGAACTTGGAGATTCTCTTAAAAATTTGAGCGAATGCAAAGATATCATAATGAGACAGGTCCAACAGTAGGAGAGCTATGGTATTTAACACAACTGATGATATCCACTGAAGTAGAAGACATTTGCAATGCACATGAGAGTCCACATGTAAATCCTAGATGGATCCATTCATTTGGGCACATATTAAAAGGAGTCATTCTCAGAAGCTGCAACTCATTTGTGCACAAGTTTAGTTGGCAATGCTTTCTATTCTATCACAAATCCCCCCATCCCAAGAAAAAAAGAAACAGCAAAAAAACATTTGTCCTCATAAACATTTGTTGCTTGGATTAATTAAATATTAAGCCATGTGTCTATATTTATTAATTACATTCTACATCGGGCTCTGACACAGATGAAGTTGTTCCTGAAAATCACGTTTACTTATCCAACGTGAAGGAGTGAAGTAACAATTATCAGGAACAATTATCAGTGGTTGCCTAAGCCGTAGATAACTTCAAATTTAGAGGAGGAAAATGTGAAGACAACTGAGCAGGTACTTACTGATTTTAATTTGCAAGTGACACTTTTTTTAAAATATATAACACTTCTGAATTTCAGCTTAATTAATATTTCCTCTTTTCTTCATTCAATACCAACAATGGGCCAGGTAGGCTAAACTCACCCTTTTATCCTTCTAATTTTCATTAAATAGGTACTATTGTTTTAGCTTAATAAAGCAGTTTTGGTGCATAGATAGAACATGTTTCTAAAGTTTCACTGCCATTTGAGAGTTATATCACTTTTGTTTCTGTTGATGCAGTCATAGCCACACCTCCCCTGGCTGTGACTAACACAGCCTGCAAGAAAACAAAATGCTTTCATTTTCAATCAGACGTTATTTACGATAAACGTTTTTTCTCCTGCTCTGTAAATTGATTTTAATTACATAGAGGATGCTCCTGCAGACTTTGGCAAGCTATTAACTGAGCAGGAGATAAGGAAGTGTAAACATTAGATGACTCTTTACAGAAAGTGTTTTGGAAGGCTGTGTAAGTCACATGTACGGAGGTGTAACTAGGACTGCATAAACAAAGTGATTTAACTCCTAAATTGCAAAGCAATGTGCAGTGAAGCTGCAGGCATGATCTATACACCAAAAACTACTTTGTTAAGCTAAAGCTGTTTTGGTGACTATATTGTACATTTAAAGAAGTTTTTGTATTAGATTACTATACCTGAAATTGCAGTAAATGCATGCAGTAGCCCCTTGAAAACTTTATGTTGATGGTGCTGTATAATTAATAAACATATAGCACTACTGTTAAGCTGTGGTAGGTGATTAATGAGACATGTCGCAGCATAATCATTTTAGTAATGGAAGACCAGGTATACACACACAGGAAATTATGTACCAGACAGAGAAACAGGTGTTTCGGTACTAATCTGTTATTTGGCTTGTAAAATAAACAGAATAAAAAAAACACAATAAAAATATGCCACCAACAGCAATTCTGTTTTACAATTGGTTACTTTTTTTTTTTGCATACATTTATTACCGGACGCTAAGTGAATATAAAAAGTATCAAAGTCTTCACTCTTATATTTAAACTTTTTTTTTTTTTTTTTAAATAGATTTAATTGTCCATTCACCAAATGTAAATTTGTTACTGGATAGTGGGTTTAGCATTGGCATTTGAGGACCAGTTACAATATTGCTTGTGCCTTTCTGTTAAAAACAAATACATCTTTTAAATACAATAACTTTACATAAAAACAAAAGATTTACGCAAAATAATGTGCTTTGCTCTATTTCTGTATATGAAGAATAACAAGGCATAGTATTGATACCAGTCCTAGAGCTTGCAAACCGAGGAACCACAGCATGACCGCAAAAAACAACACAAGCACCGGTTCAACAGTCCTTTCACCAAAGTACATCCGAGAAAAACCTGCTCCAACCAGAATCTTATTGAGTTCTCCAAACAGTGTTCCCATTTTTTTGTAGTCGTCTATTAAGAGTTCTGCTGTTGTATCATTTTGATCTGTCGGGACCTGCAAAAGAGGAGGAGTGAAAAAAAAACTACTATTAAGTAAGGTGGTAACATTCACATAGTAACAAAGTATACTGGAATGATCACCAGTATATGATATATATATATATATATATATATATATAAATATACACACACACACGCGCGCGCACAATATGTGTGATCATTAAACTTTTACTCTGGTTACATAATTACATTGCTCCTATAAAAAAAAAAGTAAAAAAAATGTCCTTCTTGCAGCTACGCACAATACATTTTTACAAATATCATATAGCAACAAGACCAAAGCCTGAGTTAAAGCAATATAAAATTATCAAAGAAGCTGTGTGCTGCACAGGTGATACAATTAGTATGATTCTAAGAAGCTGATACAACAAGGTAGCACGTTTGTGATGTTTCACTAAAAACATGCAGAGACCACTTCCTGAAGCCAACATTAGATTGGCAGGCAACAACGTCCCCACCTTAGAGTATGTGGTTTCCCACATAGGAGTAAAAACAGTTCAACTGAAGCCACAGCTTTTTCTACAATCATACATACACAAGGAATGTTTATGAGAGATAGAGAATTCAAGCCACATATTTCAACTGAATCGCAACAGTACTCCTCCCACCCACAAACAGCCTAATGTTTATATTGGCAATCTCTATGAATATGTCACTTATATAGACACTGACACCCAGATCACTATATTTCAATGAAGTGGTCTGGGCGCAGTTCTCTTTACTGTTCAAGCATGCAATAGCATCCCATTGCTTATCTATGACAAAGCATTTGATTAGCTGAGATCATCAACACTGACGCGAAGCTGACATTGAGAATAGCAATATGGCACAACAGGGATTCAGGGAAAAACCTGGGAGGTTAATAATGTAACTAGTTATGGTGAATGAACAATTAAGTGGGAAAATGGTGATCATTATCAAAGAGACGTCAAGTACTCTACAATATTTACAGATGTAGAGAATATATTATAAAGAGAAGAAATTTCCATGAACATTTAGTTTCTAACAAAGGCAAGGCAAAAGGCACAACCATGTCTGCTTGTTGTTGGTCAGCCTCCTTGCAGTAGCTCACCCTAATATCAGCACACAACAATCACCTACAGGTTGGAGATCATCTATCTTTATCCTGACACATTTACAATATCTTCTGGAAATAAAGTAGGGAAGAAAATACAAATAGAGCTTGATAGAAAGGGTGAGTTGTTGCTTTAAAGCAATTTCTCTGAATCCCATATGCTGAAAAGATATTCAAGCTATTTTGATGGGCAGCTTATAGCTTGATGTACACGTGTGCTTATGAATTTTAAGAATTACATCAATAACTGGTTTTGGGATGTGATGCCACCATTGTCATGCCACAGTTCAGAGAAGTAACAGATGCAAGAAGAGGAAGCACTCAGTTTGTTTCAGACAAGATTCAGTGAACAGTATTCAACTGCATGAATATTTTTGTGTGTGTAGGTTGCACTGTTTACTTAAAGGGACACTACAGGTTGGAGTCCTACTCCTTTTTCATGCATTATTTAGTTTATAACAAAGCAACAAAAACAAACAAACAAAGTAAGGATTCACAGAGATACAAACACTCATCAAGTAGATATGAGATAAAAAGAGGACACTAATATGCATGTTAGACTTACAGTATGTCCTTCCCCATAGTCATAACAGGCTACAGACAAGGGGACTATTGATGGCTAATAACTGCTAGATGTGAAGTTATACTACTGGCAATAGGGCTTTAGCTCTGTGGGAATCCAAAGTGAATTTCAATTTAAGACAAAAATAGCCAAATTTGACAAATTCTCTAAGTCAGTTATGCATGACCTTTAGCCTAAAATTTTGAATTCTCACTTTAGTAAACAATCCTGTCAGTGAAAGACTGCACATACATCATAGGCGTGCGCAGCCTATTGCATTAGGGTGTGCACCCTAAAGCACAAGCACACGCCGCATATATATATGTATGTATGTATATACATACACATATATACACACATACACACACTGCTATGTGTGTGTGTGTGTGCTGTGTGAGGGTGCTGTTAGTGTGATGTGTGTGTGACGATGCTGGTAGTGTGCTATGTGGGTGAGGGTGTTTGTGTGTGCGTGCTTGTGAGGATGCTGTTAATGTACTGTGTGTGAGGGTGCTGTTTGTGTGTGTGTGTGCGCTTGTGAGGGTGCTGTTAATGTACTGTGTGTGAGGGTGCTGTTTGTGTGTGAGGGTACTGGTAGTGTGCTGTGTGTGTGTTTGTTAGGGTCCTGTTTGTGTTTGTGAGGGTACTGTTAGTGTGCTGTGAGGGTGCTGTGTGTGTTTGTGAGGGTGCTGTATGTGTGTGCTGTGTATGTCTGTGGGTGCTGTATGTGTGTGGGTGATGTGTGTGTCTGTGGGTGCTGTGTATGTCTGTGGGTGCTGTATATGTCTGTGGGGGGTGCTGTATGTCTGTGGGGGGTGCTGTGTATGTCTGTGGGTGCTGTGTATGTCTGTGGGTGCTGTGTATGTCTGTGGGTGCTGTGTATGTCTGTGGGTGCTGTGTATGTCTGTGGGTGCTGTATGTGTGTGGGTGCTGTGTGGGTGCTGAATGTGTGTGGGTGCTGAATGTGTGTGGGTGCTGTATGTCTGTGTGTGCTGAATGTGTGTGGGTGCTGTGTATGTGTGGGTGCTGTGTGTGTGGGTGCTGAATGTGTGTGGGTGCTGTATGTCTGTGGGTGCTGAATGTGTGGTGCTGTGTGTTGTATGTGTGTGGGTGGGTGATTGTGGGGGTGGAGGTGGGGGTACATTATTTGCTATCCCCCCTCCCTTCTTACCTTTTGTAGGGAGGGGGGATCGTGCTGCTGCTTCCTTCCCTGGTGGTCCAGTGGAGGAGGGGATCCTTGCTGCTGTGATCCCTGGCGGTCCAGTGGAGAGTGAACTCTAGCCCCCTGTGGGGCTAGAGTTCACTCTCGCGAGATTTGAGCGTTGCCGCGGCAACGCTCATATCTCGCGAGAGGAACCCGGCGGAGCTGCCGGCAATAGCTCCGCCTGGTCCTCTCCTGCCTCCCTCCCTGCATGTGGGTCAGTGGGGAGGGAGGCTGAGAGCAGAGCCGGCGCTCGGATAGCGCCGGCTCTGCATGAGCCGACAGGGGAGATCCTGAGATCTCCCCTGCCGGTCTCAATATGCATAGGCGTGCCGCGGGATTAGGGTGTGCCCAGGCACACCCGGCACACCCCGTGCGCACGCCTATGACATACATACTCAAGGCAACATGACATGGTTCTTGGAGTAAATATTTAACCCTCTTTTCCAAAGGGAAAGCGGAAACATCCATTAAGTACTATTAAAAAGTTAATCCAAGCAACATGACTACTTCAATGACCCTGTACTGTGATAGCCAACGTTGCTGCTGGAGGTGTAAATTCATCTTCGCCAGCGTCATTAGCAAGCCCGGAATGAGGGTTCTGGACTGGTTAATGTCAATTCCGTGCATATTCTTTACACAGACAGTCATTCATTGTCTGAGAGAGCACAGTGAATGAGTGTCTAGGCTAGGGAATTGTAGGAGGTTAGTCCTCGCACCTTCAAAGGACTGTAATGGTAATGATGCTTGATGCTTGACTCTAGGAGCCAGGATATAGAGCACCATCGTGACACACAGCACAGGATCTCACTCGCCGGCCTGGAACCATTCTGCGGCAGGTCTGCAGGTTCTCCCGTTGTGGGTGGCAGGTTGCAAGGTGCCTGGAGCCCCAGAGCACCCAGACAACCGCATCCCCTCTTGGCTGCAGTACGAGCGGGCAGCCATCTTTGAAAACGAGGAGGGTAAAAAGATGCGTACCGGACATTAGCCAACCGAAGGACCTCCGTGATTGGCCTCCACTCCCGTCTCTTCTGCAGGGTTAGTGGAGACCGGTAGTACAGCGAGAAGGAGTCGCCTTGGTACGTAATAGGGCGCTCTGTGAAAGCGTATGAACGTATGAACTTGGGACATTCTGATCCAGCCTCCTGGCCAGCAGTGCTCTGTGCGCCTGCTCCACATGCCACAAGTGGTCCGGAATCTCAGGGAGCAGTGGTTTGAAGGTGCTCACCACTAGTTCCGCTAGAGGATCCTCACCGGCGCGTTCAGGGAGTAACCTGAGATGCACATTGTTGCGTCGTGAGTGATTGCCCATATCCTCAATTGCCAGTTTTTTTTGCCAGGACCCGGGCCGTGAGGGAGTTAATCCGGGCAGCCGCCTTATTATGTGCCTCCATCGTGGACTCCAATCGCCGTTCCAATCTGGCCGCCCGTATGCCCAGCGCTTGGATCTTGCCTTGAAACACACTGGTGGACCTGGTGATCTCGCTAGCAAGGTACGTTTTCACCTCAGCTAGGGTGGACAGAATCCGAGCCGCATCAGGCTCCGGCAGAGCACCCGGCACCCTTGCGGCGGTGCAGACTTTGTAGGCGATTCCGAGTGGCCCCAATCTTGCAGAGCGGGTGGTAAGGCCTGAGAGGCCGCGAACAGGACGGCAACTGTTGACCACGGGTCCAGGCCATTCTTGGAGGATATTTTTGGTGCTTTTTTTATCCATGTAGGCAAGTTACGCTTGTTTTTGGCTAGTTTTATAGCTTTTTCTAGCTTATGGTGGCGGTTACAGAGCGGAGCTTCACTCGAGCACATCTCCGCTTTTGGATCAACAGCAAAAAACAAATGTGAGGAAGACTGAACTTGAAGGACGCAAGTCTCTTTTCAGCTATGTAACTATGTAACTATCTATGCTCGCTCCTTGGTCAGACCACGCCCCCCGTCAGTGTGCATTTAACAGAGGATAACATTGAAATAGAGAAACATAAAACATAATATATATTATATATAAATGGAAAGAATTTAAAACACACTGCTAAAATAAAACCTTAAATTGCCACTATATTACACTTCTATATAAAACAATATTTGCTGCTATATAAGTAGTATCAGTTAACAATACTTTAACCTAACATATTACATTACAAGATGATCTTTACATATCTACTACACTCGGCAGACTATGAAAGTGAGCTGGAATTATTAAGCGAACACCATAGGGTCATGAACACAAACATATTCTGGACCCTATAGTATTAAAACCACCATCGAGCCCCCCTGGCCCCTCTAAATTTGGCAAATTCTTACCTTTACTCCAGTCTGCTGCTGCTGGCTCTGCCCCTGATCTGTCTCCTTGGCTGACAAAAGTGGTGTTCTGAGCCAATCACAATACTTTCCCATAGGCAAGCATTAGATTGTCAAGGAAGCAGATCAGGGACAGAGCCAGCACAAGCCAAACACAGCTCTCTCCAATCAGCATCTCCTCATAGAGATTAAGTGAATCAAAGAATGTCTAGGAGGAAAGTTCAGTGTCAGCACGCAGAAGGTGGAGACATTGAATGGCAGTGCTGCACACTAGGCAGCACTGCCCCAGGAAGCACCTCTAGTAGCCATCTGAGGAGTGACGAGTGGAGGCATCCTTAGGCTGTAATGAAAACACTGCATTTTCTCTGAAAATACAGTGTTATACTTCAAAAAGCCTGAAGTGAATGATTCTACTCACCAGAAAAAAATACAATATGCTGTAGTTGTTCTGGTGAGTATAGTGTCCCTTTAAGTGTTTTTGCTGACAAAGGTAGAGTTCTGTAAAAAGCGGAGTATGGTATGCTCTAAACATAAGTAATCTATCAACTCTTAACATCAACTGAATGACTGTTTATGCTGTATACACATTATTTAAAAAAGAAAACAAAAATGTGTTATTAGGCAGGTGTAGAAACTCAAAATGAAAATGTCTTCCTTTGAATGCAAATCATATTTGTGTCTAAAACAACATTTGCTCTGTAAATTTTACCTTTGCATAATCACAGCTATATGTAGTGTTATCCATGTGCATTTCTTGTAAATACCACTGGGAGCTCACACAAAACTAAAGTAAGAACTAAATTAAGAATTGTTAAATGTAAATACATACAATATCTAATAAAATAAATTGGTTATCCAAGTAAAGCTATTTATAGTGTGCAAAATCACAGTAGATTCTTGAGGACACAAACCAAGGCCAATACACAACCTTGCCATTTGCTTCCTATGTAGAGTGGCTTCTGTAGCTTAATATTACTTCACAGTTGCAGTTATTGCCAACGATACTACTGTTTTTTTTTTTTTTTAAGTTTTGGAAAATAATTGTTTATCCTAATCTAATGGCACACAAGACGGACACATGAGAAAAACAAAACAACACGTATTCTTCCCTCTCTGTGAACCAATAGCAGAGTAATATATATACCTGTTTGTAATGCATACTCCCTTGTGCATGACCTGTACAAGCAATGTGTGCAGTTGCACTAAAGAAGTAACATGTTATTCAAAATTACATGTTAAACTTGTACTGGCAACCCAGAGTAAATAAATCTGTGAGCGAGAAGACAAGTTTTAAAATAGAGCTTAATTCTGTTAACCCCATAAGACCGCAGCCAAATGTACAAGTTGTGATCAAAACAAAACGTAAACAAAACCTGGCATTTGCGCTATATGTCTGTTCAACCGTAATTCACCTCTTTCAAATTAAATGCATCCACACTTATTATATTTCATTTTATTCAGGGGAAACAGGGCTTTTATTTAACATCAAATATTTAGGTATGGAACATAATTTAATATGAATAAAATATAAAAAACAAATGGGAGAAAATAAGATTTTTTAAAATTTTCTTAGTTATATGTGACATTTTAACTGTGAATGTCAAAATACTCTCTTTTTTAGTAGCCACTTGGTCACAAACACTGGCCAAAGTTAGTGTTAATATTTTAAAATGCAAAAAACAAATTTGAACGCCAATTTTGGCCAGTGTTTGTGACTAAGTGGCTACTAAAAAAGACTGAACATACCCCATTTGCAATACCATAGGTTGTCTACTATTGCAAATGGTATGCCATCATGGGGGTAATTTTCATTCCTGGGCTACTGTACGGTCTCAAAGGCAACATAACCAACCTGGCGAATTTTAATGTGAAAAAACGCAAGCCTTATATTTGACTCTGTAACTTTTGAAAACACCATAAAACCTGTACATGAGGGGTATTGTTATACTCGGTAGACTTCGCTGAACACAAATATTAGTGTTTCAAAACAGTAAAATGTATCACAACAATTATATCGTCAGTGTAAGTGCCATTTGTGTGTGAAAAATGGAAAAAATTTCACTGTCATTGACGATATCGTCGTTGTATTACATTTGACTGTTTGACTAATATTTGTGTTCAGCAAAGTCTTCTGAGTAAAACAGTACCCCCCATGGACAGGTTTTATGGAGTCTTGGAAAGTTACAGGGTTAAATATAGTTCTAGCAAATTACATTCCCTGAACTTTCGGCATGGGTTGTCAGGCAGGTCCTGCAAATTGTAATTAAAGGGACACTATAGTCACCTGAAAAACTCCAGCTTAATGAGGTTGTTCAGGTGAGAACTATAGCTCCCTGCAGCCTCTCTCATGTAAACACTGTATTTTCTGAGAAAATACAGTGTTTACATTGAAAGCTGGGAACATGTCCAGTTGCAGTCACTCACAGTGAACCAGAGGGACTTCGGAGTTGATGGAGGCATAATATGCCTCCATCCACTCAGATCTGCTGTGCATGAGCATCCTGTGATTCAGTATCTCCTCCCACTGCATGCAGACACTGAACTTTCCTCATAGAGATTCATTGATTCAGTTAATCTCTATGAGGAGATACTGATTGGCCAGGACTGTGTTTGAACCATGCTGGCTCTGCCCATGATCTGCCTCCTTGTCAGTCTCAGCCAATCCTATGGTGAAGCATTGTGAATGGATCAGGCTACAACTTCTGATGATGTCAGCAGACTGTTTTTTTTTTTTAGGCAAACAGCATGCAGAGTTACAGTTTCTGGCTTGAATACAGTAGTAAGATGTTGCTATATTTATGGAGGCATGAGGGGCCCAGGGGGGCTAGATGATGGTGTTAACACTATAGGGTCAGGAATACATGTAGTTGCACTGGTGACTATAGTGTCCCTTTAATAAAATGACCTAATTATGTAAAATTATTACATTAATATATATGTAGAATTATTATTTTATATATATATATATATATATATATATATACACACATACATACACAAACACACATGTGTATGTGTGTGTACATATATAAAAAAAAAGTAAAATTATTTTTATTTATATATAGGTGTATATATAGTGATTAGTGATGTCCCGAACGGTTCGCCGCAAACTCATCATTGAGTAAACTTTGACCCTGTGCCTCACAGTCAGCAGACACATTCCAGCCAATCAGCAGTAGACCCTCCCACCTCCTGGACAGCATCCATTTTACATTCTTTGTCAAGCTGCATTCTTAATGAGCTGTCCAGGAGGTGGGAGGGTCTGGGAGGGAGGGTCTGCTGCTGATTGGCTGGAATGTGTCTGCTGACTGCGAACCGTTCGGCGAACCGCTCGGGACATCACTAATAGTGATATATACGTATATACTTATGTATATAGCTATATATATATGATTTCTTTCTACATGTATTTTGATATCTATTTATTTTTTATATTTTGTTTTTTAACGTATTACATATTTATTTTGTATTATATATAAATATATATATATAATGAAAATTATATATATATTTAATCAATATCATTGTACGTGTATTTTGATATTAATATATATATAATTATGTATATATTAATATTAAAATACACTTAGACAGTGTATGTGTATATATACACTTAGATCATATAAATAATAAATATATATATGATCTAAGTATATATTCTTTATTTTGACACTGTTTTAACTTATTTTATTTCATTTTCAGACAGTAGGGGGAGTACCTGTCATTACAGGCACTCCCCCTGCTGGCATTGCTGTGGACGGCTATGCCGTCCATGTGATCGAGAAGTCCTCGCAAGGACCTTGCGATCACATGGCCCATGGGGGGTCCGAAGAGGACGGAGGGGGGACTCCCTGGGCTCCCAGGTAAGTCCCCATACTGCGATCGGGTAAGTACATAAGATCGCAGGGCGTTCTATGCCGCCCTGCGGCGTTAACAGCCATCAAAATAGGGACGGCATAGAACGCCCTGCGGTCTTAAGGGGTTAAACTGCTAAAGAGTTATTCTAGGAAAGATCTGGCTACAATTTTAAATATACCAGTAATGACTGGCTATCCTCAGACTGCGGCAACCTCAGCATCAAACAGTAAATGGTTGTGGTGTAAGCCAATCAGTGCTCTCCCCTTAAAAATAAATATTTGCATAGTCGCTGCATTTATTTTAGTTGTGCAACTTCAGTAGTGCATTTTAAAATTATAAATAGGCATTAAAGAGGGCCAAGAGCCCTGAGTTCCACATTTTAATTTTTAATTTTGTTGAAGATAATCTACTACCACTTACTTGGTAAGTGGTACATTCAGGCTGCTAGAAGGTGATTTCATTAAATCACTATCAGCAATGGTGTTATATCCTGCTACATACATTTGAATTTACATATAAACATTCAAGTTACAAAATTCTAACCATAACTGATTAACTATTTCCCCCCAATAATTCTATTATTTTCATTAGTTTACCACACCATTCTGATAAAGTCACCTTCAGCCTTTCTTTGTTTAATTAATATCTCTAATTGCTTGTGGAAAACACATGTGTTTAAACCCCATATGTTTAATTACAATGTCTAGTGGCTTGTTCACAGCCAATGTGATTAAGTTGACCTTTTTAAAGAATTGCATCTGATGTGCTGAAATCTCCTGAGGGTTAATCACCTCTGGAGATTGTATAACATACTATAACAACTTGCATCAGTTGCTTTCAATTCATATTAATTAGTTAAAACAGATAATGAAGTGGGTACATAGTTGATACCTCAAATACCACCAGGGATGGACTAAGAGCCTTTGGGGCCCCCGGCCAAAATCAGATTGCAGGCCCTTTGGAGGCTAAATATATGTGCATTAAAATAAATGTTAAATATAACTCATTTAATACGGCATTCCTTTGGATGTGTACAGTGTGAAGACCTGTGTATCAATGCATGTTTGTATTTGAGTCTGTGTGAATGCATGTATGGATGACTACATGTGCTTTTTTTGTATCTAGTGTAAATGTGAATGCATATGTGTAATGAGTATTGGTGTGTGACTGCATGTGCAGGGGCGTGGAATAAAAAAAAAAAAGGGGGGGGGTTGGGGAGAGGGAAAGGTGGTGATGGTGGGAGGGCTGTATTTTTAAAAGTAATGCGATTCAGGCTTTTATTCTCTACAATTTGAGTGTTTTAAATATAACAATATAAACAAGGCTTGTAATAAATGCACAAGTAAATATTAATATAATATACATGTTAATATACATTTCTATATATGCATAATACTATCAAAAAATTTAAGTATAAATTGTTTAATCAAACCTTGTCGCTATCCAACTACACACTGACTTTCTTTGGCATACACACTGGAACACACAATCACTGACCCACACAGTTATTCTCACACAATTAATGACGCTCACAATCACTGACCCACACACTGTCATTCTGACACAATGACCCACACATTGTCATCCTGACACAATCACTGACCCACACACTGTCATCCTGACACAATCACTGACCTACACACTGTCATTCTGACACAATCAATGACCCACACACTGTCATTCTGACACAATCAATGACCCACACACTGTCATTCTGACACAATCAATGACCTACACACAGTCATTCTGACACAATAACTGATACACGTATCCACAAACACAAACTCTGACCCATACACACACAAACTAACATTCTGTACAGCCCCATCATTACATATTTCACATTACCAGCAGCCTTAATCCCGTAACTCTCCACCCCTGTCTTTCCAGCAGCCCCTATTTCCCTTTCCCCATACTTTTCAATCATCTTAATTTATTTTT
This sequence comes from Pelobates cultripes, assembly GCA_933207985.1. Lineage (NCBI taxonomy): Eukaryota > Metazoa > Chordata > Amphibia > Anura > Pelobatidae > Pelobates > Pelobates cultripes. The sequence goes on along the minus strand of OW240917.1, from coordinate 118,146,804 downwards.
TCCATTGCTGTCTCCATATAATCCTCTTACAATGATTTTCTCCCTACATCTCTTCCATGACATGTTTCTTACATTGTTATATTTCTATGACACTCCTCGTCTCTCCTCTATGTTTCTATTCCTTTCATTAACTTTTCCTTCCCCATCTTCCCCTTTTTAAATCCTACCTCTCTCTGCTCCATGTGCTCTCTCCCCATCTCCCCCTTTTTATTTCCTACCTCTCTCTGCTCCCTGCAGTCTCTCCCCATCTCCCCCTTTTTATTTCCTACCTCTCTCTGCTCCATGCAGTCTCTCCCCATCTCCCCCTTTTTTTTTCCTACCCCTCTCTGCTCCCTGTGGTCTCTCCCCATCTTCCCCTTTTTATTTCCTACCTCACTCTGCTCCCTGCGGTCTCTCCCCATCTTCCCCTTCTTATTCCCTACTTCTATCATGTTCCTCGTAGTCTCTGACAGGCTGCTGCTCCTTCCCCTTGCTGGCTGTGAGAGGGCTCTGTGTGAGAGGAGAGTACAGGAAGTGATGTCATTTTCTAGCCCTGCCTCTCCCATCACACAGAGAGCCGCATGGTATAGGAAGAAGGAGATCTGGTGGAGAGAGCGAGAGGGCAGGTGTCCTTTGAGGGTGGGGGGAGAGGTGATCTGCAGTGCAGTAGGTTGCTGGGGCCCTGCACGTTCTTTGGGGCCCCACATCCTATCTATACAAGAGATTTATTTTAAACATTTGCCTTTCCAGTTGGAGAGATCTCTAAACTGATCTCTCCAGCTAGAGCATGGCTGTGCAGCCAGGCCCCTGGCTGTCTCGGGCCTTCGGTCCATGACCAATGTGCCAGAGTGGTTAGTCAGCCCCTGAACACCACCATCCATAAACCGAAAGCTAAAAAGCTGACCTACAACTGGTGAAATAAAAACAACAGCAGGTCAAGCAGAAAGTGCACATAATATAAGTGTGTGTGAAGGGGGGGTCACACATGCTGTATTCCAGGGCTCTATTTAACCTTGCACTGCAGAGAGTCCCAGGAGGAAGAATTTATCAAGTATTTTCATAAGAGTAGGCATTAGGTTGCTAGAATAGAACCTGCCACAATTGAGTACATTGCTGTTGTTGCATGCTTATGCAATGTATGATAATATACTGTAACTAAACCCATTATCTTTGCCTACCTACGTCAGGCATTTTCGTGGTTTTTTAAACTATCAAGTTTTGTGAACTTTGAAGCTGGTGTTTAGTGAGTGTGCAGGATTCTGTTAACCACATAAAAGTCGCACAATTTTAACAAGACAGTGCATATAAAAGACTCCTGAATCAATTCCAAACTCTTTGTCAATGGGAATTCATCAAAATCTACCACTACAGCAATCACCTCATTACCTCATCAGACAAGGACTTATCACAGGATATAATTGTATGCCAGTCTCTAAGCTTGTGCCGTACCATGACATCACTATGGGATTCTGACTCCTGGTACCACCACAAGCTCCCTCAAATATTCCCTAGCATTGTTCCCTACTACAACCAAAACATAATCTGAAATGTTCTCTTGATGGATGCCCTTAGAAGAAAATTAAAGTACTCAGACAGGGCATGCAGCAACAAGTCTATTCCTTTGAACAATGAGACAGAGTCGACTCCTTTGAACAATGAGACAAATACTTAACTGAACGTTTACCATTTGTCCCCGTATGCATCCTAGACATGACCACAATGTAGAATAAAATAGGGAGAAGAAACAATATCCAAGGCCTTCAAAATCAATTCCCCCTCCTCCCCCAAAGATGTTATTTTACACAACAGTTCTACAACCACAACCTACATTGTTCCCAATATACAATATTTTAATTATAACAAACACTAATGCTTTCCAGGTCAAAACACCATGTTCAGCTTCATGAAGTGCTGTAAATTGACGCTTTCTAAGACACTTACAAAGAGCAGAGGAAATTTCTATAGTCACTACTTTTTGCATGTTTAATAAGTTCTTTATACCACGAGCTATCCTGCACCACTCTACAATGTGGAAGAACTCTTGGACAATTGACAAAAGCATTACTTAATGCCAACCAGGTCAATGAGGTATGTTTCTGACTGTTCTACCTACCCTGTTCTATTCTCGGTATATGTGCTTAATCTCTTAAGGACAGAGGCAACTGTCCAAGTTCTGAACCAAAACAAAACCTAGAATTTGAGCTATATGTTTGTTCAACCATAATTGACTTATTTCATGTTACATGAACCCACATTTTTTGTATGTAATTTTGTTCAGGACAAATAGGGCTTTAATTTCACATAAAATATTTAAAACAAGAGAAATCTCAATGTATCCTTCCTAGTAAATTTTTTATTTTTTTTAAATGAGACATTATATAAAAATAAAAAAATAAAAAAGTGTCAGAAATTTAAATGTTATTTTCCAATTTCTGCATGACATTTTAATATATTACTGTTACATTTTACTACAATAAAACACACATATATGGATGCTGTGACATCCCACATATACAACGATGCATCCCATGTAAAGGTTTTATGGTGTTTTGGAAAGTTACAGTGTCAAATATAGGACATTGAAATTTGCCAGATTGGTTTGCTGGGCCTATGTTGCATTTGAGACCGTATGGAAGCCTAGGAATATAAATTATCCCCATGGCGTACAATCTGAAACAAAATGGAGAATCCAGGGTATTCAAAATGTCCAGTCTTTTTTAGTAGCCACTTAATCACAAATCCTGGCCAAAGCTAGCCATTGGCAAGTGGAAATCCAGCCCTGGCAAATGAAAAAGCATAAATCCTCAAGATCCCAATTTGAGAACATGTTGGAGTGCACAACTTGTTTATAGAAGGCCATATTAAAAGGTAAAATATAGTAACATGCATACATATTTATCCAATTTGTAGAGTCACAGCAAAGGGTGAGGATTGTATCCTCATGCAGTGCTATTAATAGAGGAGCAGGTTAAGTGCAAGGTTTATATTGACTGCAGAAACACTGCAGTGTCACAATAAGGGGCACAGGTGGAGCCTAAGATAGGTTTACACTGATTTGAGCAAGCTGAACCAGAATTAGTAGCCACAGGGAATGCTCAATGATTTTTTTCCACTGCATAAAAACATTCAGAGCTAAATTGCGGTATTGTGATATTGTGATATGCAAGGTTTGTTTCCACTGCATCCAAGTACTGGGAGAAGCCATATGCAAAAGGGCAAAGCTGCTAATGCTATTATGTTTCATCCTATTTCATATGGAATGCTTAATGCATATTCCTGCTGTGGTGTAATACAGCATGGATTAAAGAAATAACTGTAGTTTTGTGGTTATGTGGGCTGATTTTTCAGTTTACCCTCTTTCAGTCAAGAGTATAAAGGAAAATGTGTGATTAATACAAGACAAAACACTATTCAAAACATAAAAGGTTTATGTATAATAAACAGCTGGGGACAAACGCAAATGCCACATACTATTTATAATTTGACCTCTACAGGGGGAGGGGGGGAGAGATAAGCATGTTTTACAAAAGTCACACCTGGAACAAAGTACACGAGCCGCATAGGATAAAAGAAAAACACGGATGTAAAGAACTTACATAATGCATAAAATCAAAAATTACAAAATGTAATTCCCTGCCAACATTGTGCATCACAGCAGTTTTTAATGTGGACCGTCACTTCTGGTACTTTCATTTAGACAGAATTTTTATGGAAAATAAACTATTGAGTTTTATTTTAAATCACATTTAAACACAATCCAAAGATATACATTAGACAAAGAAGGGATTGTATTATTTACATCTAGTGGGATAAATTGTTGGCTCACATTGAAGTCATTGCGACTGTTGGGTAAAGGCAACACGTGACTTTGATATGGCTTGTGAAAGAGCACCAGGCAGAATGAAGGAGTCTGTGGAAAACATGTAGTGAATATAAACAACTCTTTCGCCCTCCTGGTACCACCAATTCAACTGGCGTCTTAAATAAAAATTTAAATAATAAAGAAAATTAATATTCCAGATGTTTCAACTTTGAAAGGCACATAGGTTAAAGTAGGGCACACTGAGTTGGAGGCATTAGAATCATGACCAAGGGAAACTAAAGTATCAGTGAATAAAGAATATCTGTTAGTGAAAAGAGACTATGAAGATATTATATTTGTAGTAACTGTTTAAGGATATTTTGTAACCAGTATATAGTACCCTGGCACCTTCTTGTACAGTTGTCTTTTTTAATCTTAGACTTGGCAACAAGTTGCACCACACATTTCTGCTACCGTATAGTTAGCCGTCTTCTTTTAGGTTAGCCCTCGTTTCCTTTCCAGGAAATTGAGCTTGACGGTACGAAGGATGGAGGCCTTGTCTAAGAAATGGTTTTATTTAAAAGGACATTAACACATTACCATTGGTCTGAAACCGTTTTGGGCGCTCTTAATGTATATAGGTGTTTGCAAACATGTGACACGGTATAACATTCATTCAGCAACTGATGTGCACTACTGAACCAAGAAAAGGAAATAGAGTAGCAGCATCCAGCATTAGTCAAGACATCAGGAGAGTGCACGGAATCATGACAGGAATCAGCATGAATAATGGTTCAGAACTTTACCAAAGTTAATGTAATGGTATGGCATATATTTTTAATTCTATCCTACTTCGCTTCAAGCGGCCTTGAAATGTATACATGCTGAATTACACAAGATCAAGGCCATGGTGCATGACAAATGCAGGTTTTTGCAATACTTGGCATTTACTATCTTCCTGAAAACACTGGACTCAATGTTGGTTTATGTACTATTCTAAAGACCAGACCCCTGTAAAATCTCTCTACTCTCCTTTGTAGGTCTCTTGGTCTTGTAGGTTTGACTGTTGCTCACATTTACTGGATGAGTTTTTAGTCCACCTCTGAACTCTGAAGACTCTGTTTCTGGTGACTTTTTGGGTCAGTGAACAGCAAGAATTGGAAGTTATTAGCCACTCCTATTCTCCTAAGCCAACAAGGTATTTTGCAATGATCCACAATTTCATTATAAGGTGGTGTTGCCTTTCAGCTTTACAGTGGGTTGTGCAATTGTTTTTCGTTGCATGCCATCTTTGGAGAACGATCGACGATGGCCATCACAAAATTAGGATTAACATTTTTTTTTTTAGTTTCAGCAATGCAGGGTTGAAAGAAATCTGCCTGAAATTGTCCTGCCTGCCATTTTCAAGTAGTGCTCAACTCCCATTTGGCCACTAAGTAAGAAGTTTGTTATGGTCATAATTCAGTCATACCAAAAGCATAAGACAATAAGGCTAGCGTCACAATAAAGATCACTGCTTGACCTGGCAGTTGACACTTGGCCTCTTCTTGAGAGTATTAGTGGAGCAACTACTCTGGCCAAAGTCACCACTTTCACCTCTTACTAGAGTTTATATATCAAAGCTTAAGTCCAGTTTTGGACAAAAGATATTGAATAGTTTTTACGGTTTATTAGGTCCCTGTTACTTTATAATATTTCTTTGCTTTTTTACCCATTTGTAAGAACTAGGAATATAAAATATGTGTCTACATTTATAGTAAATCTCCATTGTAGCATAACATTCACTATTTGGTGAATTAAACTACTGTGGTAAGTTGGGTGGGAGAAACATCTTTTAAACTGTTCAATACTTTGTGATGCATTGGCTGAGCGAGGAGAGTCTACCTATATTTGATTCTGTCATGGGACTGTTTTGGGGAAAAAATTATATTGCAATGAGACCTACTATTCTATCCTCTTTTCAGACACGAATTCCAATTGCAAAAACAAAGCTAAAACAATGAAATCATCCACAACAACCAAGCAGCTGGAAGAAGAGGTCAAGGGAATGCCATTATAGTTATGGGTTTGGAGAAGCTCCAAGTTCAGTAGAGGAAACAAATAACCCCACATAGACATGTAGTAAGCCAAAGGTGTTTATTCACTAAACAGTAACTTATGGTAAGAAGACTTTTTTTTTTCTTCAAAATATATGCAAAAATAAAGTTAGTAAAAAAAAAAATCTCTCTCTCTCTCTAAACGTTATACCACTGAATAAAACATTAAAAATCAGCTAAGCTTTTTTTCCACAAGATGTTTGGTTTTCTTTTACATTGATATTAAACATTTACCAAAGGACATAACGATCCAGTACAGTCCAGTTTAGCAAGAAAATTAGCCTACCCCCCTTTTGTCCCTATATAGTATGGCTATTTTGGTTCCAAATCTCTCTGTATATCTCTTTTATAGGAGCTCTTTATTCTTGGTGTACCTGACTGTATAAAGACATAAGTTGATGAGGTCTGATTGGATACACCTAAAGTTATTAAGATAGCTTTTTAACCAATCATTGTTAACATGACTAGTCCCAGAATATAGGAAATTAGCGAATGTTATGCCCGTTTACAAGAAAGGTAGTAGGGAGGAGTTGGGCAATTATAGGCCAGTAAGCCTTACTTCAGTAGTGGGGAAAGTAATGGAAACCATGTTAATGGATAGGATTGTTGAACATCTAAAAATCACATGGATTTCAAGATCAGAGACATGGGTTTACTTCAGGGAGATCATGCCAAACTAATCGTATTGATTTTTTGACTGGGTAACTAAAGTAATAGATCAAGGTGGTGCAGTAGACATTGCTTACCTAGATTTCAGTAAGGCTTTTGGCACTGTTGCACATAGAAGGCTCATCAATAAACTACAATCTTTAAGTTTGGATTCCAATACTGTTGAATGGGTTAGGCAGTGGCTGAGTGATAGGCAAAGAGGTATGTAGTCAATAGAGTATATTCTAAGAAAGGAATAGTTACCAGTGGGGCACACCAGGGTTCTGTACTTGGACCTATTCTCTTTAATATTATTAGTGATATTGCAGAAGGTCTTGGTGGTATGAGATATCGATTGGCTGATGATTCTAAGAATTGCAACAAGGTTGATGTTCCAGGAGGGATAAGACAAATGGCAAATGATTTAGGTAAACTTGAAAAATGGTTAGAGCTGTGGCAACTGACATTTAATGTGGACAATGCAAGATTATGCATATTGGGCGTAAAAACCCAAGGGCAGAAAAAAAAAAACAATATTTCATACAGTACTAACCTCAATATCCGAGGAAAGATATTTAGGAATAATAATTTCGGATAACTTAAAGGTAGGCAGACAATGTGATAGAGCAGCAGTGAATGATTGGTTATAAAGGGAGAGGTATTAGCAGTAGAAAGAGGGAAGTGCTCATGCCATTGTAAAGAACACTAATGAGACCTCACTTGGAGTATTGTACGCAGTACTGGAGACCGTATCTCCAGAAGGATATTGATACTTTGGAATGAGTTCAGAGAAGGGCTACTAAACTGCTTCATGGATTGCAGGATACAACTTACCAGGAAAGGTTGAAGGATCTTAACATGTATAGCTTGGAGGAAAGACAAGAGAGGGGGATTATGATAGAAACATTTAAATACATAAAGGGAATCGACACAGTAAAGGAGGAGACTATACTGAAAAGAAGAAAAACTACCACAACAAGAGAACGTAGTCTTAAATTAGAGAGGCAAAGGTTTTAATATAATTTCAGGATGTATTACTTGACAAAGAGGGTAGTGAACGCGTGGAATACCCTTCCAGCTGAAATGGTAGTGGTTAACACAGAGAGGCAGTTTAAGCATGTGTGGGATAGGCATAAGGCTATACTAGACTTAAGATAAGGCCAGGAACTAATGAAAGTATTTAGAAAATTGGGCAGACTAGATTGGCCAAACGGTTCTTATCTTCTGTCACATTCTAAAGTCAGCATCCGTTTATATCTGAACCAGGCATAGAAGTAGCAGGCATAATAAAGAAAATAACTGCAGGGAGAGGCAATGTGGCAAAGTGACAGAACTGGCTGCAAAATAGAGATCGACAATCGTTTGGCTGGTCAGGCGGCCCTTCAAAGGGCCTACACATTTTGTTTTATTATTTTGTCTTTTTGTAAAGGACATAAGGCTATATTTTTAAGGAACACTGCAAATATAACCAGTTTTCTGTAGTATTTCTGGTGCAAGAAAGGTCCTGGCATCTCCTCTCCTCCACTGTAGAATGGTTTTACTGCTACCTGAGCGCCTCACCCCCGCTTCCACTACAACAGCTATAGACCTTGAAGCAGTGCACCAGTTCATCAGCTGATTGCTCTCAGCCAGTGTGCTAAAGCCCTGCACTGCCAGGGCTAACACCGTTTGACTTATAATGAGAGAGCCAGGGCACTCCCGGCACCATACCCACTACAGTGCACTATAGTGCTTATGGTGCTAAAAGTGTCCCTTTAACACATTATACACATATACACATATGCAGAGCTCTATTTATAAAGCAATGCATTTCAACTAAAAAGAATCCTCTCATTTACCCTATAATGCTAGCCAAGCTGTAAGCTTCCCTATTTATAGCTTAGCTTTAGTTTTTCCCATCTTACCAGGTTTCTATTGATCTATAGAGAATACAAGAAAACTCAGAGAAATACTATTAGCAGAACTAAATTGAGACAAATAAAATTAGCCAAAGTTTCTAAACAAATATGCCAGTTAGTGAACAGACTTAGATAATACACACCGATAGGCAGTGCATGCATTATAGGCTGCTTCTGAGGATTTTTGTTGCATAAATCACATTGAAAAGGCATTATTCTCCATAATAGACCATTGACGGCTTTGCATATCATTATAGATGATAAATATGAAGATAACAGATACATTAAAAAAAAAAAACACAGATACTCAACAAACTAACAGATCCTCAGTAACTAACTGGAAAGTCAATCCATTCTCTTTTAACCCCTTAAGGACCAAACTTCTAGAATAAAAGGGAATCATGACATGTCACATATGTCATGTGTCCTTAAGGGGTTAAAGGAACACTATAGGGTCCGGAACACAAATGTATATAAAAACACTATTAAGTTCATCTTTGGTCGCCACGAGGAAGATAATTGTTGAAGGTTCCATATGCTGACTGGTCCGGTCATAAAGTAACAAGGATGAGGTATCAGGCAGGTCCGGGGCACAAAGTAACGAGGAGGAGGTATTAAGCAGGTCCGGGCACAAAGTAACGAGGAGGAGGTATCAAGCAGGTTTGGGACACAAAGTAGCAAGGAGGAAGAATCAGGCAGGTCCGGGGCCTGCCTGATACCTCCTCCTTGTTACTTTGTGACTGGACATGTCCACATATGGAGCCTTCAACAATTATCTTACACAAAGTGACTGAATATCAGACATAAGCATTATCCCCCGCTAAGTGTCCACTCCATCAGATTGGGTGAGAATCCTCTTACGATCTGACAGTGACTTTTTTTTAATATTATATATTTTTTCCATATAAATTTAGGACATTTTTATTTTTCCTTTTTTATCTTTTTGTGCAATATAATTTTTCTAAGGCACATATATTTTGTCAACATTGGATACTACCAACTCAGCAGTGTCTTATAGGAACCTTCTGCTTAACCAGACTGTGTTAATTCATGATTTGGTGGAGAACTTCAGCCATATTTATCAGCCCAAAAAATACAGTTGCAAGAAAAAGTATGTGAACCCTTTGGAATGATATGGATTTCTCCACAAATTGGTCATAAAATGTGATCTGATCATCATCTAAGTCACAACAATAGACAATCACAGTCTGCTTAAACTAATAACACACAAAGAATGAAATGTTGCCATGTTGTTATTGAACACACCATGTAAACATTCACAGTGCAGGTGGAAAAAGTATGTGAACCCTTGGATTTAATAACTGGTTGAACCTCCTTTGGCAGCAATAACTTCAACCAAACGTTTCCTGTAGTTGCAGATCAGACGTGCACAACGGTCAGGAGTAATTCTTGACCATTCCTTTTTACAGAACGGTTTCAGTTCAGCAATATTCTTGGGATGTCTTGTGTGAATTGCTTTCTTGAGGTCGTGCCACAGCATCTCAATCGGGTTGAGGTCAGGACTCTGACTGGGCCACTTCAGAAGGCGTATTTTCTTCTGTTTAAGCCATTCTGTTGTTGATTTACTTCCAGGCTTTGGGTCATTGTCCTGTTGCAACACACATCTTCTGTTGAGCTTCAGTTGGTAGACAGATGGCCTTAAGTTCTCCTGCAAAATGTCTTGATAAACTTGGGAATTCATTTTTCCTTCGATGATAGCAATCCGTCCAGGCCCTGACGCAGCAAAGCAGCCCCAAACCATGATGCCCCCACCACCATACTTCACAGTTGGGATGAGGTTTTGATGTTGGTGTGCTGTGCCTTTTTTTCGCCACACATAGTGTTGTGTGTTTCTTCCAAACAACTCAACTTTGGTTTCATCTGTCCACAGAACATTTTGCCAGTACTGCTGTGGAACATCCAGGTGCTCTTGTGCAAACTGTAAACGTGCAGCAATGTTTTGTTTGGACAGCTGTGGCTTCCTCTGTGGTATCCTACCATGAAATCCATTCTTGTTTAGTGTTTTACGTATTGTATATTCGCAAACAGGTATGTTAGCATTTGCCAGTGACTTTTGTAAGTCTTTAGCGGACACTCTAGGATTCTTCTTCACCTCATTGAGCAGTCTGCACTGTGCTCGTGCAGTCATCTTTACAGGGCGGCCACTCCTAGGGAGAGTAGCAGCAGTGCTGAACTTTCTCCATTTATAGACAATTTGTCCTACCGTGGACTGATTAACAGCAAGGCTTTTGGAGATACTTTTATAACCCTTTCCAGCTTTATGCAAGTCAACATCCAGAATCCTTCTCTTTCATGGCACTTTTAGGTTTCCTTTTATATACTGTTTGACTTCACTATATTTCTTAGACGTGGTCCCTTCAATATTGTTATGAATCCATCTCCATAACAATATCTCCTCCCCTCTTATCCAGTGAAATTTGTTCAATCACAGTCCATGAAAGGTTCTGCATGCTAAAACGTGGGCATCAATTACAATGAACTGGAACGGAATGACCCTGCATACCCTTCCTTATGTCGTTCTTATGTTCCAGGAGATGCGTTTTGGCCTTTCTCCCCGTTCTTCTCGCCTATTGTGCACCACACCCACACGTGAGGAGGTACACAACATGCGTGGAATAACAGGTTATTATCAGTTCTATTTTTACACATGCTTGGAGCGAGGTGGGTGGGGAAATTCCTCCCCTTCCTGTAAATAATCCTAGGATTATCTGGGAGTTGTTTACCGTATATACTCGTCATGCTGAAGTATGTTCCAATGTTTTTTGATTATCTTATTAATTGCAAAGGCTTTGGAGTTATACTGAGTATTAAATGAGAACTGGAATACTGTATTAGAGTTGGTAGTAGGTTTGGTTTTATTAATCAGAAGGTCTCCCCTATCTATATCTCCAATCCTTTGGACCTCGGTTTCTAGTTGATCCTTATTATATCCTTTCTCCAAGAACTTATGAGTCAAGACTTCTGCCTGTTCTATATATGTGGTTTTATCTGAGCAATTGCGCCTTATTCGAGTATACTGACTCCTTGGCACTCCCGCAAGCCATCTAGGATGGTGACCACCAGGGGAGTGCTGGCGGCCTTAGGCAAAACCAGTCAAGTGGCCCATTGCACCACCAAATCAGTTCACTATCCATGCCCACCTGTTCCTGGTTTTATAACGGATATTGATGTTATGCTAATCAGTAGCTCTTTGCCATACCCGCTCCTTCACGGCTCTGACTTTCAATGTTGTTAGAGCGCAGGCTGAGAATCTCTGTGCCTGTGCTCTGACTCACTAACTGAGCGCCGGAACCACGAGGGAGAGGATATGATCTGACTGCACCTACTGCTGGTGCGCACCAGTGTACCACCAGCGATTCGTTTAAATTGAATATGCTGGTGTCCCCAAATTTTTGAGCTGTGTTGGCCGCCGGGCGCCTCTGTTGTCATGGCACCCTGCGTGACCGCACAGCTTGCACACCCCAACGGCTGGCCCTGCTGACAAACACTGTCGTCACTACTTAGACATCCCTCAATATTAATACAGACCGAGTAAACACCAATAAACTGTGGAAACAGAGCTGATCCCCCCAAATGTATAAAGATTTGCTTACTGGATTTGCTGTAAGATTAAATCATGCCTCCTCCTCTCTCTCTCCCATGCGCTGCTCTGTAGGCTGGGAGGAAGTGAAGAGTAATCACATTCTCCCAGCACATCGCCACCGGTGGCTGCATGGGGAACAGCTGTTTAATGTGTATATAATACAAATACTTTCTAGTTTGTATTCATTTATTTTATTTATTCTCTTTCTTTTATATCTTTGGCTTCTTGCTTATTTGTATATTGCTATGGATTGGGGGCTTTCAATAACTCATCACCTTTATATTTCTTGATGGTCAGTATACCAGGTTCCTTTACATTCTGTAATTTCCACTCAGACTAGATATGATAAAGGTACTCTTTATACAACATTCTGTCTAAAAATACACTATGATTGAGATACATTAGTGGATCAAGTAACTTAGTATTATAGACAAAATTACACATATATGTTGTGACGAGAGCAATCTCGCCACAGTGCATTGGAGGAGCCTGGTTGCCCGCCTGCTCCCTTTAGACTATGGCCCCATGTTGAAACGCTTGATTCTCCCCTGCAAAGACACGAAAGCCGGGTCATTCGGTGCTTGCCCTGTTTTAGCGGTGATACCCCAGATAGCTATGCCATGGAGCCCATTCGTATAATGAAAGACTATGGGAAAGATTTTGGCTCCATGGCAATTGAACTGTATGTGTGTGATCTGAGCGCCATTCAGTAATAATGTGCACTCAGATCTGAGCTATCTGGGGATATGTTGAATGTACCTGTGTTATGCAATGGCTGCACAGTTATATATTTTTATGTATTTTATTGTCTTTTGCTGCCATGTGTTCAATGGAGTTTTGCCTCTGTCCTTGGGGATAATTGGATTACTTCCCAATTATCTTCAGGATAGAAGACTCTGTGGAACTGGTTTTGGGCAGAAAAGCCATGCTTCATTTCGTCACAAAGGACTACGATCTATCTTTTGAACCACTAGACCAATTTGTATGATTTTGACGTATGTTTGTATTTGGAGTATGCTGATTCTGAAAATGTAAGTTTTATGTGAATGTGATGCATACTTTAAAAATGATGAATAATGTGGAAAAACTGTATTTCTCTGCCTGTGATAATTACATTACCTATTGTGTAAGGTAATTGTATCACAGGCAGAGGGGAGAATTTTGTGTGGAAGTGTCTGAGTGTATCGTACGTGTTTATTGGTTGTTTTCAAAAACCCTGTGGGTGGTACTAATGTGTAAGAATGTGTATATAAGAACAATAAACCCACAGCTCTGTTTGTTCCTGCTTGACCCTCAAAATGGAGCCTTGTCTCGTTCTTGGGGGGGATTTATTGTATGCTGTTCCAGTTTGACTGCTAGGAATGTAAACCTATTCGTATGGTTTTTCCTATTCGGCTGTTTACAGCATTCGTATGTTTAAGAGCATTCATATGCTTCTCCGGTTCGGTGGATTGGTGTCTATAGTAGCTGCCTGTATATCTGGAAGGGGAATATCCTCTAAACCGCGGTTTAACCCCTTTTATGCCTGGGGGTGCCGTTACATATGTATCTTTTATGTTTATGTATATCTTACTATTCCTTTTGACCTGACCATTGATGGTAATGCTATAATATTAAATGAAAACTTTTTTTGCATGACAATGTCTGGAGTGGAATATGGTATTTTTTTTTTTGTTGTAGAAAAACATGTTGCCCACATGGATACATCCCATAACCCTTGATTGTACCCCTGAACACCAGTGCTACAGTTAATACACTTGCTAAAACAATAGATATGTCTATGGCTGGCACTCACTATACCCCAACCCCAAGTTTTATCTGCCTACAATCGTTAAATGGACACTATAGGCACCCAGCCCTATTCATCTCATTAACGGCCCTGCAAGTTTCAAAGAAACTGCAATATTTATATTGCAGGGTTAACACTGCCTCTAGTGGTCATCTCTCACACAGCCACTAGATGCGCTTTCTGTATTAACACAGAGTAACTCTGTGAAAGGATGCTATAAGTTGTCACGCTTCGTACGAGTATGCCCAGCATCTTCAAAATCCCCATAGGAAAGCACTTATTCAATTCTTAGATTGCAAACTCGTGTTAGATTGCAAGCTCTTTGGGACATTCCATGGTAAGCATTCCTGTGCATGAAGAATTGTGTGGCACTAAGCACAGTTAGGTAAGGCTCCTTACAGATACAGATGGTGATTATCCAGCACAGTGGGGAAATAATGGTAGAAGGGGCAGCTGATTGAAAATATAGTGGGAGGATTGGAGCAGAAAGCGGTCAATGACTCATCCTACTCCAACTTAGGTGAGACGCAAGATGGCTCAAACAGAGTTCTCAGCTTCTTCAGGAGCGTGAGGGTTCAATAGCCTTATGTGCCATTCGAATGAGCAGTTTGTTGCCATAGTTTGCCTAACCCTGCAATCTTCTATTTTTAGTAATGGGGAAAAAAAATCTGAGACTTTATTTCAAGTTTTGAAACTTCAAAGTTGCATTCCTTCATGCTCCTAAATGCATTCCAGTTTTATGTAAATAGGGGTAAAGTTTGTTGGATTTCCCATAATGTATGGAAACCTTGAATTGGTATATATTCTAAAGCCTTTCTTACCCTATGCCTTTTTCCTTTCCATACTACAGCATTTTAATAACGTATCCAAGCAAAATATATTCTAGACAATTAGAAAGTACAGGTAGTTTTTGGAAAAAAATAAAATTAATATAAGATAACTACCTGTAATGAAACTACAACTACTTTGCTTATATGCCAAAGAAGCTGTTTTGTGCCAATAATAATTCTATGCAAATTTTAACATATACTGTACTTTTAGATGGTTGTTCTATTCTTATAATTAGCAGCTACAAGCAAACACCTCAGTAATAAATACTGTGTCTGAGGAAGCAAATGCAGGTCACCATGGCAACCACTAACACAGGAAAATCATTGAGAGGGGGTTGAAGTGTAGTAACACACTGCTATACCAACATGAGAATGGAAAACAGAGCTTGTATGTGTAGTGAGGAGAACATAAATTAACCTTACTCAAACACAAACACTTTTTTTGGAGATTACAGGCTACAGAGTTTATTAAACATACAAATTAATGTTCTCATCAGTTTAGAAAGGGCTGTATTTGTCCCCTACTGCCCCAACGATCACTACTAAACAGATGTAAGTTTATTCTGAGGATCATATGAAACAAGAAAAAGCATGGAAATTATTAATATTAACATATCTTACTGATTTCCTCAACAAATTAGCAGCATTTTATATCCTTGCTATGACAAAATAATAAAAAACAAAACCTAAATTAAAATAAAATAAAAAATAGTAATGGTACACACCTGAACAATACAAAGGCCAATATCTGGTCCAATCATGTCCCACCATTTTTAAAGTAGCACTATAGGGTCAGGAACACAAACATGTATTCCTGACCATATAGTGTGTAACCCCCCCCCCTTTAATCCCTTATAAGGGGTTAAAACTTATCTTATTTCCATCACCGTGCGGGTCTGCCGGCGCTGGCCCCGCCGCCGATCTGCCTCCTTGGTGACTTTATCAGAACTGCCATTTTTTATAACCAATCCAATGCTTAGCCTATGCTGATCAGCGCAGTGCTGCCTACTGTACAGCACTGCCCCAGGAACCACCTCCAGTGGCCATCTGAGGAGTGGCCACTTGTAGGTGTCCCTAGGAGCAATGTAAACATTGACTTTTCTCTGAAAAGACAGTGTTTGCATGGAAATGCCTGAATATACTGATTATACTCACACGAACAATTACATTAAGCTGTAGTTATTCTGGTGACTATAGTGTCCCTATAATAGGTTTTGTAGTGGAATGGACCCTCTTAATTTATTTTTGTTCGGCTGTCTATACACCCCCCCGTTTGTTTACCGAACCAACTCTGTGTGTTCCCCTTGTTCATACCTTTTACGTTCCGACCACCCCTGCCTGTTAACCACAAATTGGTTATTAGTTCAAGTGCTTTTCCTGTGTGGCCATTTTGTCTCCCGAACACGGGCAGCGGTACATAGTCGAAGGCGTGGAACTGTTTTCAGCTACGTGACCCTGCAAACACCCAGCAAATTGGTACTGCTGCCCATCCAACTTCCCGCACACTTATGAGAACGGCATTCGGGAAGCAGAAACTAACGAACAAGTGGAGTATTTGTATCCTAACAGCCAGGGGCAGCATTAGTCGGTGTTCATGCAAGAACCCCCAAAAGATAACCGGTCATTGCCTTGTTTTCTCTGGAACTGTTTTGGGGCATCACCTCGAAGCCGATTGGTGAAAACTTCATTCGGATGGCTTTCCCGAACCACCGAAGGGATCTGAGTGATATTTTGACAAAGTGTGTGCTCAGATTCAAACTATTCGGTGATGTGACTTTCGTGTTGTTCTGAAATAATAAAATGCATTTTTGGGGTGTTTTAAATTACTGTAGAAGTTACTTGCCACTGCAAGCCTAGAGGCTTCAATGGCACTGACCAGTGGTGAATCTCTATTTGATTTAGATCATTGGAGGTATAGTCCAAAACATCTGGAGTGCCAAAGGTTGCCTACGTCTGGGCTAGGGGTTTGTTGAGTACATGTTTGACTGCATGTTGAAATATGGCTAAGCCAAATGAATAGCCCACAAAGTTATGAGAAGAGATCATCACCCTTCATAAACAAGGAACAGGATACAAAAAGAAAGCAAAGGCACTGAATGTTCCTAAAGACACTGTTGGAAGAATAGTGGTTCCTCTACCTAGACGAGGCAGAAAAAGGACGCTATCAATGGCTACAAACAGATTTCTGAGAATGAGGTTGTACAAAACCCTTGAGTGACTGCAAAAGACCTGAAACAAGACTAGGTGGCTACAAGAACTGTGGTTTAAGTGAGCACTGTAAGCACATACAAAACACAGAAGGTTTCCATGCCAGAACTTCACAACATACACCATTACTAACCCAAAATCACATAAATAAGCCACAGAAGTGTGGGGATTCTGTTCTGTGGAGTGACAAAACAAAACTGGAACTTTTTCAACCCAATGGTGATAGTTTGGAGGTAGAGGAATAAAGCTTTTGCTGAAAACAATATGCTGCCTACAGTTAAACATTGTGGTGGCTCTGTGATGCTCTGGGGCTGCTTTACATCCTCTGGCACTGGAAACCTGCAGTGTGTGGAAGGCAAGATGGATTAATTGAAGCATTAGGAAATCATAGAAGAAAACATCATGCCATCTCTGAGGAATCTGAAGCTTGGGAGTCATTGGACCTTTAAACAAGACAATGATCCCAAGCATACCTCAAATTTCTCTGCAGTCTCAGGTCTTTTACAAAAAAATATATTACTTTAATCCAAATGTTGGTTTACATCTAAAATGATCGACATTTCAACCCATTCGGGTCCTTCTCAAGAACGGGTCGAAACGTCGATCATTTCAGATGTGTTAGGCATCATCAGTGAGGCATAGCTGATATCTCTCTAGGCACCGTGAGCAAGAGGTCCACGTCTGGATTACCCTTTAAACTTATGGAGAGCAAAAAACGGGTCGCAAGAGTATTCTGAGATTTTAAAATGTATTTATTTTAAGTAGACTGTTTCCTGCTACGTATGTGGTACTGCAAAACAAAACAAAATTTAAACTTACTAGCATGTAACTTAACAATTGAAAAGGTACAGGACTTCCTGCCATCGAGAACCAACTTCCCTTTCCTGCCTTAGCATAATAAGCATAACAGGCATTTTGGCTGCTAACTTCCGACTCAAGAATGGAAAAGAGGACAGACAAACTTATAAGAGACCTCTGCTCTGTGGAACATGATTTACCAAAGAAAGTAAAGCAACCAAACCTTGTCCTTTGTCCTGGACCGGACTGGACATCGGGTAAATGCCCGGTGTGCCTCGATAACCATGGGCCGAGGCCAGCAGGGGAGATCACAGGATCTCCCTGGCCGTTCCATGCAGGGACAGTGCTATCAGAGCGCGGGCCCCTCTGTTTTCCACAACGGGCCAGTAGGGAGATCAAATATCTCTCTCACTGGCCCACATGCAATGTGATGCGGCCGCCAGCTGGGGAGGGAGGGAGACAGGAGAGGAGCCCGGAGGAGTTCTATCTTGCAGCACCCCCGGCTTCCTCTCGCGAGATCCAGAGCGTTGACATGGCAATGCTCCTGTTCTCGCAAGAGGGAACTCTAGCCCCACAGGCTAGAGGTCACTCATCACTAGCAGCACGGTACCCCTCCCAGGCTAAAGGTAAGAAAGGAGGGGGGATATAATCAATGCTGGCTTATTTTTATTTATTTCTAAAATGAATATATTAATAATAATCTGCCCCCCCAACACACAAGCCCTATAAACATATTCACACACTAGCACCCTCACTCACACACACTTCAGCCCTGGCACTCACAGAACCCTCACACACAGCTTCCTCACACGCACATAGCACCCTCACTCAAACACTGCACCCCCCCCCACACACACACACACAGCACCCTCACACATACACCCTAAACCCCTGACACTCACAGCACCCTTACTCCCACACACACTGCACCCCTGAAACTCACAGCAGCCCTGACACTCACAGCCACACACAATGCACCCTCACTCAAACACAGCACCCGCCCTGCACACACTACACCACACACACTGCACAGTACTCTTTCCTGGCATTTATGTCTCCTGGTATCCCATCTATGGAGACACCAGACAAATTTCAAGCAAACACAATGCAAGCATGTTATTAAATTTGCTTGTGCTGTGCAGAACAAATACAGGGCCTTTTCTCATGCTAGAGCTCTTCAGCAGAGCTCTGCGCATGGTCTGCCCTGGAAGAACATTGAACCAACATGCTCACTTTGTGTTTGGGCGTGCTTGTCATTGGTGATGACAAAACACACCCTATCTGGCCCCGCCCCCTTTTCAGTGGGCCGCTGTAATAAAAAAATGCCCGGGCCGAATTTTCTTCCCAGTCTGGCCCTGCCTTCGTCATATCTAATGATCAGTCACCACAAAACGTCATAAACAGAAATAAGACAAAATAGTTGTAAACAAAACCAGAAAGAAGATCTGGCACCTGAATATTTTCAGAATAGTAATTTTATTTGAAAATCTCCAGCAACATTTCAGCCCCAGTTAGGGCTTTTATCAAGGCCTAATCAAGCACTAAGAAATCAAATATTACGAGTAGGGGTGCACCGAAATTTCAGCCGAAAATGAGCCTATCCCGTTTCAGCCGAAAACTGGTCAAATTTGCCGAAATAAAAAAATATATATTTTATTTAATTTTTTTAGAATTTTTTTTTTGGGGGAAGAAACACACTATGAGGAGGAGCGGAGATTGAGGCGGATTCAGGTGGAGGCACGATCAGAGGCACTAAACAGAACCGCAATCACTACACCCACCTCCCCTACTACACAACGCGACAAAAGTGAAGCCCCGCTAGGGTCAACACGCAAGGAACCGCGACATACAGTGTCTGACCGAACCTGTACCTTCCACGGAGTTCTGTTCTGTAAAGGGGCATCCATTCCCGCTCCCGCCGACCATTATGCGGCTCACCGGAACCGTTCTGCTGCTCGTTACCACAGGCATAAACATCCCACACGTGTCTCCCGAAAGGGGCCGCAAATGAGATGGCGTAAAAAGCTACACTGGCGGACGGCTCCACTTCAATCAACAAGGTGTTCCCACTACTGCTCACCTCACCAGCAAGAAGATATGCTCCCTTGTCTCCAGCACGACAAGCCTGAATGGAAGAGATTCCCCTTATCCTACTGGGAGCGCAGGATCACAACTCTGCAACCGCAAACCCCGACTGAAGCCTGGACTGTCAGCGAGGGGAAGACCGGGATGGACTCTTTGAGAACTTGGGCAGCAAGTAGGGGCATTGGTTAGATGGCATACCAGTGTCTTTCCTGGCTGGGCCGCTAAAATGCTGTAACCACAGGTCATAATACCTGCTGCCCTTAGTTGTTCCAAGGGGAGGGGAGAAAAGGAGAAAAGAACACTGGGACAGGGGAGGAGGGAGGAACACTGGGACAGGGGAGGGAAGAACACTGGGACAGGGGAGGGAAGAACACTGGGACAGGGGAGGGAAGAACACTGGGACAGGGGAGGGAAGAACACTGGGACAGGGGAGGGGAGAACACTGGGACAGGGGAGGGGAGAACACTGGGACAGGGGAGGGGAGAACACTGGGACAGGGGAGGGGAGAAAAGAATACTATGGAACTGGGGAGGTGGGGGGGGGAAGAACACTAAAAAAAGAGGGAGGGGAGAGGAACACTAGCGGGGGCAGAGAGGAACATTAAGTGAGGGACCACTAAAAGAGAAGGGAAGTTTTTCATATTAGATTAATGAAATTCATTAAGTCTAATATTAAAAAAATTATATGAAAAAAATTTTTTTAAATGATTTTGGGGGAAAAAAGTCATTTTCGGTTTCGGGTTTCAGCCCAGAATTTTAATTTCGGTGCACCCCTAATTTACGAGCATTTGATGTTGAGAGAGGGTTGCCTTCCAACGTGGTACACATATTGTCTTTGCGCAAGAAATTGACATAACAGACGAAACAACAAACCTGGAAGCAGGATAGCGCTTCACTGTGAAATGCACGCAACGAGGAATACAGGTGAACAGAATCTTTCAATCAACGCTAACACATATATATGGAGCAGTCCGATCACCCTGAAGAAGTCCAAAGGACGAAACGCATTGATTCAGACTACTCATTCCCTTGACACTTTATTTTGTTTCCTTACATTTTTGGGGGCTTTTGTATGGGATATTCTCCTTTCATCGCTGGGATGACATACTACTCAGGATTCCAATCTTGATCCACTGCAAGTGGAGATATGCCTATATTGCTGCTGATACTTTTGTACATTCAATCTGCACTATATTTCTTTTATGTTTATTCCATGCTCAGGAAGATTGGAGCATCTTTATCTACATATACCCCTTTTAGGGTTGATAAACTGACACATCTTCTGGCTCTAGTGAGTTTTTTTCCCCCCCTCATCTTGTGTGTCCTTCACCTATTACATATTACACTATGTAAAGTTTATCTTTCTAGGTGCCTTATATATATATTTTTTTTTTCTCAATTCTTTATTTTTGCAGTGCAGGTAATTACAAACAAGCTTGTGATGCCACGATAGCATCAACAGGCGTTCAGTATCATACATATTGAGATGGAGCCTGTGCAGGGTGTTGCCAAGCTGCAAGGTTGCCACCGCTTCTTGTTTGCCGGCTCTCTTAACTCGAGTGAGCATGTGGAGTTTTAAACGCCTTCCAAGAGGAGCCACTCGCTGCTGTAGCATGATTTTGACCTCATGGCTGTCACCGCAGGTGGTTGGATGCCCGTCTCTCTTCTGTCTCAAACCAGAAGGTCTACTCCCCCCCCTTGTCTTGTTTCTGATGAGGCACAGTCAGGTCCGCCCTAGGTACTGTCACGGCATGGTGAGTGCCTCCATTCCGATGCAATCTGCCATCCTCCCTTGCATACTCCACCAAGATGCTGCACAACGCTATTCAAAGCGTACTGGCAGTTTGCTACAGTGGTGTGTGGGATCAGCATGATGAATAGGGGCCATCTTACTGCAAATAGCCACCATCTAAGGCAAGGTAGGTTGCGTTAGACTTTCGTGTCTCTGCCCGATCACTGGGGCCTGTTTGTGTGGAACCAGGCTTGAATCAGTGCTGTGGTGGACCGGGATATCCCCCAAAGCAAAGGGGAGGGATACTTCAGAACTTCGAAGCTGGGAGCAAATAACACCCACTGAAAACATGATTGATGATATGATGTATGAAATCAGGTTGATGGAAATAATATAAGAACAGAAGGGGTCAAATCAAAGCACATACACAAACCATTTACACACACACACACAGCTCATACCCAGGAACCATCACACACAGAGTTGGTACACACCACACATAAGAGTGGGCAGACAGAGGGTGAGAGACACAGGATTATTCACTGATTTTTTTCAAATAAATCTAAAATGTAAAAACTGAGGAAAAGGGTGAGCTGAGGAGATTTTTTCCAAATCAGCACTCTTGATTTTTATTTTATCAGCAAACTTTTGATGTTTAGTGGATAACCCTGTCAGTGTCCAGGACTCTACGCAGTTGACCCAATCTGAAATCATTTTGTCTGTCAGAACAACTTAATTATAATGGCAGAGAAGTAGGTTGGGTTAGTGCTTTAGTCCCTTGGATAAGTAAATGTATTCAAAATATTTATTTTATTATAAAGATTTACAAGGAATAGTAAACATTTACAGAATGAGACCATAAAATACAAGAGCATGCAAATAAATTAACATAAATATCAGGCGAATTCAATGTGAGTGAAGTAGACATTTACCATGTAACCAATAATAAAGCAATTAGCCTCAACTAAAAGGAGTAAAAAAAAAAACATAAGGTAAAAGGTATCAATATTCTAGTATTTTAAAGATACATTAAGCACCAAAATAACTTTACCTTAATGAAGCAGTTATGGTGTACTGAACATGCCCCTGCAGTCTCACTGTTCAATGCTCTGCCATTTAGAAGTTAAACCACTTTGTTTACACCTCCACTGGCTGTGTATAAAAATGCATCTATGATGCACATTAACATCAGAGTTATTCACTGGACTCCAAATTGTAGTAAATTGAATTACTCATAAGCCTAAAAATGTTGCCTTAATTTTGCAATTCAGTTTTCAATTTGCTACAATTCAAAGTATAGTGAATACATTGTGTGTGTATTATTGCACTGGGCCGAGCATCACCTTATCATTTACCTATCCCCAATTACTCCGTACTAGTGTAGTTCTTCCAACCTGCCTCCTATTTCTCCCCATATCTCTCTTTCCATACCCCTCATTTCCTTCCGTTTCTATATATTCTAACCCCACCTTCTGCCACTCTCACCACATTCTTCCCACACACTTTAAACTTTTCTTCCTCACACTTCCTGTCCCTGGCTCCATATGCCCCCACTTTTCAAATTTTCCTAATTTTCTCCCCCTTACTAACCGATTCTCTCCATATTATCTCCCTCACCACTTTCCATACAGCTTTCTATGTTTCTCCCTAATATTCCCATTCACAAATCACATTTAAACTTCCTTACTTCTCTTTTATAGTGTGGCTAAGTAGCATGGGAATGATTGTCCTGATGATCGTACTGATAGCTGATTGATACCATGAACTGTGAGGAGAGGACAGGAACAGAGCATTAAATCAAACCCCTAGGCAGGGGTTGGGGCAGAGGAGAAGAGGCTGCTTATTGCTGGATTAGACGATGGACCACACTATAGTGCAGATCAGGAACAGGGTAGCACTGCTAGTAAGGGAGGTCAATGGCGGGATGGGCTTAGTGCTAGTCACCCGGTCAGCTCAGGAATGATTAGATGTGTGTGGCCCTGAAAGAGTTCAAATTGACCATGCTTTGCCACTGCTTCTGACTATTTCATGCTCTCACACAACTTGCTACATAGGTGCCATCATTTTTAAAAGATTTGTTCTCTTACCACCTTTTCTGCTGCAAGACCTCGTATGCATTACATTATCTGTACCAGACTAGACTAATGCAACTCCATCATGCTCACATTTCCTTAAAGGACCACTATAGTGCCAGGAAAACATATTCGTTTTCCTGGCACTAAAGTGCCCTGAGGGTGCCCCCACCCTCAGGGACCCCCTCCCGCCCGGCTCTGGAAGGGGGAAAGGGGTTTAAACTTACCTTTTTCCAGCGCTGGGCGGGGAGCTCTCCTCCTCCGTTCTTCCTCTTCTCCTCCCCGTTGGCTGAATGCGCACGCGCGGCAAGAGTTGCGTACGCATTCAGCCGGTCACATAGGAAAGCATTATAAATGCTTTCCTATGGACGCTGGCGTGCTCTCACTGTGAAAATCACAGTGAGAAGCACGCAAGCATCTCTAGTGGCTGTCAACGAGACAGCCACTAGAGGAAAAAGGGGAAAGCTTAACCCATTCATAAACATAGTAGTTTCTCTGAAACTGCTATGTTTATGAAAAAATGGGTTAACCCTAGCTGGACCTGGCACCCAGACCACTTCATTAAGCTGAAGTGGTCTGGGTGCCTAGAGTGGTCCTTTAACACTCCACCACCTTACTCTTCTAGCATATTCAATATGCTGCTGGCAGCATCCTCCTTAGTATGCATGATCTGCTCATGCCACTCTTATTCTTCTAAAACTTATATTGCTTCCAATTCAACAACGCTATTTTCAAAAGTCTTGCCCAGATAGGACTATCACTTCTCTCTCATATTCCACAAGACCCATACCTATCTGCTCCCTTTCCTCTGCATCCTTTACCCAAAGTTCACTGTAATCATGCTCAGTCTCCTGCTTCCGTAATAAACTACCTCCGCAAATCCAAGTCAGCTAACTCTCTCATCACTTTTTCTGAAAAAGCCTCACCTCTTCATAAAAGCTTTCATCGATAATTCATAACAATTTCCATGTACTGGGCCCTCTGTATCTGATCTGTTCACTTCCCACCTCCCCAACTGTGTAATCATTACCCATATCTACATGTCCCTGAGCTCTGGTTTAACTCTGTTTTCATAATGATAAATATGTTATTTTGTTCAACAGAATCTTATGCTATAATATACAGTGTTACAATTTAAAAGGGACACCTTCTCTTCTGGGTTTATAGCCTTTCCCTGCAGGTTGGATGTGTACATGCGGTCTTTTCTTAAAAAGGCAGTGTGATTAGTGACTGTGTCTCTGACAGCAGTCATTAGAGAGACTTCCTGGGTTTGTTCCTGAAATACCAATATTCAGCATATCCACACTTTGCACGGAAACACTGAATTCTCCCAATAGAAATGCACTGGTTCAATGCATTTCTACAAGAAGATGCTGATGGGTGCAATATGGATAAAGCACTGCATTAGAATATTTAAACAGCTCTTCCATGCATGTAATAATTTTAGGGCAGGCACTTGAAGATGAACCCATACTCTGCAAGGAATTACACCTTTAAATAAAATGTAATTAATACTTACAAGCCATCCAATTACAAATTTTAATCTTTTTGGATTATGATCTGATCCTGGTATGTGACAGTTCACCTTTAAGTAACGATTAGAGAGGTTCTATAAATAGTTGTAGTCCATTATGATAGGAAGTAGAGGTAATGTGGTTTTCTGAGGTTCTCTGTGAGCAAACACCAAAATAAGTTGCTCACCAGTAGCCACGATGGAATTTGTATTTTAGTTGTATATCTTGTGCTGCCAGAGATCTGCTTCCAAAAATGCATCAGCTACAGAAGCTAATCAGTCCTCAGACCAAACAACTGTATTCAAGAACAGCATGTTACTTCATTTAAAGAACCTACATAAATTACATAAAGTTAATATATATTATATAAATTTAATGTAGTACCAAAATTCAGCAATTTATGTTCTGTGTAAAACTTTCAAATTCTGTTTTTGTTTTTCCATTTTACAATATTTCAATGGCTTGGCTTGATCAAAGAAAAAAACTATTCATTGTGCTAACAAATGTTAGAATAAGCAGTATTTATTTTTAAACACTTGTGGCTTGTCTCGGAGTATGGTTTGAGTCAGCCAGAGTCAACCAGATATTTTTGTCAAACCACAAATGGCCTTCACAACACACATAAGGTGCCAAGATTTCTCGATTGTGCCTGCCTGCTCTGTGTGAGTTTGGAAACTGCTAAAATCTGCCAAAATATTAGGTCTGTGTTATTTTAGACAAACTATTTCTATGTGTCTATCTTCTCTCTATTTCAGTTTTTTTTTTAATTTATTCTTCTCTCACATGACAGCACAAGACTTTAAAGTCGCTGCATGTCTGTGGTGTGTCATGGGTAGATACCATAAACTGAAGAAACTGATAAGGACAGCTGGGGTCAGATAAAGGGTGTAGGGCCCACAATGAATCAGTATGGGAGGGGACAAGCATTGAGTGAGTGGCAGTGCCAATGGACAGCTATATTCAGACAATTTCACAGAACTATTTGGGGGAAAAGTGCCCAGCACATTGCTTTAAAGGACCACTATAGTCACCCAGACCACTTCAGCTCAATGAAGTGGTCTGGGTGCCAGGTCCCGGAGGTTGTAACCCTGCGGCTGTAAACATAGCAGTTTCAGGCGCATTCGGCTCCACTCGAGAGCTGACGTCGGAGGGGGAGGAAAGGTCACCAGCGCCAAGGTAGCCCAGGGCTGGATAAAGGTAAGTGGTTTTAACCCCTTCAGCCCAGCGGGAGGGGTGCCCTGAGGGAGGGGGGACCAAACGATTATATAGGGTCAGGAAAACGAGTTTCTTTTCCTGACACTATAGTGATCCTTTAATAGAAATTGACTGGCCTGAGCTTAGGCATGTGGTTCCTAATACCTCTCCATTAGGACTGCATCTCTATTGAGCACCCTGCAATTAAAACTCACCAAAGGGCATTATAAGAAATATACAAAACGTGGCTGCAGGTAACATTCATCCAAAGTCTACAGGAGGTTCCAGGAGACTGACGCATTTTGAATGCGGCTCCCTAACACCAGCAAATCATAAAGAATATCCTGGAAATTACACACACAATCTGATGAGCTCTTAAACGGCCAGCACCTGACCGGCCCCAATAATTCTTGCTAAACAGGCCGGTCAGGTGCTGGCCGTTTAAGAGCTCACCGGGCCCCTGTGACATCAGCTGGCAGGAAGGAAGTGACAGACTTCACAGAGAGCCTCCTCGGAGGAATTGAGGGAGGAGGATGGAGGCAGCAGAGGAGAACAGAGCAGCGGCTGGAGTGAGCCGTTGCTGCATGCTCAATTCCACCAGCCTTAGCCAGGACCAGAACCACCTTCATGGACACACAAGGTAAGTTAGCAGGAGGGTGACTGCAAATGTATAAAGTATGACATGTCTGGTGTCAGACTGTGCACATGTCAATATGTGTACGAGTCATTGTGTATCTGAGTGTGTCAGTGTGTGTATGTGAGTGTCAGTGTATGTATCTGAGAGTACGTGCCAGTGTGTGTATCTGAGTGTAAGTGTCACGTGTATGTGCGCGTGGGGTTGGGTGCATAGTAGCTCGTGAAGCCACCTCCCTGAAATGCATTTTTGTATGTTGGGATGTCTGAGGTAATAATTAAAGGAACACTATAGGGTCAGGAACACAAACATGTATTCCTGACCATATAGTGTTAAAACCACCATCTAGCCCACCTGGGCCCCTCATCCCTCCCTAAATATAGCACAATCTTACTTGTATTGAAGCCTGAAGCTGTAGCTCTGCATGCGGTTTGCCTCAGAATAGCAAGCTGTCTGCTGACATCATCAGAAGTGGTGGCCTGATCCAATCACAGAACTTCTCCATAGGATTGGCTGAGACTGACAAGGAGGCAGATCAGGGGAAGAGCCAGCACAATTTGAATCAATGAATCTCTATGAGGAAAGTTCAGTGTCTGCATGCAGAATGAGGAGATACTGAATGTTTGGATGCATTTTAGGCAGCCATGACCCATGAAGGATTTATAACCAACATCTGAGGAGTGGCCAGTGAAGTTATCACTGGGCTGTAATGTAAACACTGCATATACATACACACACACACACACATATATATACACACAAATAAATATATATATATATATATATACACACACACACACACACACACACATATACACACACACACACACAAATATAAATATATATTTATTTATTTGTGTACGGCACATTTCGAGGACGTAAGGATTAATAATAAATAAGCAATAGTAGTAACAGCAAAGTCAGTTGAGGTGTGCCGAAACTGACGTGAGGTTAGACCTGTAAAAGAGGGACCACCTGGGTCATATGAGAATAAATAGAGGGTGCGGTGGGAGGGTCACTTCCGAGATCGTCAAAGACAGGTAAGCAGGAGCTCACTGGGTTTAAGTAGGGTTCCATGTACCTTCCACAATTACAGGCCAAGCCTTCTATTTGTGTACGGCACATTTCGAGGAAGTAAGGATTAATAATAAAGAAGCAATAGTAGTAAGAGCAAAGACAGTTGAGGTGTGCCGAAACTGACAGGAGGTTAGACCTGTAAAAGAGGGCAAAATATAAGAAGCGATTCTTACAAGTCAGATACATTTATACAGCAGGTCATTATTTAGACAGTTAACAGAAAGTCAATCTTATTTCTTTCTCAGGATTAGGGATTTATTTGTTGTATGCAGATGATTTCCCCCGACCCATATTTTAATGATGTGAGTTGGTACGTGATTACCGGAAGCAGCTGTGGCTGCTCCAATGCGGAATAAATGGCCCGAGAAGGAATGAGGGTTATGTCCTAGTCGGAGTGATATCGTACAAATGTAAAGCATAAAACGTTTATTGGTTAGGGGTTTCCCTTGAAAAGCTACTAGTGGGGAATCAGGGATGGAAGTGAGTTGAGATTCCAAAAGATTATCCAAAATGTGGATAGGACCTGATTTGGTAGAGGTAGGTTAATATTTCATCTCTACTGGAGGACCAGTATGGCTAGTTTTGGTATGAGTAATAGACAAATGTTTATGCCTGTGAAGTAAGGTTTGATAGTATTGTAAACTAATTTAGGAGAAAAGAGGCAAAGTTGTAAATGCCACCATAGTTACAAATAGAAACATTTATCACACAACACGAACAAACCTTTAAACAACTGATACGCTCTTGGAATAGGCTTTCTTAAATTAAGGTATAAACCAGCCTGTGCGAGCGACCTACTATGGAGCAACAGAGTATTTAACACATAATTAGGACTGTAAAGCTTGGATTTTCCTTGGACTGCGAGTTTGCTGATGGATGACCTCCGAAAAACTCCAGCAATTAGAGTGTGGGAGAGCATCAGCTGCGTTACCTTGAATGTGAACATAAGTTATGCAGAATTGAAGATTTGCCGCTAGCCAGGTAAGACTCCTTACCAAGTTCATAATCGAGAGGGACTGAGAGCGGCCTTTGTAAACGATATTATATATCGCCAAGAGATTAGAAAAGTATCTGACCGACTGCCCTCTCCACTCTTTGCCCCGTATATGTGTAGCTGCTACAATTGTGTAGATTCAAATAGTGCTGAGGTGGTATTGAAATTTATTTGCGAGGTAGACTTAATTGGCCAAGAGACGTGTACCAATTTGTAACCAAAATTTGCTGCATAATCTACGGCACCTGATGCGTCAGTCCGGACCATAGGGGAATCGTCGGAAACAGGGGGATCAAGTAGTGACCTGCCATTCCAAGAGGACAGGAACAGACACCACTTTTTTAATATCAGCTCTAGCTGGTTTGTCTAAGAGAGCTGTGGAGTCATCGACAGGGAGACCATGCAAGCAAGAGAGGATTCTGGAAATTAAAGACTTACCTTGTGGAATTATTCTCCCCGCAAAATTGAGTGAACTGGATAGTGACTGTAGCTGATTCCTGGTGCAAGTGTCTTGTGATGTGCAGATGTTGATGTAAGAAAGAATTCTATCTACTTACACTTGTGGAAGGTCGGCCTGCATAGAAATAGAACTGAGTGTAAACCCCGGGAATGTGATCTCTGTGTTTTTGTCCGGGCTATGGGTACTCCTAATCTTTGAACTGAGTGAACATGTGATTCAGGCTGTGTGGCGTGCTTTGGTGTGGTTCGATGGTGAGGAAGTTGTCTATGTAGTGTAAGACTACTGGACATCTGCATAGGTTCCGTAGGAGCCAGGTTTAAGGTTTCGGCGAAGATATCGCATAACTTGGGCTACATATGAAGCAGAATGTTGGTCTGGTAACGAAATAGTGGCTGTCTTCCCACTTAACTCCATGCAGATGCCAGATTGACTGAAGAATGGGTAGTAATTTACACGTGTTAGTAAAGTCTGATTTACATAACCAGGCAGCCTTCCCGGAATGAATGATTGCTTGTATGGCCTCGTTAATTCTGGCGAACTGAAGGAAAACTTATGACAGGGACAGAGTATTTAAGCTAGGAGAAGTGGGTGAGAGTGAGGTGCAGAAAAATCAAATGATAAGTCTCTTTAAAATGTAAAATTCCCTGAGGCGATTCCTAGGGGTTTGTCCTCCAGGAGGTGTAAAGGTAGTGTTGTGAAAGGCCCTATCAAGAAACCATTGATGATTTCATTAAGTAAGAGTTTTGTACTCTGATGGGAACTGTGAGTGCTGACTGTAGGATGGGGTGTTCCAAAATACCTATGTGGAGTGACACAAACCCTGTGTAAAACCAGTTAGTAGACGTGAGAAATTCTACCAGATATAAAGAAGGATGAGTAGACAGGTAGCGTTATAGATTAGGAAAGTTTATTGACGTGGAAGATTTTAGGGTACCGCCTGTAGGGGCACATAGTTTTTGGCGTGTGCACTGAAACAAAGTGAGCCCATGTGAATAAGCCTACCAGCACTATAACTATAACCACCGGCATAGAAATTATTGCAGATTTGTGCTTCACCTAGAAACCAAATTGACCTGCCTACTTTGTCTTAGCAAAATCCCTCTGGGATGTGTTAGACTGATAATCAGTGTTGGCTTACTGGTAGAGGGAATAGCTTCGTTTCCAGGATGAAATTTGATCGCATGGGCTGTTGCTGAGCTTATGGCGCAGGAAGGTGTTTTGAGACCCGAAAAATGCCTTCGAAACCATTCCGTGTGTAACTGACGCCAGTTGGTGTTTGTATAGTACTCTGTGAGCCTGAACTGAGATGGGTGCTGGTAACTGACAGAACGTCTCCTTATATAGAAACTTAAGACATGCTAAGGAAGTGAGGAAGATGACTTTGTTAGTATAGATCTGCAGTGACCCAGTGACTAGAGTAGTGCCTACAGGCAAAATTGTATTAACTAGCTTATGTTGGTGACAGGTGACACCCTGACTACTTGCCAAGTGGCTTTGAGAGGCTCTACCTATGATTTGGCTCATGGGGCTTTTGTGCCACTGAGGTGGGTGGCGGGGTGTTGGCCTCTCGGTGACATGTAAAAGATTGTAAAATCGATTGGCCATGACGGGTGAGGCCCTAACTATGACTTGATGTAATGCTATAACTATGCGTTGGGCCGATTGGGCGCGAACCTCTGAGCGGAAGGCTGATTGTATGCCTTGCAGGACCACTTGACTTATAGGCGAGGAGGCCTACGAGACCATACATAAATTGGCGAGAGCTTAAACCTTGTCCTAACCCCAACTGGTTTTATTTCGTTAACATACCTGCTGATTGTCCTGTATAACGTATACTGTAGTGCAAAGAATGATCCGTATCCTGCTAACAGGTTTGAGCTTTGGTGTTTAGCGGTCTTGTAAAAGTGTGTAAAGTGTATAATTGTGCACAACACCCTACCTACTGACTGACACCCTAACTACCAACATTACATTGACAACACCAAAACTACTGTACGACATTATAATTGTAACACCATAACCATTACCAATTGATATTGCAACTATAACACCATGATTATCTAACTGTACAATAATTATTAACCGTACCATAACTACTGACGGTAGAAACGAATTGTTGAAACATTATGTGATCGGTTAACGTTTGGTTATTGTGTAGATAATTGAATGATTTTGTTTTATATTCGGGCGACATCGTAATTTTGTACCACGTATGAGGATCCTGTGCGGCTTATCCTGGTAGGGTGATAACTTGAAACTAATGAGATTTATTTATAGTACATGTTACCAGAAGGAAATACATGAAATTTAGGTAGGAATTTCCGAGGCCTACCTCTTTAAGTAATGTGGTGTATTTAACCCATAAGGCCCCTTAGCAATCAGTAACAGTAATTGTGCGATATTTAACAGGAGGGAAAAACGTACTTAATTGTCATCTTCTTTATATACAGCCTAGTGTAATTAGGAACATGATATGCCGGAGACAGGAGTAGAGCATGATATAAACTTATTAACACTCTTATATATCAATATTCACAATGCTGCATAAACGGAATGAACTTTAACTGCTAGGTATGAGGCAGTTTATACAAATAAACAAAAGTTTGTGCGAAAGTGTGACTGTGTGTATACTAATGGAAAAACATAAGCGTTTTATGCGAATTGATAATATATACGAAAGTTTAACCGAAATGCCAGTTAGCAATGCACAAGACTGAATCTAAGCATAATCTTACCCTGATTAGCATACATATATTTATAAAACACATTAGCTATGCTTTGAGGAGAAATATTAATAAAATTATACCTTAACTGCCGTCAGGACATACTGATTTCGTAGAAAATAAGCACGTTTTTAAAGAATGACACAATAAATGCTTTGACATTGAAAGCTGTTTAAATTGAATGAAAAGCTTTACCAGTAGTGATGTCCCGAACGGTTCGCCACGAACTGTTCGCCACGGACTCATCATTGAGTAAACTTTGACCCTGTACCTCACAGTCAGCAGACACATTCCAGCCAATCAGCAGCAGACCCTCCCACCTCCTGGACAGCATCCATTTTACATTCATTGTGAAGCTGCATTCTTAGTGAGCTGTCCAGGAGGTGGGACGGTCTGGGAGGGAGGGTCTGCTGCTGATTGGCTGGAATGTGTCTGTTGACTGTGAGGTATAGGGTCAAAGTTTACTCAATGATGAGTCCGCGGCGAACCGTTCGGGACATCACTATTTACCAGCGCTGTTTCAACCAGAGTTTTAACTTCTACTGCAAAACCAGCAAGTTAAAATAAAAGACAGTTTATAACTCCCATATGAAAGTGACGAACAGAAGAATGAAAAATACAAGTTGCAAAATAAACGAACATTTGCCATCCATTAACTGAAATTTACCAATCAATATTGAAAACCGCAAGGTGGCGATATTAGCAAAACAAATTGACTGGTATACAAAAGCTGAAAATTAGCATAAATGCAGGGAATAGTGGTGCTACCGAATGCAGCACTACCAGGGAGATGACCACGAAAAAGGCCTGCACGTTAGTATAGGTGGTAAAGTATAGAAGCGTTCGGTTAAACGAAGCCGGTACTCGGCAATTAACAAAGGGGATCCCTTTTTTTTTGTTTTTGTTTTTTTGGGGGGGGAGAAGCCCTACCTCTTTAAATGGAGTAGTGTATTTAACCAAGAAGGCTTCTGTTGCAACCAGTGACCGTATTCGTATGATCTTTAACAGGAGGGAAGAAAATGATAGTTGACATATTATTTAAATATAGCCTTGTGTAAATTGGACCAATTAGATGCAGCAGCGGAGCATAAATAAAAAATAACATGACATACTTATATAGCAATAAGCACTTTATTTATTGTTTAAATTACACAGTGAATGTAACCATATGACATCCTGATAAGGGTATTGCTGTACGTTTTAACTTAGGCATAAATAACAAGTATAAGACTATGTACTGAAAGAATTGTTTAAGTAAAACGAAATGAAACACAAAATGCCGTTTAAATTGACAAAAAATGCTTTCCCCATGCTGTATTTAACCAAAATGACCTTGACTTGTTAGTTATGCTAATGCAGATAAACAAAAGTCTATGCGAAAGAGAGGATTACACGAGCGGCTGCTAAGTGTGTTCTAATAGGAACGACCGCGTTGTATGCGAACGGAGCTGTAGACGGAAATTTTGCCGAAACACTAGTTAGCACGAACCGCTTTCAGTGACCTGAAGGATTTAACATGAGCTATATAGACGAAAGAAACCGTGTAGCCGAACGTGTGAGTAATTGACAAGTATGAGGAGTGCACGAATGATGCTATATAACTTACGATTAGCCGTTCGTGCGCTGGCTACCCTCGTTATACTCATGAACACAAAGCAGAGAGAGAGATGCAGACGGACTACCGGCGGGTGGGAAAATGACGTCAGGGTCCAGTGAACCGGAAGTAAACAGAATCACTTCCGAGATCGTCAAAGACAGGTAAGCAGGGGCTCACTGGGTTTAAGTAGGGTTCCATGTACCTCCCACAATTATATATACACACACACACACACACTACATAACTGCATATATATATCTAAAGAAGAGGTGCACTAGGTTTCAAATGGTGACGTTTTCAAAGTATATAGATAGACACACACACAGAAATATTAGACTTGTGGAAAAATTAGTTTGAGCCTGTTTTTCAGAATAAAATTATTTTCAAACCAGACTTACATGAATCAATGTGCCTGGGAATTACCTGTGGAGCCATATTCAATGAATAAGGATCTATAGGTAAATCCTGGGAAAATCATAGGTATATTATATGCATATGTCTATGCACACTCTTACAGCCAAACACATGCTTATACACACGTTCCTTGTGAGATGGGCAAAGGTGGATGATAGAAGGGCTTGGATCATTCTCACATACTCCAAAAAGGTATGGGGTTTCTTACTTACAGATAACATACAGAAAAAAAAAACGCCATTATAACTTCTCAAATATTGAGAGCCTGCACTAGCACTCAATTAACCATTGTCATGCCAAGAAGTCTACATATCGCCAGTTCATATAATTTCATTAACGTAACTGATGTGGAAACAAAGCTATAGAGCATTACTTTAATAACCTCCCCAATGCCAAATACATGTTGTAAAACCCTACATAGTCAACCTTCATTAACCTGTTTACAGAACATCAACAGGTCCCACAGGGCTGAAGAATTTACACATGTTGAGGCCAAATCTGAACTTTAGCAGAAATAAAAAGATCAATAAATAAGGACCTTGTTTGTTGCAATTTAGATGTCAGTAATCTGCAATGTCATTCTAGTAGCCCTTCACTTTCCAGACTACTTGCAACATTTCACTCCATAAACCATTTAGCTGGCTGACAGAAAGCCTACCATATTAACCCCTTAAGGACACATGACGGAAATATTCCGTCATGATTCCCTTTTATTCCAGAAGTTGTGTCCAGTTCATGCCACACAATATGAAGAGCGGTATCTCAATAACCTCCTCCATGGAGAGAGCATGCATTGCAACACATTAAATCCCTGTGGTCCACAATACCTTGAGATGCATTCAGTTTATAGGATTTGTAGTTGAGTGCATGTTGTGAAAGAGACATGCAGCAGAGCTGTATTCTCTCTTACATAGTTATTCCCTAAACACCAAATTTTGTTCAAATGGTCAAATCCAGTAAAAATGACCGAATTCTGCCAGCAGATTTACTAAAGCCAAATATGGTCTGGATTCAGGTAGTCCGACCGATTCTATAAAATTAGTTTCTAGGAAAATAACCAATACCTGCATCCAACTGATTTATAGGAAAGGAATCAGAGATTTATTAATGACGACATGGCGGCTGAAGATAAACCAGATGCATCTGGGAGGATATATGTTCACATCCTGCCCAGCTGCTGGTCCTTCCCATGAATGTTTAAAGTAGTGATACCCATGGGTGAGGGCACATGGGAGGACTATGTGTCCCCTACACCCGTTATTTCATGGGAATAGGGTCATTTCTGGTGACTGAGCAAAATGCATTTAAATATTTAGTGGATATGTCACCACTTGCCAAATAGCAGGTGGAGGCATATGCACTCTCCATTATAGTAATATGAAGGTCTTATTGACCTCATAGGAGTTTTATTTATATATTTTATAATTAATGTGGTGGCTGGCTAGCAAGAGCCAGCCATCATATAATTAAGCTTTCTGCTGCAGAGGGATTCTAACTATTTATGTGCTGGTTGCAAGTGCTGTCAGTAGACAAGTAGTTGTTTTTTGTTTGTTTTTTTACACAGGCACGAAGTTAAAGCCTCCAGAGCCAGATTTAATTAATTCTGTCAGGATTTCAGCCATCCAACAGAGTCTGGTCCGGCTGAAAACCAGACCAAATACAGGCCCATTAGGTACCAAAATTACAAATCCCAGACATTGATGAATTCCATTAACAATGTCTATATTTTGCAGTCCATATGGCCGGATAATGCAGTGAATGGTTTTGCCATTTCAGACTGATTAATCCATAAGGGCAGGGGTATACCCAACTGTAGCAAGAGAACCCATATGCACATGGTACATTTTTGAGACCTGGGTGGGGACCAAACGAATGGCAAGTTACCAAGTTTCTCTAAGCTTCTGCACGTTCTCGTATTCTGTTTTTGTCACATAAAAATCTTGTGTGAAAATTAACATTGTAATGTATGTCATTTTTTTACGAGGTATGGTTTGTCATTGAACTAAACTAAGGTTGATTGGAAAGTATAATGGTTCTTTCCAATTTATTGATTTTTTTTAATGTTTTTAATTAACCCCTTAAGGACCGAGGACGGTTCAGGACCGTCATCGGCATTTTTGCGTTGCCGACCGATGACGGTCCTGAACCGTCCTAACGGTTTCCGTTACTTACCTGATCGCCGTCGTTCCCCCGGCGGCGATCAGCGTGGCTCCGGTTGTGGGGAGACTGCCTGCAGCCCAGACAGTCTCCCCACGGCAGATTAGGACCCCTGTGGCCATGTGATCGCTTAACACAGCGATCACATGGTCACAATAGGTGTCCATGTGTCTGCCTGCAGGGGGACTGTCTGTGCTGACAGGCAGTCTCCCTGCTTGTGTAAAATCAGAAAAAAAAAATAAAGTTAGTGTTAATTAAAAAAAATAAAATAATTATATATGTGTATATATGATATATAGACATATATTATATTTATATAATATATGTCTATATATCATATATATAATGTCATACTAAGTGTATTTTTATATTAATATGTACTTATATTAATATAAAAATACACTTATAATTAAATTACACACGTATATATATAATATATATAATAACTATATATTTGTATATATATATTATTATAAAATATAAATAATAAGTAATTTAAATTAAATAAAACATTTTTTAAATAATAATAAAAAATTTAAAAAAAATTATATAGCTATATGAAATTTTATTCTAACTGTATTTTAAAATTAATATATATATATTTATATCAAAATACACTTAGAATGAATTTGTATATATATCTATGTATATAAAAATAAATAAAAATAATAAGAAATATACATACGTCCATATACAAAATTACATAAATAATTATATAAATATACACGTAGACTTCAAATATATAAATATGCATATATATTTAAATTCTACGTGCGTATTTATGTAATATTTTTACATAATTCAGTAATTTTATTGATTGCAATTTGAGGGACCTGCCTGCCAACCCAGGCCGAAATTCCAGAGAATTTAATTTGCAAGCACTGTATTTTACCCTGTAACGTTCTACGACACCCTAAAACCTGTACATGGGGGGTACTGTTTTACTCGGGAGACTTCGCTGAACACAAATATTAGTGATTCAAAACAGTAAAACATATCACAGCGATGATATTGTCAGTGAAAGTTACTTTTTTTGCATTTTTCACACACAAACAGCTTTTTTACTGATGATATAATTGTTGTGATACGTTTTCCAGTTTTTAAACACTAATATTTGTGTTCAGCGATGTCTCCCGAGTAAAACAGTACCCCCCATGTACAGGTTTTATAGCATGTTTGAAAGTTACAAGGTCAAATATATGGGTCAAATATTTTTACATTGAAAATGGCCAGGTTGGTTACTTTGCCTTTGAGAGCGTATGGTAGCCCAGGAATGAGAATTACCCCCATGATGGCATACCATTTGCAAAAGAAGACAACCCAAGGTATTGCAAATGGGGTATGTCCAGTCTTTTTTAGTAACCACTTGGTCACAAACACTGGCCAAAATTAGCGTTCAATTTAGTTTTTTACTTTTTTCACACACAAACAAATATGAATGCTTACTTTGGCCAGTGTTTTCGACTAAGTGGCTACTAAAAAAGACTGGACATACCCCATATTGAATACCCTGGGTTGTCTACTTTAAAAAAAATATGTACATGTGGGGTGTTATTCAGAGATTTATGACAGATAATAGTGTTACAATGTCACTATTGATAAATTTTAAAAATGTATGTTTTGAAACCGCAATATTCTACTTGTACCTATAGCCCTATAACATGCAAAAAAAAGCAAAAAAGCACGTAAACACTAGGTATTTTTAAACTCAGGACAAAATTTTGAATCTATTTAGCAGTTTTTTTCATTCGCTTTTGTAGATGAGTAAAAGATTTTTCAAGTAAAAGTCAAAAAACATGTATTTTTTTCAATTTTTCATCAGATTTTTGTATTTTTTTAAAATTAAAATACATGAGATTATATAACTAATGGTATGTAAAGAAAGCCCCTTTTGTCCTGAAAAAAACAATATATAATTTGTATGGGAACAGTAAATGAGAGAGCGGAAAATTCCAGCCAAACACAAACACCACAAAAGTGTAAAAATATGTCTGGTCGCAAATGTACAACATCGCAAAAACAGTCCAGTCCTTAAGGGGTTAAAGGGACACTATAGTCACCTGAACAACTACAGCTTAATGTAGTTGTTCAGGTATGATCTATAGCTCCCTGCAGGCAATCTAATGTAAACACTGTATTTTCATAGAAAATACAGTGTTTACATTGATTGATAGGAATACCTCCAGTGGCCGTCACTCAAACGGCCACCAGAGGGACTTCCTGTCATGTAGGGCCCTAAAAAGGCCTTGTACACGTCAGGCGTATTAAAATACGTCTGACGTGTGCAGGAGAGAGAAGGCACTGTGTGCGCACCTTCTCTCTCCTGCCTGTCAGCAGCGGAGAGGGGGCAGGCAAAGACCGCGAGCTGAGCTGTCAGTCAGCTCAGCTCGCGGCCGCGCACACCACCCATGCGCCTTACTGCGCTCAAGACTTTAGAGGGCGGCATTCTGAAGTATGTGCGCATGTGCGGCGAAGCCGCGCATGCGCACAAGGGAGCAATGACACTTCCAAATGGAAGCGTCTGATTGCTCCCTGCTCGCGCCCGCCTATTTAGGCATTTTGACGAAATAGGGGGCGCGGCTTCACGAGGCTCCCGGCGCTGGAACCAGGTGAGTAAAACGTGTTGGCTGGAGAGTCCCTTGAATACATTTTCAATAACAACACAATAATAAATAAAACAAATTAATAATCGCAATAATAACAGGGTAATAATTGTAACTAACATCATCCGTTTCTAAAAAATAGATAAATATATACACAAACATTATATATACATATACTTACATACACACAAAGTAATATACTGAACAACTAAACAGTAAAGGTTAAGAAAGCCTTATATTAAAAAATTATAAATAAAAACAAACAATTTCAATGCTTATATGAATCAGGTTATAGTTTGTATATAGTGCCGTTTGGTTGGATGTGGTGTAGATGATACTTATAAGCCAAAACGTACTTTGACATCTCTTTTCTCAATTTATTGATATCTGTGTGAAATATTACAAAAAGATATATAGATTCTGTACTTCTCCATTCACTCAATGAATTAATGATACTTCATTTACTAATCCAAGCAGGAAACATCTTAGCTTTTATAAACAATGTAAACCGGCATTAAAGTTTAAAATCACATATGACTCTTCAG
The DNA here is from genome assembly GCA_933207985.1 of Pelobates cultripes. Lineage (NCBI taxonomy): Eukaryota > Metazoa > Chordata > Amphibia > Anura > Pelobatidae > Pelobates > Pelobates cultripes. The sequence goes on along the minus strand of OW240917.1, from coordinate 118,107,352 downwards.
TTGCTTTATTTCCTGACGTGATGCATGCATTAAAAAAATCCCGGTGCAGTGCGACTGACAGTACCTGTTGTGAAGCTCCTGGCAGAGGTGCAGTATGCATTGCATGGGATATTGGGAAGAGGGCAAGACTGTAAGTGAGGGCACTCTCAGAATAGATTGTACAATCAAAATAGAAATGTTGTAATCTTAGCAATGGAAACATTGCAGACTGCGGTGTCTGAAATAGGAGAACCTGGTCTGAGTTTTCCCTCTTTCTACAACCTTCAACCCTGTTATTCAGTATCTTTTCTGGGTGTAAGACAACAGAAAGCCTGCCAGATTCCCTGCCGCCAAAAGATATAAAAAACTGTGAGCCATACCAATTTCACTCTCCAACCCATACAATTTCATAAGTGACGTATTACAGGAAGTGCTGTAGAAGCAGGGAATGTCTCAGACTTGTGGCAGGGACAGAAGAGTTAAGAACAGAGGATAATCAGAAAATAGCTTGGAATATACTGTGCAAAAACAAACATCTAGGCTAGGGTAAAGGCACACTATGTTACTCATTTAAGCGGTCATCTATTTCTCGTTCTACCACCAATACAGCAAACTAAACCAGTCTAATCTGTTTTACTGCATTACTGAAATTATTTGAGTTTCGTACGGTTTACTTCTTCAAAACATTTTATATTGAAAGAGGAACTTTATTTAAAGAGAACAGCCACTTCCCAGGTTGTTTAACATTATATTTAATTATCCCTTTATTTAACAAATATGTATTTATAAGGCGTGAAAAAATTAAATGTAAATATAGAAAGCGACACATCTTTATCCTGCAACTTGGTGTCACCGTCTTAGCTCCCCTCCATTATCACATTTGTGTTACTATAGGAGCTCATATATCTAGCAGAATGTGGCATGACATGTTCATTTTTAAAAGAAAACTAGACTAAAGAAACCCTAAAGATATAAATAAAAAAAATACAAATAAGAATATTTTGCCATGTTAGAGTACTGGATACGTTGGAATCATTGTTTATTATGATGTTTCCAGAAATTGGTGATAGCATTACTATAGTATACACTATCCATTATTTTTCAAAATAAGAGATAAAAATGTAGTCCAGCAAATGAAACATTATATTAAGAGTAATCTACATTATTATGGGCACTCCTCAACCCTGAACTTTTCCTAGTCACACTAGTACATTGCAACAAGAACTTTTTTTTTTTTTTTTATTGTTCAAGCATTTAAAAATAGCTAAAAGCTAAAATTATGTTCTTACATTAATCACAGAACAATAATTAGTTTCTCCCTAAACAATGTTAAAAGAAAATAACAGAGACGTCCTGCACATCCATCGCAGTGCCAAATAATTGTGTGAATGATTACAGGTTATAAAAGTTGTCTAATATAAGAAAAACATTCCAAAGTCATCGTATTTAGATTTCCTGTACAGCAGGTTATACACCATTTGGTTAATGTAAAGGGCAGACAGAATTTGGGAGTTAACAATCACATTACACTGTCACAAAGACTGAAAGGGCTAGGTTGTGGTAGTAAAGGATGGTAATTTGGCGAGTTCACACGCTCTGCGTGTGAATCACCACAATGTCTAATGATCTTTTCCTATCAGCTGGGAAATGGTACTCCTTTGTTCAAAGTCCTATTTATTTGGCTTACATTATTACAAACAAATTCTAGCAAGTTAGATGTTAAAGGAACATGAAAACAAATGTGTAGTCTCACTGCTTTAGTGCCCGAGTCAAGGTTTAGGGACCCCCACCGCAAAGCTTAAAGATGTATTTTACTAGCCTTTTATCCCATGCCTTGCCTCTTTCTCCATTAAAGGCTAGTGGGCATGTGCAGCACCAATCACATGAACTCTATGATCATCTGATTTTAATAGCCAAGTTTTACTTGACAGCCACTAGGGGTATTGAAACACTGCAATGTAAACATTAACATTCCTGTAGAATGGCAGTGTTTTACATTGCAGGGCTAAAGCAAGAGGTCATGGTACCCAGACCATTTCAATGAGATTTAGTGGTCTGGTAGCCTATATTATCCTTTTTTTTTTTTGCCTTCTTTTGGATAAGAAGCAAAAACAGACGTGAGAAAGACGCATGTCTCTTTTATATATATATATATATATATATATATTATATATATATATAGCACAGTTACATAGACAGAAAAGAGACATGCGACTTTCTTACATATTATATATTATTTAGTTCCATGGAAATTTGAGGAACCTCTCTGAGCTGGAGGGGGAGAGACTTTGCATTGTGCAAGTTAAGTTTTTAAAGATTTTTAAAAAGCATGATTCTGAATCAGCTGCACTCATGCATCATAGATGTAGAAAGCCTCACTTTAGACACCGTCTAGACAAATGTTTTGCATTCTTTATGCATATTCTACAGCACTGGCATATTACACTTGTATTTAAGAACTGCACCTTTGAATAAGTGGTAATTACAGGTGGTGGGGGGGGGGGGGTTGATTTAGAGCAAGTATTGCTAATATTTGGATATTTGAGGGAGTCACACAGACACATTTAGATACAAATGTTTTAGGAACCTTTCAATGCACGCTTATATAGAGAACCTAACAATGGACACAAAAAGGTATGTCGCAAAGAGTGATCAGAAATTTAGCGAATATTGGGCTCTATCCCAGCAGTGTCATATTTCAATCTGGAGAAAAGCATAACAATCTGCTTCAAATGCAGGGGAGCTGTAACTAAATCCATTATGTAATATCGCAGAATATCTACACTTCTCAGGCAGCAAACATTTAATGCAACATCCAAGCTTCTATTCTGTCAATAATATTGTTGAAGGGTTACTCCAACCAACATGCCCACTTCAGTGATTTGATGAGGTCATGGTGCTAGGAGTCTATGTGCAGTGTTTCTGTTTGGTTTGCTACACCCCAACATGATTCCGGGCTTCCTAACGTGAATTCTGTGCACATTTTACATCTGCCGTCAATGCGCACAGCACAATGGTGACAGATGTAAAGATCTTTTCCATTGCGGGAAGGTAGCTCTCCCTTCCCTTCCACCTTCTGTGAGCTCCCTACCGCCTCCCTCAACTGACAGGAGGTTTTCCCAGTCCTGGATTTCAGGTAAGCTGTAAACATTTTTTTTTGGTATTAATGATTCAGCACCAATGATAATTACATCTACATTAAATGTTTCAGAGTTGATTGGAAATTTTTTTTTGTTTCCGAGCAACCAGTTAGAACTTAGAGCAGAAAGTAATTTGGTCAATATTTACACATGATTTGCAACAACATTTTTCTTTGTACAAACTATGGAGATAAGATTTAATTTTCCACATATTTTGCTTCTTTCATGGATGCAAAGGTTAAAGGGACACTATTGTCACCAGAACAGGTTAATGTAGTTATACTGGTGTCTACAGCTTGTCCCAGCAGGTTTTTCAAAACTCTGTATTTCTTAATTTCAATTGTAGGAAATCAATTACACTTTTGATGTATTTGGAACCATAAATAAAATATACATAACACAAGATACAGATTGAAATCAGTTATGGCGGGCAACATAGTTAAGGGTTCGGATAGCCAAGGCTCAATTAGTTTTGTAATGCTTGTCCCAATTCTAAATTGAGAGAAGGGCTCAAGTGTATGTCTGCAGAACTGTGTTTAAAAGACTCTTTAGAGCAGGGGGCCAGGGTTCCCAATTAATTTTTCCCATGGAACCCTCCCCCCTCCCCCCCAGGTCAACGTGTGTATATCTGTGTGTGTGTGTGTGTGTGTGTGTGTGTGTGAGAATATATCTGACACACAGATACACACAGTGTATATCTGTGTGTCAAATTGTGTGTATGTGCCAGTGTGTATGAATCTGACACACAGATACACACACTGGCAGATAGCAGCACATAAATACACACACCTCGTGCCAGTGTGTGTATTTTTTTTGTGTGTGTGTGCGCGCGTGAATATATCTGACACACAGTGTGTATCTATGTTTCAAAGTGTATGTATCTGTGTTTGTATGCTCGCGTGTGTGTGTATGTATCTAACACACAGACACACACAGTGACATATACACACTGACACACTCGGATACACACACACACTGGCACATACACTTAGATACACACAGTCTCTGACAGACACACATACAAACAAACGCATTCACCCTCTCACTGACAAGAACAGATACATTCTCACTGACAAACACATACACTCTCACTGACAAGCCCACATATACTCTTTGACAGACACACAAACACACATAAAACCCCCTAACAGAAATGCATACAATTTATTTATTTTTTTAATTTTATTCCACCCAGTCCCCCTACCTTTAGGAGTAATGGCATGGGGTCCCTAGGGTCCAGTGGGGCTGCTGAGCGTGCATTCCCTGGGGTCCAGTGGGGCTGCTGAGTGGCTGGCGGCAAGGTAGCAGTAATCTCCCTGCTCAGCTCCCTGGTGCGCCTCTTAGTGATGCCGGAGTGACATCATATTCCGGCTTCAGCATCACTGCTGTGCACGCGAGGGAGATCACTGCTCACTGTAACCCAGGTTCCCTGGAACACCAATTGGGAAACGCTGCTCTAGAGGGTATTCTGTACCACTCTATAATACAGTACATTCTTTGAGGAGTGATTGTGCTGTACATAGTAGCTAATTTGAAGCTTTTAATATTCGTGATAATGTTCTACTGTTGTTGTAGTATAGTTCCATGCGTGAAGCTCAATGTAGTGTACTGGAATAACTGTGGGTGTAAGGGTAGTTAGCATAGGCGTGCGCATGGGGTGTGCCGGGGCACGCCTATGTATCGAGACCGGCAGGGGAGATCTCAGGATCCCCCCTGTCGCCTCATGCAGCGCCGGCTCTGCTCTCAGCCTCCCTCCCCACAGGCAGGGAGGGAGGCAGGAGAGGACCCGGGGAGCTCTTCCCATCAGCTCCGCCGGGTTCCTCTCGCGAGATCTGAGCGTTGCCGCATTTACCGCGGCAACACTCAGATCTCGCGAGAGTGAACTCTAGCCCTGCAGGCTAGAGTTCACTCTCACCACTAGGACCACCAGGGATCCCCCCCTTCCCTGGCATAATGTAACAAGGGAGGGGGGGATATTAAGCAATCTGCCCCCACCTCCAATGGACCACCAGGGAAGGCAGCAGCACGGTCCCCCCTCCCTACATAAGGTAAGAAGGGAGGGGGGATCTTTATTAACTAATCTGCCCCCACCTCCACCCCCACAAATCACCCAAACAGCACCCACACACACACACACACACACACACACAGCACCCACACATACACCACACAAACAGAACACATCACACACAGCACACTAACAGTACCCTCACAAGCGCACACACACACAAACAGCCACATAGCACACTACCAGCACCCTCACACACAGCAGTGTGTGTATATATATATATATACACACACACACACACACACACACACACATACATACAAACATATACGTGGCGTGTGCTTTAGGGTGCACACCCTAATGCAATAGGCTGCGCACGCCTATGGTAGTTAGTAGGGTGAGGGGAAGTAGGTAGAATGGAGAGTTGCAGAAATGTAAGGGGTATAAGTGATCAGTAGTACAGGTGTCCACAATGTATCCCCTCTCCTCCTCCTAAATATAGCGTGAGTAAACAAGGGTAAAGAGGTTGTTTGGAGGGGAGCGTAACCTTTTACTTTTAGTATAATAATTATCAAGGAGTCTCCATCCAACCAAGGGTCCCATATATATTATGGAATGCCTTGGGAATGTCATGGATTTGAGAGGTTGATTTGTCCATGACTATGCTTTCTTGAATCTTTTTCACTATCATTGAGATGGAGAGAATCTGTAGTGGCCCATACTTCTCTTATTGCTCTGTAGGCAGCCAGTGCTATTCTCGCTGCAAGTTTGTTTTTGGCTCTTGTGAAAGGGTCGATATGATTTGAGAGCAAAAGTGCCTATGGCTCTAATGGGTAAGGCTTGCCTAAAATTCTAGAGAGTATAGTTGTTATGTTAACCCTTAGTGGTTTCAGTTTGAGGCAGTACCTTCAACAGTGGAGGAAAGTACCAGTCTCTCAACACTGCTTCCAGCATAGGCTTGAAGAGAGTGGATGCTGTGGAGTCAAGTACAATCTGAATAAAAAAATGTAAGCTTGTTCCTTGTGTGTCACTAGCAAGTCCCGCAACAGGCGGGATGCCCAGGCAGTCTCATCCAAAACGGGGCAGGTCAGTTAAAAAAAGGGACTGACTTGACAACAGCTGAAGCGCTCCATGTATGGTTATAATGCCCACTGCACAGCACAAGTCTAATAATGCACATGCGCTATGCTCAGGAGCAGTTCAGTAGAGCTCTGAAATGCGGGACACCAGGAAACTAAAGAGGGACAGCTGTACAGCACCCCAAAATCATGACTGTCCTGCCTGAAAGTGGGACAGTTGAGAAGAATGATATTGCAGTTCATTTTAATACCTTTTTCTTTGGACTAACAGCTGATGAGTGCATGTATTGTCAGCAGCCAATAAGAAGTAGAAATTCAAACACATGAGCTGTTCAATTCCCATCATTCTTCTGGGCAGGAAGAGGACATTGTTTTAAATTCATTTTTTATTTTTTGAAATCTGTGTGCCACAATGAAGTCCAGTCTAAAGGGTTACTCCAGTCAAAAATAATAAAAGCACTGACACATTTAATTTTAATAAAATAAACTAAACTGGTGAACAGATATAAAAAATATTAAAATATAAAAACACAACAACCTTTAAAGAAAACATACTGTAGCTCAGACAGATATTAATTTTTTTTTGCTATACAGACCTTTCAAACACTCTGCAGTTCAACATGGTTGAGTGCACTAAATAAGCTTCACTAATTAATATGGCTACTCCTTTCTGCTTTAATGGGGTGGATTACTTTAAGCGTAACACACTTGAAGGGGAGGCACAATGCTATGTCCCTTAATAACTATCAAATTTCCTTTGAATGCTACTATTATACATATATATTTACTGACTCAGTGAACTATTAAACTATTTCAGTTAAATAGTGTAATGGAAGTGTGTAAATGGAAATGTGTCATCAGTTTTCATGTGGTCATATAAAAATATAAATACAGGTGTTGGTGCACGTATAATTAATATAATTGCTTACTTGTATAAAGGTATATTTATTGGCTCTCGGAATTAAGCACTCAGTGTGACTGGAATTGCAATGCTTGCTTCTGAAGTGAACAATGAAAAACATTTTTAGCATCATTTGCTTCACTGTCCTGATATTTTGTGCTGAGAGCACATTAAAAAGACTGCTAACAAATTCACCCCACCCCCATCACTTCACTGGTTTACCTCACAAGAATATCTCCCTAATGTATATTAGTACAAACTCTAAAGAGACACCCTAAGCACCAAAACCACTTCTTCATCTTAACATTGTGGTTTCAGTGCAAAGACTCTGTTCTTTTTCTTGGGGAATGCAATGTGTTCAGAGAAACAGTAACGATTGCAGTTAGCTAAGAACATGCCTCTCAGACAAGCAGCCACAAGAAGCACTTTCTCACTTCTGAAGGTCTTTACGACAGGTGTCATGACATACAGCATGACAATGTCAAATGCAGCGAATGCTACTTTAAGAAAAGTAAGGGATTGCAGTGATTATTGTACAAGCACTATATTGTAGGTCCTCAATGCTTCTCTATGAAAAACCACATCACTAGATACAGCATTCAGACTAACAACCACATCATGGGAGGGAACAGCTGCAGAGAAAAGGCTGTGTTGGTGCTAAAACTTGACTCCAAGAATGTATTTTGCTGTTTTGAACAGCAATAAAGCTTGTTAGACAGTCAAGGGAGCAATATTATAGAAAAGGTTGGAGCTTAAATTAAGTTTTCTTTTTCCCTTAAAGGCACATAGAGCACCCCTAAAAAATATGGTCATATGTTTTAAAGGAACACTTTGGACCTCTAAAGCACTTTAGCTTGCTCAAATCCTTTACATGTGAAGAGTGTGTGCTCTTTTTTTTTCAGACAACAGGTCCTGTTACCGTGTTTCTCCGAAAATAAGACCGGGTCTTATATTAATTTTAGTCCCAAAAAACACACTAGGGCTTATTTTCAGGGTAGGGCTTATTTATTTATGGTACCGGTATGTACATTTTACCCCCCCTTTAATTAATCCACCCCCTCTAATAATCCACCCCTCCTTTAATTAATCCACCCCTCCTTTAATTAATCCACCCCTCCTTTAATTAATCCACCCCCCTCTAATTAATCCACCCCCCTCTAATTAATCCACCCACTCTAATAAATCCACCCCTCCTTTAATAAATCCACCCCCTCTAATAAATCCACCCCCCGTTTAATTAATCCAACCCCCCTTTAATAAATCCACCCCCCTCTAATTAATCCAGCCCCCCCTTTAATTAATTCACCGCCTCCTTTAATTAATTCATCGCCCCCTTTAATTAATTCAGTCCCAGACATAAAATATCTACTCACATTTCAAAGATGCCTTCCTTGCCCGCCGAGTCCGACCACTGGGTGCCTCACCGCCCGGAAATGGATCCTTCCGCTGAAGATCCGTGAAGGCAGACTGACGACGCTGCGCACGTCGTCATCACGTTGCGCGATGCCGCGGCCTGCAACGCTCCTCCTCCTCCTCATAGAAGAAGGAAGTCCCGCCGGGCCGAAAGGTACAATGCCTAGGTCTTATTTTCGGGGTAGGGCTTATATTGCAGCCCACCCCGAAAATTCAGCTAGGTCTTATTTTCGGGGTAGGGTGTATTTTCGGGGAAACACGGTACCTCCTGGTAGATTAGCTCACTCAAGAGGCTACAATTGCACCTGCCTTGCAAAGATTTTTCTTACTGGAAAGTCTGTTATTGGGCAGCCACAGAAAGTCAGTTTGTGGTTAGCAGAGAAGGGCTTGCAAAGGATGCAGGCAAGATAACTACTTTTTTGCAAGCTGTTTTTAGATATACCACCAATGACAAAACACATGCATTAATATGGGATTTATCTACTACACTGTGATTTTCTTTTTTATTTGGGCAGTGGAGTGTTCATTTCATTTATGCTACCATGTGAAAAAAAGATTATGTCCTTTTAAGCAGCTAACAAGACCTTTTATCAACCATAGCTTCAGAAAAGAGAATATTTTTAATGCCTTACGCATGGTGTCTCAAATTGACCTGCACATTCACTCAAGCAGATAAAAACAGTCAAATCCTCTGTGTAATGCTTTTAATGAGCAAAAGGTAAAAAAAAAAGAAATTCTCAGTGGAATTATTCCAAATCAATTTAAAAAAATTATCACATCATTTCTAATGCATTGTTCTGAGGAGAAGTAATTTGTAAAATGTGAAACTCTGCTGATATTTTAACTTTGTTTTCCCATTATAATGAACTAGCTGATTGGAAAGAAAAACTAGTTCATGAAAATGGTTCACTTGTAGCCAGCCTGTAAGACAATGAAGAATTCAAAAGCAATTTAAAGTTGAAGGTAACCTGTTCCAAAAATGGAAAACACAAGGCCACCAATTCAAAAACAACATCAGCGCTACAGGACAAAAACTAGCAATAGAAAACAGGTGTTTTGAGAATTGTGCCCGATGTGATGTTAATCCTGATGACATAGGTGTTGGATTGGGATACAACCCATGTAAGCTCCAATTTGGGGACAGCATCAAAGCACGGCAGACAGGAAATTAAAAGGATGGGTAAAATAGCGAACACAAAAAATCCTTACATGGGAGAAATGAAAGGTCTGACACTATAGGATCTCAATATACACAAAAAAGGGGGACAATCTGCTAAACCAAATAACAAGAACCGTACATAGCGTAATACTGTATATATAAGTAAACCAAATGTAAGATTCACAAGTGGCCACTCACACTCTTGTTGGAATTAGAAAGCCTTTAAAGTAGTTTTCTTTTTCAGCATATATGCCCTTTTAAATTCAATTCTTCCATCTCTATTGGTATCTCTTGGAATAGTTGAAAGGTGTGTGCTCAAGAGAGAAATAACAAAATTGTAGTGCACATTCAAAAATAGAATTAAAAAAGTATTTAATAACTTACATCAAGGTATAAAACAATTCTCACTGTCACCACTAAGGGTCCTACGCGTTTCGTCCATATATAGGACTTCCTCAGGAACTTCAGTGACCAGCAGTGACCAAGAAACAAATCAATAATAAAAAAACCTCCCCTCCTCCACCCTTTATACCTCCCCACAATGTCCACATAATCTTCTATTTCGTTCAGGTTTTTTCCGATTTTCGGTCTGGCATTTCTGACGTAATTCTGTGCGACTTTCATATGTTTATGCGTTCCACCATGCGTTCCATTGCCGAAACCGGAAGTTTGCCGTAATCAATCTGTTATTACTCTATGTTCCACTCGGGAACAAGAGCAATCAGTATATGTGAACCGGAGGTAGAGAAGAGAGGGGGAATGTTGTTAAATTGTCTTGAATGGCACTACTCCATACTATTAGACACATATATAGAATGGCACTACTTAATACTATATAATCAATTTAAACATACACATAAATATGTAGATGTGTAAAACATGTAAATATATATTAATAAAAATGAAATAGAATAAAAAATAAGAATAAAAACAAAATAAAAATAAAAATAATGAAAAATAAAAGATAAAAATAAAAATGAAAATAAATCAAAAAAATATGAGAAAATATAAAAATATACTATAATCAATAGAATAGACATTTCTTAACTAGAGCACACACAGTTTAAAGGTGAAAAAACGTGACATCCCAACTTATGTTGTATTTTCTCTTTCTTTATTTTGTGAGGTATAACGATATCCCTCATACCTCCAAATCAATTTTAAAAGATACATTTGATTTGAAGTCAATATAGAAATTAGATTTGAATTTATTAAATTTAAATATGGGATACAAAAATAGATTTGAATTTATTTAAATATGAGATACGAAATAGAACGAGATGGAATTTTATATAGAATTCAATTTAGAATTAGAGTGGTTAAAGTACGATTAGAATTAAACATTTTAATTCAATTTAATTTGAAATTCCATCTCGTTCTATTTCGTATCTCATATTTAAATAAATTAAAATCTATTTTTGTATCCCATATTTAAATTTAATAAATTCAAGTCTAATTTCTATATTGACTTCAAATTAAATTTATCTTTTAAAACTGATTTGGAGGTATGAGGGATATCGTTATACCTCACAAAATAAAGAAAGAAAGAGAAAATACAACATAAGTTGGGATGTCACGTTTTGTCACCTTAAAACTGTGTGTGCTCTAGTTAAGAAATGTCTATTCTATTGATTATAGTATTTTTTTTTTATATATATACACACACTCAAATATTTTTATATATATATATTTTTTCATATTTTTTTATATTTTCTCATTTTATTTATTTTCATTTTTATTCTTTTTCATTTTTATTAATATATATTTACATGTTTTACACATCTACATTTTTAAGTGTATGTTTAAATTGATTATATAGTATTAAGTAGTGCCATTCTATATATGTGTCTAATAGTATGGAGTAGTGCCATTCAAGACAATTTAACAACATTCCCCCTCTCTTCTCTACCTCCGGTTCACATATACTGATTGCTCTTGTTCCCGAGTGGAACATAGAGTAAGAACAGATTGATTATGGCGAACTTCCGCTTTCGGCAGTGGAACGCATAAACATATGAAAGTCGCACAGAATGACATCAGAAATGCCGGACCAAAAATCGGAACACCTGAATGAAATAGAAGATTATGTGGACATTGGGTGTAGGTATAAAGGGTGGAGGAGGGGAGGTTTTTTTTTATTATTGATTTGTTTCTTGGTCACTGAAGTCCCTGAGGAAGTCCTATATACGGACGAAACGCGTAGGACCCCTAGTGGTGACAGTGAGAATTGTTTTATACCTTGATGTATGTTATTAAATACTTTTTTATTCTATTTTTGAATGTGCACTACAATTTTGTTATTTCTCTCTTGAGCACACACCTTTCAACTATTCCAAGAGATACCAATAGAGAAGGAAGAATTGAATTTAAAAGGGTATATATGCTGAAAAAGAAAACTACTTTAAAGGCTTTCTAATTCCAACAAGAGTGTGAGTGGCCACTTGTGAATCTTACATTTGGTTTACTTATATATACAGTATTACGCTATGTACGGTTCTTGTTATTTGGTTTAGCAGATTGTTCCCTTTTTTGTGTATATACTGTTGAAGACAAGAGGAAGTCTTTGGGGAATTCCACCCGGCCAGGGAGGTATTTTTCTGCTTATTGCTAATTGAGCACTTTTTGCACTATGGTTTGTGTACACATCTATTGCTTGTTTGTATCTTTGTACTATAGGATCTCAATCCAGGGACGGATTTCCCAGTTTTGGAGGGGACACTATAGTCACCCAGACTTCATCTCAATGCATTGGGCTGGATGCAGTGTCCCTATCCGTTTAACCCTGCAATGTAAAAAACATTGCTCTTCCCCCTCCCTCAAAAAAATACAATGTTTACACTGCAGACTTAAAGGGACAGTATAGTCACCTGAACAACGTCAGCTTAATGAGGTTGTTCAGGTGAGAACTATAGCTCTCTGCAGCCTCTCTCATGTAAACACTGTATTGTCTAAGAAAATACAGTGTTTACATTGAAAGCTAGGAACACCTCCAGTTTCAGTCACTCAGAGTGAACCAGAGGGACTTCTGAGTTGTTGGAGGCATAATATCCACTCAGATCTGCTGTGCACGAGCATCCTGTGATTCAGTATCTCCTCCCACTCCATGCAGACACTGAACTTTCCTCATAGATATTCATTGATTCAATTCATCTCTATGAGGAGATTCTGATTGCCCAGGGCTGTGTTTGAATCATGCTGGCTCTGCCCCTGATCTGCCTCCTTGTCAGTCTCAGCCAATCCTATGGGGAAGCACAGTGATTGGATCAGGCTATCACAAGTCAGCAGACTGCTTGTTTTTCCTGAGTCTAACAGCATGCAGATTTACAGCTTCTGGCTTGAATACAGTAAGATTTTTGCTATATTTATGGAGGCATGAGGGGCCCAGGGGGGCTAGATGGTTGTGTTAACACTATAGTGTCCAGAATACATGTTTGTGCTCCTAATACTATAGTATTCCTTTAAGGACACAAGCTCTTTCTTTGTTTTTGCTATGTATTTGTGCAACAGAAATTTCCCTTTTTACTCATTTTTTGCACTAACACATATTACATAATTTTTTTTAAAGGACATTGAGGCTTTAATTCAAAATTATACATACATTCTCATTTATAATAAATTGCAAAACAAAACACTTTTTTCACAGTTTTGACAATGTGTACATAATTATTGCAGTTTAAGAAACATAAATCAAAATAAACTAAATTATATGTCTAGGATTTTAGATTATTTTTGCTAGTTACAGATCACTTAATACAAGGAGTAAATTACAATTTTAATGTTGAGCGGTTTTAGAATTTAAAATGTTTTTCTAATTAGCCATTACAGAAAATAAAATTTCCACCAAAGTATATATAATGTAGTAAAAGGCTTATCAGGGTATTTACATGAGTGTTTTGACACGTTTACCTAGCTATTTAACAGGCAATCTGATAAAAACTGGAGTTAAATTGTGATCCTAATCATAAACCTAACAGCATTTGTATTAGAGGGATTCCCTCTGATATCAGCAGAGGGGTACTCTTGTTGGTGCTAATCCTAACCCTTAACTCAAATGCTATCGGTAACCCTAGAGTGTTAGAAGGATTTACTCTGCTCATGTGAGCAGAGAGAACTCCAGACAGTGCAGTGCACTCTCTAGTAGCATGCAAGAGATTCTACTAAATCAGATTGTCACAAAATGAATTAGATTGCGCCAGCAGCCATAGTCACTCGCAGTGAGCAGTGCTGGGCAGCATGCATGGCTCAGCGCTTAGCACCCTCTGAAGCCGGTGATCACGCCGCTGGGGTTTTACAGGAAGATTGGGATCTCCTCAGACCCTGCATGTCTCCCCCTGTCAGTGGGATTCCCAGTGCTGTCAGAAATTATGTCACCAAGACTGTGGCTGAATCCAGAAGACTAACACAATTTACATGTAATTTGAAATGTTTTACTCAATTATGTAATTCCCAAGGAAGTGACAGTTCTCCTTAAATATGTTGCTTCATGCATGTTGCAATGGCAGCCTAGGCACTGCATACATATATACCAACTTCAACTGCCTTATTGTGAACAAGATACCCCTGAAATTCAATTTGTTGACTAACGATATTAGGAAAGTATGACAGATTTGTGTCCGACTCATTTTTGAATGTGTTATAACAAATAATGCAAAACAATTAAAAAGCCCTCCACGGCTGCCTGTACACTGCAGAGGGGGCCCAGCACACTCCGTCTTAACTTTACAGCTGATCCTCTGTCTAGCTCTTGTGAGCCCTGCGGCCGTCAGAGCGTTGCCACTTTGCATGGCACGCAGCCTAGGTTCGCGAGAGTTAGACAGAGAAGAGCTACTGTCAAATGAAGATGGCGCTGGCTGGGCCCGCTTTGCAGTGTACTGCTGCTGGCTCCCACCACCATGCCACAGGTAGAAAGCAAAAAGGGTGGAATATAATAAATTGTACTAAAATAAATGTAACTAACAAAAAATGCCCTTTCCCCCCCCACAAAATGTAGACCCTATGTTACACAACATTTGCACACATTACAAGCCTATACAAACAAACACTCTGCATTCACTATACACAAAAACACTACATTCATTACACATATGTGCAATCTGCATTCACTTTCTACACACACCACATCCACGTTACACTCACACTCTGCATGTACAACACACATTCTACATCCACTATGCAAACACCGCATTCTTGTGGACGGACTCGGCTGTGTCAGGGGCTCCAAACGTTCTGATGGCAGCCCTGGCTGTACCTACATTCGGTGTTTAACCATTTTCTCAGTGGTGTAACACTAAATATGGGTCCCTGGCCCCTCACTGGAGGCATGCCAACTCATGGTAATGCTTATTTAGCTCAAGCAGCACAGAGGGGTTGGGCTGTTGGAGACCTTTACTTAGCATTAAAACACTTAGAAATGGTTGAATGCGGAATAAAAGCATTCTTTTGCCTTTTAAATATTTTTGTTTTGCTTTACAATCCTTTAAGTGAAAGATGATTTAAATGTTGCAAGTTAATAAAATACAAAAATAAATATGTAATTGGTTGGTGAGGAAGCTTAGCATGGTATTGTGATATCTGATGAAAGGGAAATACAGGGATACCCTGTTTAACGCTATCCCGCATAGCGCTGATTCGCTATAGCGCTGTTACCGTACTAGTACTCGCAAAGCACTAAACCCCGCTATAGCGCTGTTTTTTTCCGTGCGCGACCCGCTTAACGCTAAAAGAGCGTGACTGCGTCGTTACAGCGTTAATAGGGGCAGCATGGGAGAAGGAACTAGTGAGAGCCAGAGAGAGAGACAGCAAAATCCAACCTGGAAAATCCATTGGCAAGGTGCAGAATACTTTCTTTGTTTCCTTGTTTTTAATAATGTGATTATTATTAGCTGTCTAATACAATTTTTCCCCCTTGTTTCTTTGTTCCCTTTGTTTCCTGTAACTTTCTTTGTTCCCTTGTATTTAAAAATGTGATTATTAATTATACAATATTCCTCTGGATGTCAAGATCCAAGTACTAGACCGCCTGGATAAAGGGGAGCACCAGGTGGATATCGGGGCAGATATTCATTTGCCTACCTCCACTATCCGCACTATCCTCAAAAACAAGGATAAGATCCGCACTTCAGCAACGACCAGCACTGCTTCTTCAGCCAAGAAGATCACCCGCTCCAGATCCTACGCTCTTGAGATGGAGAAGAGGCTTTCCATATGGATAGATGATGAGCTGATGCGTAACATGCTTCTCAGCCAGGCCATCTTGATGGAGAAGGCGAAGAGCATTTACGCTTACATACAGAGTCAAGATCCAGATGTGATGGAGAGTTTTGCAGCAAGTAGAGGTTGGTTTGACCGCTTTAAGAAAAGGTACAACTTCTACAACCTTAAGATCACCGGTGAAGCGGCAAGTGCGGATACTGGAGCTGCTGCAGCCTTTCCAGCCTCTTTAAAGGACGTGGTGGATAGACGGAGCTATGCACCACAGGTTGTCTTCAATGTGGATGAGATCAGGCTCTTCTGGAAGCGGATGCCAAGCCGCACGTTCATCTCCAGGGAGCAGAAAAGAGCACCAGGCTTTAATGCGGCGAAAGACAGGCTGACCCTTCTTTTGGGTGGGAATGCCAGCGGTGACTTCCGTATAAAGCCATTGCTGGTGTACCACTCCCAGACACCGAGGGCAATGAGGGGCATTAGCAAGTCCAGCTTGCCAGTAATTTGGAAGGCAAACAGGAAGGCATGGATCACCAGGGATATTTTTACAGAGTGGTTCACTGACCCTTTCTGCCCTTCCATGCAGCGTTATTGTCAGCGCAAGAGACTGGAGGAGAAAGCGCTGCTCATCATGGACAATGCGCCGAGCCACCCGACTAACTTGGCTGAGCTGCCCACCTGCATTCCTGTGGAGGTCCTGTTCCTACTGCCAACACAACGTCGCTTATCCAGCCTATGGACCAGGATGTGATTGCCACCTTCAAGGCCTACTATCTCCGCCGGACATTCCATCAGCTGATTGAACGGACCGCGAGGACAAGCAGTCAATGTTGGACTTCTGGAAGCAGTACCACATCATGAAGGCTGTCTCCAACATTGATCTTTCCTGGAAGGAGGTGACACAGCAGTGCCTCAAGGCTGTGTGGAAAAAGATCTGGCCAGAGCTGTCTGAGGATGTGCAACTACCAGAGCCCATCATAGCGGAGATAGTTGACCTTGTGACCACAGCTGGACTAGGAGACATAGATGCTCAGGACATTGAGCAGTTAGTCCAGGCTTCAGGTGAGAGCCTCAACAATGAGGATCTTGAAGAACTGGCTGATCAGGGCACACAGAAACCTCAGAACACCAGCGACTCGGACACTGAGCCTCCAACTTTCCTCTGAGCTCCTAAATGGGGCATTGCATCAGGTCAATAGCAGCAAGAAGCATAGACAAATGACCCTTGACTAATTTGTGGCCAAAAAAAGAGGACTGTTACTTTAATTTGGTACTGTTTATTTAATTTATTGGGTGCAAAACCCTTAGTTCATTTAGCTTTTTATTTATGCTGTTGTGTGCAGTTCACAGCAAGTAAAAAAAGTTTTAAAATTCTATTGGTGTTGTGTCTTTTTTTCAAAGTTGATTCCCTATGCCTATCTTCCCCATGTTAACCCCTTAAGGACACATGACATGTGTGACATGTCATGATTCCCTTTTATTCCAGAAGTTTGGTCCTTAAGAGGTTAAACTGCCCCATTTAGAGCTGTTTTGCTTAGCACTCATAGCAGTTGGAAGTTAAGCGAGGTATTCCTGTAGGTCAAAAGTTAGTTGTAAACGGGCTAATTCCTACCACAACCTCACCAAATTCTAAAGTATCAAAGGAAACAGACTAAAATTACACCTGTGCATTATTTTGTATAAACCGACGCACACATTCAACTGGTTTGTCTAGTTAAGATTTTGTAGACAAACAATGTTCAAAGTAGAAAAATTAGGTTTGTTGATGTATCTACAGACGGAAAACTGGAAAGTAAATTCACAGAAGGCAGGACGCTGATTTACACTGTTTTGTACCCACACAGATTTCATTGTCTGTCAAACTTCCCAAAATATGTCCCAACTTTCCTCACCAAAGTTTCTAAGATTCCATAATAACACGATAATACCATTATAACAGATCAATTCACTCAATCTGCCAAAAAAAAAGGTCTCTGCTGATCAAATCTTAATAATTTATTCTGAAATTGTGGTTGCTCTACAGTAGATATGCATCAGGTGAACATTGGTATGTTGTCAGACAGTATCCAGATTTGATTTTTAAAAAATGGGAGATGTAGTTGTACTGATTAAGCTAGGCAGCACTCTTTCCTCTTGACAGAAACTGCAAGTGGGTGTAAACCATTAGGCAGAGTGTATTGCAGACACTACCAATGATATGTGGATAGACATAATCCAGTATCTAGATTTATGGTGCTAACTGCCACGAAGGCTAAATTAAAGCCCATTGCCAGACTTCCATATTTACTAAGTAGCCAAATATATATACAAAAATGATTAAACCCGAAAATAGAAGTTAAAACAGTTGAAGTAGGTCTACGGTCGAAAAGATTAGTTCCCAAATCCCCTCTGATCAAGAAATAAAACAAAACTATCAATCAGGTAAAACAGCCACTTTAGTTAAAACCACTCAGCATATACCCAAAGTAGAAACTGGTATGTGTCCCATAAATGTCAAAATTACATTTCTAACTTGAGAAAATCTGGATGGATGCTATAGAGATTCTAGAATGTGGCTTTAAGCGTTATGATTACTGTTGCTGAATATTACCCACTGTAAGAAGCATCTACAGGCTGTTGTTGCATTGTGGATAGCCAAGTCTAATTTACAAATAATAAAAATAAAGTAATTATAGTTAACCAATATAAGCCATTAATTAATGTTTCATCAAACTGAAATATCTATATTTTTGGACTCTGTTAAAACAAATACATAAGGGTCTATTCACTAAACAGCAAGTTTAGAGAGGGAAAGCAAAACTAAAACCAGGGTATCCACTAAAGTCTGGTTTGTAATACATTAAATTCTGGATGGCAAATTCAGGCAACAGTAGCTTATCTGGAAAAATTAGCTCACACTACTATAGTCACAGCTTGGCAACCTGGCCTCTATTTTACCATTCCGATTTTAATTTGCTACAGTGTCTAAGTGTCTAAATGTGAGATTTTATCTAATCTGGCTATTTTAGCTTATATTTCACAAACTGCTGCTTAGTTAGCAACCTCATAATGTAATAGTACTTTTTCTCAATAAAGAAACTTTCATTTACAATTAGCTTATCACAAATCACCAAATTGTTTATTCCCTAAACTGAATGAAAATGAAAAATTCAGGCTAAATGGCCAAGCTGTGACTGAATACAGTATAGTGGAGTAGGAGATTTTCTCTAAACTATTTTGGCATAAAATGTATGGCTATGGTTTCCATTTCCCTTGCAGTGATCTTGAGTTTCTAAGTGAACAAACCCCTAAGAATTCTTTCAATGCCACTTCATCACCCTGATCTGGTTCTGAATACCCCAATTAAAATCTAACAACATACCAATGGCTCACACATGTTAACAGTCAACAAGTAGCAACAATGTAACAGTAGCATAACAACCCACAACATCCCAAACTGTGTGTATCTTCATACTCTATGACCAGGATACCCAGCCTGTCCAACTATGGCACAGTAACTGCCCCCTGCATTGTATCCAGATATATTAATACTGTGCCATTCATTTTATCCTGATATATTATGTGCCATTCATTGTATCCAGATATATTAATGCTGTGCCATTCATTGTATCCAGATGTTTAATTCCCAATCCCTGTCTTGCAGTGTCTATCACTGACACACTGTGTATTGGTTATTTTCACCCATTGCTTATAGTATACACAGGCTTCACCAATGGCGCACACACACTCACATACTGCCAGTTAGTGCCCCTACCTACCTCGTTCACAGTGTGCCAGTTAGTGCCCCTACCTACCTCGTTCACAGTGTGCCAGTTAGTACCCCTACCTACCTATATCCCCCGTTCACAGAGTGCCAGTTAGTGCCCCTACCTACCTATATCCCCCGTTCACATACTGCCAGTTAGTACCCCTACCTACCTATATCCCCCGTTCACAGAGTGCCAGTTAGTGCCCCTAGCTCGTTCAGAGAGTGCCAGTTAGTGCCCCTACCTATCCCCCGTTCACAGAGTGCCAGTTACTGCCCCTACCTATCCCCCGTTCACAGTGTGCCAGTTAGTGCCCCTACCTACCTTGTTCACAGAGTGCCAGTTAGTGCCCCTACCTACCCCGTTCACAGTGTGCCAGTTAGTACCCCTACCTACCTATATCCCCCGTTCACAGTGTGCCAGTTAGTGCCCCTACCTACCTCCCGTTCACAGAGTGCCAGTTAGTGCCCCTACCTACCTCCCCCGTTCACATGTGCCAGTTAGTACCCCTACCTACCCCCGTTCACAGAGTGCCAGTTAGTGCCCCTACCTACCAGTTAGTGCCCCTACCTATCCCCCGTTCACAGAGTGCCAGTTACTGCCCCTACCTATCCCCCGTTCACAGTGTGCCAGTTAGTGCCCCTACCTACCTTGTTCACAGAGTGCCAGTTAGTGCCCCTACCTACCCCGTTCACAGTCCAGTTAGTACGTTCACAGTGTGCCAGTTAGTGCCCCTACCTACCTCGTCCACAGTGTGCCAGTTAGTGCCCCTACCTACCCCCGTTCACAGAGTGCCAGTTAGTGCCCCTACCTATCCCCCGTTCACAGTGTGCCAGTTAGTACCCCTACCTACCCCCGTTCACAGAGTGCCAGTTAGTGCCCCTACCTACCTCGTTCACAGTGTGCCAGTTAGTGCCCCTACCTATCCCCCGTTCACAGAGTGCCAATTACTGCCCCTACCTATCCCCCGTTCACAGAGTGTCAGTCAGGACACCTGCCGGCAGTGCCCACTAACCTGCTCGGTGCTGTCTGCCAGTGCCGGTGATTGGCGGTCATTGCTGCGGGTTTCCCCCAGGCTGCCATTGGCCGCTCGGCGCTGTGCCGGTGGTGCGGTGTGCTCCATGCTGTGCGCTCGCTGTCAGTGCTCCCCCAGGGCGGCCAGCAGGCAGCGCTCAGCCTCCCGGGGCGGACTGTAACCCCGCCCCCAGCTCCCAGGGCCGCGCCCCGCCCGGACAGCTCCGTCTACAGCAGCGGCGGTGGGGGGTGAGCGTGGCGGGCTCGCGGTGTGCTCGGTCCGGCGGGCGGGCGGAGTGACTCCGGGACACGGGACTGCTTCCTGCACGGGGGCGCGCACAGCGGGGGCCGAATACTTACTGTACAGCGCCGCGTGCACTGCCAGCCGAGCCCTCTGTTTACATCACACACAGCTCGGCCCCGGTCACATGGACATTCCTCCACAGGGGACCGAACTACAACTCCCAGTACTCTCTGCACAGCGGCTGCATTCTGGGGATTCTGGGAGTTGTAGGCCATTACCATGTGGGGGGGGGGGACAGACTGTAGGCATGTGTACAGTACTTGTGTTACTCTGTCTGACATTATGGGTAATGCTGGGGAGCTATTCACTAAACTGGGAATGGGGGAGTTATGTTAGTGAATTGCACATTTTAGGATAAAATAGCCAAAAGCAAAGATATTTGGTAATTTTCCATAATTCAGCTTTTTTTGGCCCTGGTTTTGTAATTCACTTTGGTTTCCCTGCAATTCACACATTAGTAACTTACCGTAACGATGACGTTCAGTATAGTAAACTGCCCAATAACCGCATGGTATAGGGAGTTATACGTTACGCGGGGAATTGCGGAGAATTGCAAACTTTAGGACAAAGTAACCAAACCACTGGGGGAAAAAACCAAACAAACTTGGTGATATTTTTTTACAATCGAGCTAATTTAGCCTAAAATGTACAATTCGTTTATGAATTCTTCAGTGAATAACCTATACACTATACACAGTTTGGTGATTACTAGCTACAATATTTTGTAGCGTCATATACATTACATTGGATAAAACATTTAAAATCACCTGTTGTGATTCCTTTTCCATTTAAATGTTTATTACAGCTCAAGCCATTGACATCACAATGTAGTCTACACAAAGTTGGCGCAGTCATGGCACAAATTATATTGAAAGAGGAGAAACCGAAACAATGGAAAGCTTTATCAATTTGTTCTGTTCTAAAATACTAAAAACATTGGATATCTTTCACTATAGAAATCAATGGAAATAACCGGCATATTCCTAGTAAAATCAGTGAAAATAAAAGGCCTGTTCTTGCACTGCTTTTTACAATGAACACTTCCAGTGTAATGCACTAAAGTGTGAATTGTTGGGAATTCAAAGTGAACTCTAAATTTTAGGCCTAAAAGGCTAATCTGGAACACCGACTCAGCTCACAATGTGACTATTTTGTCTTAAGATTTTACATTTACTTTGAATTCCCAACATTACTCAGTGAGAGTGTTTGCATCATCCAGTTTTCATTCAGTGAATCGTATTTCAACGCCAGTGGGCAATACATAAAAGTGTACATTTAGGAGGATTTACATTTTTTCTGTTACTTCTTTAACTGTCAGATTTTTATTATTGAGTCATAACATGCAACGTGTTATTTAATTGTATCTTTTGTTTTGTTTAAATATTATATATTATGAAAGCTCTGCGTATTAATTCATTATACTCAAACCTCACAGTAAATAATCATCTATTTCTCTTCCTGTCTCTAATCTGACTCACAGGTGCAAAGGGCAAATATTATACTGATTAACAGGGAGCCAGGATGGTGGAAATACAGATGGGTGCATTTCTATGTGTGTAATGTTATTATTATTCAGACCTCACACAAAACTTTTGGACTATTAGAAATGCCCAATAATTAACGGCACAATTTTAATTTGATATCAGAATAAGCAGATACGATTTTATTAATGTCCTTTTTAAATAGTAAATAGTGTTTGCACTTCATCCAGATTCCTGTACAGTTTTTGCAAGAATGAATACTGAACAGAGATATTGATCACTGCTTATGCCTGTTTTAACTTCACAGGAATTTAATGTTGGACAGGTTTTACGTTGACATGCTCCTCTAAATGGAATGCTTCATATTGTGCAAATATTGTGAGATATTTACGACTATCATTGAGTGTTGAGTTGCACTGTGGGGCAGTGTGCAACTCAGCACTCAATGGAAGTCATAAATATCACACAATGTTTGCACAATATGAAGCATTCCATTTAGAGGAACATGTGCATGGAGTTGGTGATTGTTTTTTCTGAAGTATTATTGTGGGGATCCCATTTTGAAGCATGAGATACAAGGAATTTAAATAAATTCCACTGAAAGGCCAACCCCTGGATCGAATAGGGAGGGGGGAGTATGACTGTTGCCCTGAGGGGTTGCCATTGCAACCAAACAGTTGGTTTGACAGTAGAAAGCAGGGAATTCTGGGAAAATTACCAGACTACTGGTGAACAATGCTAAGGGGCCTGGCAGTGTCTTTCCTCTGGTAGTCCCTGCAAAAAATTACATTTATTAAATTGAGTTTTTCTCCCAAATTAAATGGCTGGCCCAAGTCTGATTCAGCAATTCAGAGAAATTACAGCATCCCCCAGGAGTCCTGAACCAAGTGAGGCTGGTTAGGGGACTGAAATCCCACGATTGCGGCAAGGAGAAGGTCTGGAAGAGGTGCCAGGTGTTGAATTTATAGATCTGGATCGAATTCCCAAGATGGCAGTTCAAAGCCTCAAGTTGGCGCTGGATTGCTGGTAAGGTCGCTGAGCCTAGGCCTTCTCTTCCAGCTGGGCAGGACGTCACGTCAGAGTGTGCGGCCACATGCTTGGGTAGACGCTACCCCAGAGGGAAAATTATTTAGGGTAAGTATGTTGATTTACCTTCCCTGGTTCCGGTGAATAAAGTCAGTGGACAGACCACCGCGAGAGGAACAAGGGGGAGGGGGACAAAGGTAAGCAATACTTAGAACGTTTGGGAATTGGTTCCAAGGATTTGCGACATTTGCAAGTATCTTGACCAGTAGGTTCCCTGAGAGGGCACCGTTGCTGTTCGCCTATTTGCACCTCATTTGGGGTATATGGAGGTCAGTGCTGGTTTAAGTAAGACTATCAGTTTTGTCAAAAAAAGGTGGTTCTGGCTCAACTGGAATTTGGAGTACTGGAAAGAGACTTTGGTTGCTATTTATCCATGTCATCCATCCCCCTTTTCGCGGTGCTTCTGCAGGAGTCTGCAGGTCACAAGAACGGCATCTGTTGGCTCTTTAGTGAGAGCCACTGTAGATGGTATAGCAGCTGTCAATTTAAGCACGAGAACAAACCTGGCAGTGCATTGTTCCAAGGTGAAAAAGACAAGGTGATAGTGCACACAATAATATATTTAACTCGTACAATATCATAACTATTCTTGTTTAATAGTATTAAACCTGTACAAAAGACATAAAATGCCTAAAAAGTGTAATATATTCCATAAAGTCAGAATAGTTCAAATTAATTAGAAAACGCACACTTTCCACAGCCAATGTAAGTCGGCTCTGAACTATGAAGGCTTTTCATCAATATACAGATGACATCAGATGTTGGGCTTCACTTTACAGGTTCACTGGAGGCAGTAGTCAGCACTTCCACCCATAGTCAGGAACCAGATGAAGTATAACAAAACTTCTTGTTCAGATTCTATAAATTAAAGCTGTTTAGTCCCATAACAGTCTCTGTCCACATGGAACAAACACCGGAAGCAGCTTCTCCTTCCTCCTCCTGGTCTGTCAAGATCTGATGTCATCTGCATTTTGATGAAAAGCATTCATAGTTCAGAGCCAACTTATATTGGCTCTGGAAAGTGTGAGGTTTCCAATTTATTTTAACTATTCTGACTTTATGGAATATATTACAATATTTTGGCATTTTATGTCTTTTGTACAGGTTTTAAGCTTTTAAATACAATACAAGATTTTTTATGATATTGTAATTGGTATATATATTATTATGTGCACTATTACCTTGCCTTTTTTTTCCCTTTTATGTGGGATCCTGCTCGTTATTTGCTTTTCCCTATTTGAGGGGTTCTTGTTCAGGTTGGCCTTTTCAGTGTGGTTTTATGCAGCTCTGTGGGTCAGGAAATTGTTGGCTGCCAGTTCTAGAGCTCAGTCTCCCCTTTTTAGGCAGGATGTTCTTTTGAGTGAAAATTAAGTGGAATTTCTGATTCGGCGATCTAAAACTCGATTTATTGGAACCACCATTATCTGGAGGTTTGTCCTAGTGCTGCAGGTTCCTTTTTTGTTGCATGCATATGGGTCAGGTGTTACCAGTTCTCAGTTCACTAGAGTGTGTAAATTGGTGTTGCCCTCAACTCATTTATTTCGCATCGGTCCGACTATGCAGGCAAGCAGGTTAGGTCTGTCTGACGCCTCTATTCGTCAGCTGGGTCTGTGGGAATCAAGCAAGTTTCGATTGTATGTTCATACTCACCTTTAGGTGACTGGGTATGGTTAATGTTCTGTTTATTTCTTTAAGGTTATCATCAATATGTGTGGATCCTTGCGCATTCTTTTATTGATTGGGCATCATGCCAGACAGAGGAGAAGTCATATGAGCAGAAACTTGGGATTTATTCATCACTAGGTCAGGATTATGTGATGTGGGATCAGGGGCTTGCCCTGGCAGCAATTTCATCCAGAGTGCGTTGCACTTCGATATGTGACAGACCGAGTTATACTGCTAATTCTGCTGATCCACGCTTGTGGTAATTACCTAGATTAAGGGCACAAAATGCCAAAGGGTTGGAGCAAGGTAGATGTACTGAAAGTATTTGGTTGTGCTGGTTTAAATAAAGCTGTCGCTGTTGCCCTTACCCACTTTACATGGTGTTGCGTTATTTATTGGAAAGGGTAACTGGATTTGGTGATAAATTGTCCAATTTGACAGACAACACATCAATTACCCTCCGTTTATTTATTAAATTCACAGCTTGATAACTTTCGTTTTACAAATTAAACCTCTATAATGGCATCAGACCTCCCTAAACTATTAATATGTCATATGCCTTCTATCTTTTATGCGGCCGCCGGTCGCGGCTTATTTCTGACTACATGTCCCATGTGGCATTGCGGCCAAACTTCCGAAATGCGGAAGTGCCGTATGTCACATGATTATCTCTTAGTATTTTAAATCATACTTTCCCACCTTCGTTTTTGATTTCTAACTATCAGAAATAAGTTGTATTACTATAAATTGTATATTGATCAAGTTATGGACTTGTTTTAAAGTTTTTATAAAATGGACATGTTTTAAAGTTTTAAATATGTTTTCTGATTGGATGGACCAATTTTTGGCGTCAAATTCAAACCAACAAAGCTCTTATATAACACCTACAAGCCAGGTATCATTTGTTATTCCATTTGAAAAAGTCTTTGACGAAACGCGTTATGGAAATTTAGTTATTGTGTTTGTAAATAAATTAAAGTAATTTTGGTCATTTGTTTGTGCCAATAATCCTTTTTTTTAGAGACACATAATTTTTCTTTTTTTTATCCTGGCTTTTTAAAGTATTTTAGAATTATCTTATTTTTATTGGTTTTACAAAAACCTTGAAAATCCCTGGAAGTTTCCTGTACTTAAAGAAATCCTTAGGTGGGGATCAATCCACCCAAGCTGTCATCACGGAGCAGTTGGTCTGCTCTTGTTTTGTAAGTACATTCTTTTATTATTTTATCAATATTGCTATACAGTGAGCACTATTGGTTGTTTCTTTTATTTCGAGAACTGGACACCAATTACAGAGAGGAACCCATCAAAATCCTATAAGCGGGGATCAAACCGCTGTATGCGCTTTATTCCAGAGCTAGGCCATTAGCTCTGGTAAATGTGAGTTTTATAATATTATTTCTTCACATCCACATTTGAACTTTACGTACTGCACTATTGGTTGTCCTTCTCTTCTTTTTATCTTTCATATACGTGGAACCACTACAATAGTAGAAGACGTCACCAGCAAAGACCATTTGTAAGGATTAAACAGTTGGACTTTTTCTCTCTTTTTAATTTGGACTTTATCCTTATTTGTGTGCGCAGCCTTTTTTATTGTTTTTATTTATCTAGTTCTAAAGGGTCTGAGGGATCCCCTTTTAAAGGTTGCGTCCTATAAGTTACCTAGCGCTGTCTCATTCTTTTCTTTGTTTGACATCAATTACAATGTATATTGTAAGTTCAATAAAGGGGTACTCAATGTTTTGGAGGGATGTTATATGTTATTTTGTGTTTTGGGCATTATGACCCTGATTCGATATTTTTGCATAAGCTTTTCAAATAACTTTAATAATTTAGATAAAAAAACATTTTTTTTAGTATTAAAATATCAAAAACGATGTCATATATAAAAAAAATATCAACAATATAAAGAATTTAATAATAAATTTTGAGAGCCAAATCAAATTTCTAGTGGATTTCCATTTTCCTTACCAAAATCTCTCTTGAGACAGAAAGACTAGCACCCTGCTAGTAGAGTGAGTAGTAGGGTTTCTGTTAATGTTATCCCTTTTAATTTGACCTGTTTGTTGATGTATGAATGTAAATTTGTTTATAACATATTTTGTATTTGTATGCACTATGACTACTTTGCTAATAAGCGGGTCCTACACTGACTCTTCACCTTGCTTCCTTGAGCGTCTGCCAAAGATATCTCCACTGAGACAGAGAGGGGTATTTTTTATAAATACCCCTATATACTTATTAACCCTTAATAGGGAACATATGGGATGGGCGGTGGCATTGTAACAAAGCTGTGTGATACAAAAAGTGAATACAAATACAAAAAGAGAAGTCCTGCGCTCACTCCCATCACTCCTGGGCAGCATCAATGACCACAGTACACATCAGCCCCAATATATAGTTAAAAAACACAAAAAAATCAATTTGTCTAAATATACATAGGGATTAAGGAGAGAACGCAGGTAACTTTTTTTCTTTGGTTTTTAACTATATATTATGGGCTGATGTGTACTGTGTATATTTATCTACTATATTTACATAATTTATTTTATTAATTAGAATTCAAGGGACCTGCCTGACAACCCAAGCAGAGAATCGATTGAATTCAATTTGCAAGCACTATATTTAACCCTGTAACTTTCCATAACACCATAGAACCTGTACATGTGGGGTACTGTTGTACTTGTGAGACTTTGCTGAACACAAATTTGAGTGTTTTAACCCCTCAATGACCGGACTGTTTTGGCCAATGTTGTACGTTCAGGACCAGGGCTGTTTTAACACTTTTGTGGTGTTTGTGTTTTATCTACAAAAGCTAATGAAAAAAACCGCTACATAGATTAAAAATTTTGTCCTGAGTTTAAAAACACCCAATGTTTACATGCTTTTTTGCAAGTTATAGGGCTATAATTACAAGTAGGAAATTGCTGTTTCAAAATCTATATTTTTTTAAATTGATCAATAGTGACAAAAACACCTAATCTAGGCAAAAATAATGGGGGTTTAGTTACATTATATGATGGAATTTTCCCCCCAAGTAAATGGGTTAATCTCATAAGAGCAGACATTAGGCTGTTAGAGTAGGATCTCCCAAAGATGGGGTACATTGACATTGTGGCAGGCTTATGCAATGTATGATCATATAATGTAACGTATACCTATAATGTAGGTGTTTAAAAAAAAAAAAAAAAAAAAACTAATAAAATCTGTCAACATTGAAGTTGCTGTTTAGTGGATAGGTGAGTGCGCGGGATCTTGTGTATTGTATAATTTGGCCCCCAGCCTCACCCCATTTATGCATGTTCAGGTGAGTGCAGCCTCCCCCCCCCCCGTTTCATATATATACAGAAATATATATATATATATATATATATATGTATATATATATATATATATACACACACATATATATATATAATTTTTTTGGGGAAAATTCACATTATTTAAAAAAAAAGTATTTATTTTTTACTTATTTATATTTTATGATATATATATATATATATATATACATATACACAATATATATTGTTATTATATATACATGTGTATACGTATATTTTTTTATATTAATATATGTATATATGACTATAAAAATACACTTAGTTTGACATCATGTATATAAGATATACATACATATTATAAATAATACGTAAATATATATCTTTTTTATATATATATATATACACATATTAATATATATATATATATTTATTTATTTATTTTTTACATTGATTACTTTTTTAAAACTTTATTTTTTCATTTAACACATGCAGGGAGACTTCCTGTCAGCTCAGTCAGTGCCCCTGCAGGCAGATAAACAGGCACCTATTGCGGCCATGTGACTGCTCTGTCAGAGCAATCACATGGCCACGGGGCCTAATTCGCCGAGGGGGGACTGTCTGGGCCGATCGCCGCCGGGGGAATGGCGGCGATCAGGTAAGTAAATATGTCTGTTATGATGGTTCAGGACCATTACCGGTCCTGAACCATCATCGGTTCTTAAGGGGTTAAAACACAAACTTGTAATAATAATGATATCATCAGTGAAAGTGCAGTTTTTGTGTAAAAACTGCACAAACAAAATATGAAAACTAACTTTTGCTAGGGTTTGAGACAAAGTGGCTACTACAAAAGACTGGACGTACCCTATTCTGAATACCCTGGGTTGTCTACTTTTGTGAATGGTATGCCATGATGGGGGTAATTCTCATTCCTTGGCTGCCATATGGTCTCAAAGGCAACATAGGCTCAGCAAACCAATCTAGCAAACTGAAATGGGAAAGCCCTATCTTTGTCCCTGTAACTTTCCAAAACCCCATAAAACCTGTCAATGCGGGGTACTGTTTTACTCGTGAGACATCACTGAGCACAAAATTATTTCGTGAAAAAAGCAAAAAACAAATATGAATGCCAATGTTGGTCAGGATTTGTGACTAAGTGGCTACTAAAAAAGCCTGGACATATCCCATTTTGAATATACTGGGTTGTCTACTTTGGCAAATGGTATACCGTGATGGGGGTATATGTCATTTCTGGGCTGCCATACAGTCTCAAAGGCACCATAACCAATCTGACAAATTTGAATGTATAAAAAATTAAATGGGCAAGCCCTATATTTTATCCAGTAACTTTCCAAAACTCCATAAAACCTGTACATGCTTGGTACTGTTTTACTCATGAGACATTGCTGAACACAAATATGAATGTTTTATAGCAGTAAAATGTATAATGACGATGACATAATCAATGAAAGTGCAGTTTTTGTGTGAAAAATGCAAACAACTAATATACACTCTAACTTTGGCCAGGGTTTGTGACCAAGTGGCTACTACAAAAGACTGGACATACCCCATTTTGAATACCCTGGGTTGTCTACCTTTACAAATGGTATGCCATGCTGGGGTTAATTTTCATTCCTGGACTGCCATACAGTCCCAAAGGCAGCATGCGCCCAGCAAACCAACCTGGCAAATTTCAATGTGTAAACATTTTAAAGGGGAAAGCCCTATATTTGGCCCTGTAACTCTCCAAAACACCATAAAACCTGAACATAGTGGGTACTTTTGTACTCGTGAGATATCGCTGAATACAAATGTGCAATTTATTGCAGTAAAAACTAACAGTATTATTAAATTAACAGTTAAAATTCCATGCAGAACTTGAAAAATAAAATTACTTAATTTCTCAAAGTTATTCATATTAAATTATGTTTCATATATAAATATTTGTTATGAAATGGAAGCCCTGTTTCTCCTGAACAAAATGATATATAATATGTGTAGGTGTACTTAATATAAAAGAGTTGAATTATGGTCGAACAGACATTTAGCGCAAATTCCAGGTTTTGTTTACGTTTTGATCACAACTTGTACAACTGACTCCATCCTTAAGGGGTTAAGTTCTGCTTCTGTCTGCTATAGATTTTGCTGAAGAGTTTTATTTGGATTTGCATACAGGTACACATCTTATTCAATATATGTAAATAAAGGTAAAGGAAAATAAAACGAAGATAGACATTGACAATAATATGGTGCTACAGGTGTTATTGGGAAGACTATTGTGGCAAATTAGTGAGTGGTGACTAGATTGATACTCATACATCGTAACTGTACAACCAAGTCGTATGGTAACAGAAGTGTTAACTATAATACACTTGTTGTGGAAATAAGATATTAACCCAATTTTTAGCTAGTAAAATGTCTATTTACTCCTTTAACGATAATCAGCATTATTCTACTTTTATGTGATTAATTAAAATGGCCGCTAGGAGCTTCCCCTCTAACATCGATTAACTACATTGTGTAACAAGATGGCGCTGGAATCTGGGGGAGACCCTCATGATACCAGTGACATCACCCCTTGTAGGCAGTGCATTAAGAGAACCACTTAACACCTAACCAATTAATTATGTATTATTTCATGTTATCTCTGACAACGCATATGATGTAATTTTGCTTTAAAAGGGACTTGCCGTCCCCTCTGAATAAACATTCCCCAAGTTTTTCATCAACCTGAAACTTGTGTCTGGTGTGAATTACTTCAGGGAGTGTGCACGCACTGTTTCTTTAATTTAGCCAGGGACAGATACACAAAATAATCAATTTATTGATTGATTTCCACTTCAATTGGCGCCCAACGTGGGGCTCCGGATTTGCCGGTTCGGAGGGCCGGAAACCAACGGACCGGAGCGGACCTCCGGAAAGTGGGACAACCGGAGCCTGATCACCTCCACAATACAGCCGTTACCTGTATTCTCCTGTTTTGTGTCGGTCTGCCTCCGCGTCCACTTCCGGCTTCCAGAAGGCTACAAGACAGGTAATCCCTTATACGGTGCCTCTTTTAATGAACCTGTCGATTGTCTGTCTGCCTCCTGAGTGTTTGTATGAATGTGTGTTACGGCCGGTGCATGTGTTTTCTTTTTAAACTTTAGCTTGACTGCCTAGCGGGCAGGGAACGCATACAGCCGGTAAGGGGCTGGGTACCACCCGGGTAACAGGGTTGGGGTATTACGTACAGCTGGTAAGAGGCTGGGATACAGCCGACGGAGGATTAGGTGCCACCTGGTGGAAGGTGGGGTTTTTACTGTAGACCTGGTAAAGGGTCAGATTACAGGGTTACAGCCTAGAGAGAAAGGCTGGGATTGTTACTATTTGCTGTTTGGTACTCTCTGTTTTAATATGTACATGGCCATATTATTCGCTGTCATTCTGTGGATTTTGTTTAATTGTTGCTCCAGTGTGGGTACCCTTGGTGTGTGCGTGTGTGTCGTGTGGCTGATCCTGGATTCTGGGGTTTACACTCATCTCTATGTGTGTGATTTCTGTAAATGCCTTTTGCTTAGCGTTGCCACGTTTATCTTTTCCTTTGTTCTTTATCTTTCCTGTGTCTGCTGCCCAGAGCTGTGTTAGTCACCCACGCTCGCTCGCTCGCTCCGGTCCGTGGCCACCATCTCGGGTGGGCGGACCCCTGTGACTAGTCTACGTTTAGGGAAGACGCACAGGACCTAGATCCTCCTGGCAGTCGAGCACTGTAGACTTTCCTCTTTCTTCTTCTCCCTCCCCCTGTCCCTGTCACGTGGAACCCTTTGTTTGGTTAAGATGGGACAGGAACATGCTAGACCTGCTAAGGGATTTTTGGCTTGTGATATTGTAAGAGAAAGAGCAGGAGAAGATGCTATGTTGAAAATTAAGAAACTAGCTAAGATTTGTGGTTTTCAAATGTCGCCTAGTGGTAGGTTGCAACCTGAGTTTTGGAGGAAACTGCTTGTTTGTTGCTAGAGAGTTTGTTGCTAGATAGCGGGTTGACGAAAGCCGTAGAGGCTTGGTACCGGGTCGCTAGAGGTCTCAAACGGGAGGGTTGGACAGAGGAAGAGTTAGACTTTGAGGGGCAAACGATTTACGTGTATCACCATAATGTTTGTAATGATGATGTATCCCCCACTGTTTCCCGACCACCGCCCTATGATGGCGCCCAGAGCGTGTTGATTAACTGCCGCCCAGCTTCCCCCGTTGTGGTGGTGTAGGTCAGGTCCCCACCCCCTTGTATCCCGTGCTCGGAGCTGATGGAGCCAGTTTATTACCCAGTACCGATATATTCCTTTCCTCATACTCCTACATCCCAGCCGTCCTTCCAGCTTCCCACTGCCCCCGACCAGGCCCCGTCATCACCCCTCCTCCCAGCCCCCTCTGATGCCTCTCCTCCTCCTCCATCTCCTTGTCCCCCGCCCCTTCCACTGTCTCCGCCTGTTCCTATTGTTCCCTCTTCAGTCCTTCCTCCCCCTTCCCCGATCCCGTCCCGTTAGCTCCTGCCCCGCCTCCTGATGTCACTGCTCTGCCTCTTCCCTCTGCTACCTCTACCACCCCAGTCTGTTCATCTTCTACTACTCCTGCTGTCTTGTTATCCTCCCTCCTCTCTGCCATTTCCGCCGCTCTCGAATCTCCTCATCTCTCGACTCTGCCTTCTGCACTCCCTGATATCCTTTCCGTCCCCAATCCTTCCCCTACTTCTTCAAACCCTTCTCCCACTGACTTCACATCTCTTCTCTCTGCCCTCTCAGCCTTAGCACATTCTACCACCCCCACTCCTACTACTCCTACTCCTCCTCCTCCCACTACACCCTCCGACTCTCACTCTCCTCCTCTTCCTCCTTCTTCTCCTCCCACTGACCTCTCATCACTTCTTTCTGCCCTCTCAGCCTTAGCTCATCCTACCACCCCCACTCCTACTACTCCTAATCCTCCTACTACACCCTCTGACTCACATTCTCCTCCTCTTCCTCCTTCTTCTCCTCCCACTGACCTCTCATCTCTTCTCTCCGCCCTCTCAGCCTTAGCTCATCCTACCATCCCCACACCTTCTACCCCTACTCCTTCCACTACATGTTCTGATCCTTCTACTCCTCCCACTGACCTGTCGTCACTCCTCTCTGTCCTCTCATCCTTAGCTCGTCCCACTATCCCGCCCCTCCTACTACACCTCCCGATGTTCTTCCCGCTGTCTCACCGACCGATCTGTCGTCATTACTCTCCACCCTCTCCGCCGCCAAGTCCCAACCCTCTACTCCGGCTTCCCCTGCTTCACCTTCCCTTACCCCATCTGCCCCAGCCCCTGGTACCTCCGACCCGTTATCTGCCCTCGCCCATGCCCTGACTGCTCACCTGTCACGCCCAACCCAGCCTACCCCTACCCCTGCCTCCTCCATGGCCCTGGTCCCGTTTACCCCTAATGCAAGTCCCAGTTACCCGCTCATGGTGGTCGGCTCTGATGAGTTTGCCACTTCGGGCCAACCCTATGCGATGGGTGTCTCTCCGGCAGCTTCAGTCTTCCATCCTACTACGTCACAGTTGGGCACCCCCCATAACGTTGTCACTGGTCTCCCGGCCCCTGTCACTCCGGCCGCTCCAGCCCCCGTTTCCCTTGATGCTGCTTCCTATCAGGGCCCCGTTGCTCCCGGATGATGATGCAGAAGAGCGTGGCCCACTCCGCCCTCAGGGTAATAGACTCTCACAGGGACAGGCCACCTCCGGAGTGCATCTCCAGGTAT
Organism: Pelobates cultripes; assembly: GCA_933207985.1. Taxonomy (NCBI): domain Eukaryota; kingdom Metazoa; phylum Chordata; class Amphibia; order Anura; family Pelobatidae; genus Pelobates; species Pelobates cultripes. Next base: position 118,073,127 of record OW240917.1, on the reverse strand, counting down.
CCCCCGTTGCCGGAGGTGCTCCATGTGGTGTATCACCAAATTAATATATATACTACACAAGGTTCGTCTACATTAAAAGGTATTTATTAAAAGGCAACAACACAATACTATAAATGTATCACAAACACACAGCCCAGACCCACGGAGCAACAACCCTTTTTAAATCTATCTATGTATATAGTAACCCCTTACACACACGCTTGATCTCACCCACGGTTAGGCCTTCACATCTAGTAATGGCTCACTGCTGCAAGTTCAACATCACATCCACCAAGGAAGAAAAGGAAGCAACAGAGTGTAACATGGTTCACCATGCTAGCACATGGCATCTGCACATCTGCTCTGCAGCACAGCCAAGAAGGAACAGAGAGGAATGGAGAAAGGGGAAGTGGTTATCTCTTTCCTGACTTGTAAAGGTATTGAATTACCAATTAACATTTCAAAAGAGTAAAGCTTATCCCACTGTAAGAAAAGCAAACATGAGCTTGGTCACATGACCCCTGGTCACCATATTAGTTTGATGACAGAATGTCACCACATTCCCTCACTTTTTCTTCTCTTATGTTGAGCACATTTAAAAATAATAATTTATCCCTTCTATCTAAACTATGAGATCTGAAGTAGGAAAGGGGAGCACAGGAATTATAGTGAGTGATATAAGCAGGGTGAAAGAAAACAGTCAAATAGGGGTTGCATCACCCCACATTCCCCCACTTTTTCTTCTTTTATGTTGCTCCGTTATCTAGTTATCCCTCTAGTACAGGAAAACCTAGTGGGAGCAAAAACCTGATATACAGGAGAAATTCAACCCACCGTCCCTCCGGAATAGTTCCCTCAGCGACATAAGTTCTCCTGTACTTTCCTATGGCTGTCAATTCACGTGTTATACAAAGTGTCACAAAAAACAGAACTTATAGAATGTAGGTGAGAGTGTGTGTGTGCAATGTAAAACTTTATTGAAGAATGTGTGAGAGAGAGAGAGAGAGAGAAACAAAAAAGAAACAAACAAACAAAAAAAAATATCCCCCTTTTCAAGTTTCTTCCTCATCTATTTCATTGCCACACAAAAGTATACTAGCGGCAAAGTTTGTAGGACTGGATGTGGTATTTGCAGAATTCCATACTTTCAATCCAGTTCCGACTCCTCCCAGTAGAGCTGTAAATTGTCCCATTTTTCCTGACACCCTGCTTTGCCTAAAACACTGTCGCCGTTGTTCCGGACACCTTGGAGGAATAGAAGGATTATTAAAATATAGACTGTAAACTTTTCCCTTATTTGGAGTATCTTCTGGCCGTATTGCCTGTCTCCCATCCCTACTGTGATACAGCGTATACTTATCCATCCTGTAACAAGGATCCACTACGATCTTCTGTTGACACACATCATCATCCTAATACAGCTTTGCCTTGCTCTGTGGGAACACTAGATCTCATCATTAGAAAGGAATAGCTAAATGGGAGACTGGAAGACTGAGAGAAAGAACAAAACAAAAGAAAAACAGACATACATACGGATGTAGAGAGCAACACAAAATTATGAGTGTTATTGATTGCTGGGACCCCCCAATTGGTCAATCTTTTCCTCCTCTCTCAACTGTTCCTTCAGCGCTTTCACGTCTGCCTCCAATCTTTCAGTCTGTCTCTTTAGGTCCCAGTAGTCTCTATTCCCTTCTTTATTCCTCCAATTATCCCAATTCCGTCTATTGGTCTGATGATCATCCCATCTATGGTTCCTTCTCCAATTATTCTCCCAATAACTGTTCCTGTTGTTTCTCTGTTTTTCTCCCCAATTGTGATTTTCCCAGTTAATATCTGTCCTTTTTAGCCTCTCCCAGGTATTTTTATTATTCCAATTATTATTGATTACCTTAGGCCCCTCCCATCTATTCCTCCAGTTATCTCCCATTACATTACTTCCTTTAGAACTGTCCCTTTTCCTATGGTCCCTCTGTGGATCTCTCCATCTTTTGTCAAAGTCCTGTTTTGGTCTCCAGTTCTCATTATCCCTCTTGCTCTGGGGTACATCCCACCTCTGGCTTCTCCATTTACCATCTAAATCTCTACCAGAGTCAACCTTGAATGTTCTTGTGGATGAAACAGGGAAGGCCTGTTCTGAGAAAGGATGCTTGATCCACCAATTGTCCGCTCTAGTTAGTACCATTTCTAAGTCTGCTGGTGTTGGATCAAAAAGCCTGACAAATTCTTGACACTCCCAGGGAAGGGCTTCCATTACTTTAGTAATATGTTGTGGTGAGCCCAAGACCAGAAGCTGTTGAGGTTGGCGTAGTGTATACCAGAACAATATCCTTTGAGCTACCTCTCTAGGACCATCTGCTGGCCTCATCGTAATATTCGCTATTTCTTTCTCTATGCTGAGTAGATAGAAATTAGTTTCAGCAATTCTTCCTGCCTGATCAGACACACTGTTATTAAATCCACATAGTCTGCTAGCCAAAGGACCCATAGCATATTCTAAAAGTTCTGTCCATTCCTCTAAGTTTAAACCTCCTTTTTTAGCTCTATTTGCTCCCCTCATAAACCAGTGTGTAAAAGTATTAAAGTTGTTATTTGGCATACTTCCCCACCATTTCTGGAAATTTTCTTTGTCTGTGATTGACATAGTGCTTGTCTGTCTAGAGAAACTAGTAGGCATTTCTCTTGCATTAAAGTGTTCAGTTATTATTAAAGGGGCTTGTGGGACACAGTTAACAACCGGCGTATTTCCCTTGTGTTTGGTTCCGAGCACTGGTTCTGTACCTTTACATATAAAATGAGACTGACCTGGGCATACTTTAGGAATCTCCTTATCCCATTTATTTATGTTTTCTTTAGTTTTCATTTTATATTCCATAACTAGGTTTTGGAGTTCAGTGATCTTAGCACTATATTCATCTCTCTGTTGTTCTGTTTCCTTTAATTTCTTCTCCAACCCCTCGATCATTTTGTTTGTTCTTAGGGCAGCTATTTTAAAACAATCTCTTTCATCAAGAGCATCTTCCATTTTATTAGTGGTTACTAAATTAGCTTGCTGCAATTCGAGTACCATGCTTGCCAAACCCCCTATTGCAGCAACAACCGCTTGTGCCACCAAGCTTTTCCTTTTCTTAATATGGCATTTTTTATTAGTAACAATCTGTGCCAAAACATCCATGAAACCTTCATATTTTCCACAATTGGGGCCTGCTGGTTCTGGAAGCTCATATGGTCCATCATGTTTGTCAATGTCATTCTTGAAGTACTCTAGTACTTCTGCAGAAAAATACTTAGTACCTAGATATGACATTTTAAAACCGAGCTCTCCCTGAGTCTTTAATCGAAATAGACCAGCAGACTAAGTAAAAAAAAACAACAAGCTTTTAACACTGGGATTAATTTAAAAAAACTGAAACTTGCTCCAAAGAGATTGAACTTAATTACATTAACCTATTCAAACAAACTCTTGTCTTTTGAGAAAAAAAAAACAAAAAAACTTCACAGTCTCAATACAACAAATGCCCACAGGCAGCAAAACACAAAACCACCCTTCTGCCTTTGTTTAAGTGCAGTGTGGGGGGTCTACAAATAAACAGAATGATTTAAAGGAAGGTATGGGAACTGGAAAATACCTGACTGTAACTTCAGCACAATGATAATTCCCAACCATATAACAATCTAACATAGGCACCTTTACCTCAAATACAAACTGTTCATTTTCTATTAAACACACTCCAGTGTAAAAATGTAGCCTGGCTAAACAATAGCCACCACACTGTATTAGCCCCAATACCTTTATATGCTCCTACCCATAATTCAATGGTTCAAACAGACAAAAGATAATCCCCCCAAAAAAACAGTTTGCTATTTAATGCAGGGAAGCCACAAAATGTACAAAATGTAACATCTAAAAACAATTACAATATATTCAGTTTAGTTCTAGTTAGTTGCAACAGGAGAGAGACAATACAGCACATGGGCTATTAAAAATGGCCAAAATCCAATGCTATTCAATTTTCCCCTTTTATCACCAATACTTTAAAAATACTAGGCCTGAGCTATGGTAGTCAAAACACAACAAACTCAGGTATTTGAAACACACAAAAAAACTAATATATTCAAAATTGAGGCCTGATGCCCAAGCTTGTATATTAAAATGGAGGTCTGCACTAGGATACAAAGGAATCAAATTAGCATTCAAATACAAAAAGAAGCCGCATGGAAGCCTACTCTAGTGTATTCAAATGCAGGGCTAGGCCTGTACTCTGATAGTCAAAGCACAACAAAACTCAACTCAGATATTTGAAACACACAAAAAAACTAATATATTCAAAATTGAGGCCTGATGCCCAAGCTTGTATATTAAAATGGAGGCCCAAACTAGACTCCACACACAATCAGTCCTTGATTTCCCATGCAGAGGATAATTAAACAAAGTACTTTTTTTTTTTTTTCTCCCCCCAAAAATAAATCTGACTATCTATTACTGTGTTATTACCTCATAAATAACCTTTGTAGAAGTCTAAAATTCGTGGTCGCCAAATGTGGTGTATCACCAAATTAATATATATACTACACAAGGTTCGTCTACATTAAAAGGTATTTATTAAAAGGCAACAACACAATACTATAAATGTATCACAAACACACAGCCCAGACCCACGGAGCAACAACCCTTTTTAAATCTATCTATGTATATAGTAACCCCTTACACACACGCTTGATCTCACCCACGGTTAGGCCTTCACATCTAGTAATGGCTCACTGCTGCAAGTTCAACATCACATCCACCAAGGAAGAAAAGGAAGCAACAGAGTGTAACATGGTTCACCATGCTAGCACATGGCGTCTGCACATCTGCTCTGCAGCACAGCCAAGAAGGAACAGAGAGGAATGGAGAAAGGGGGAAGTGGTTATCTCTTTCCTGACTTGTAAAGGTATTGAATTACCAATTAACATTTCAAAAGGGTAAAGCTTATCCCACTGTAAGAAAAGCAAACATGAGCTTGGTCACATGACCCCTGGTCACCATATTAGTTTGATGACAGAATGTCACCACACTCCACCTATGTATGTCACGTTTAACCCCGCACAAGCTGCCACTTTGGTTACTTCCCTCCCCAATCCAAAGAAACAGCCAATGCCCTTCTTCCGCAGAATGGCTCAAATCCGCAAGACGTACTCCGCTGCTTGGCAGGATCTTTCTAGTCTGTGTGAAACTAAAGCTGGTGATGCCTATTGGCCAATAATGGCGAGGAGTTTCAATGATGCTCCCCTCACTACTGACACGGATTTCCAGTCTGGTATTACGTTTTGTGAACAACTCCGTGCCTGGGCCCAAGACAAGTTAGTTGACCAAGCCACTTGTATAAATGATATTGTTCAGGACAAGCTTGAGTCAGTTGAGAAATATCATTCACGACTAACCCAAACCTTTTCAGATCTAGGGTTTAGTACATACAACAAAGCACACACCCAGAGGCTGTCCGCAGCCTTCGTGGCTGGTCTGAAATAACACATTCGTAAGGGTTTAATCCTCTCTCGCCCTGAGTATAGAATTATCCCTCTGGACACCTTTTTGTTGGTAGCTAAAGGTTTGGAGTCAGTGTTACAGCCCGTACAGAGAAGAGCTAACCCACTGATGTTTACCGCCCCAGTTCCTATCACTGGGCCTGCCAAGCTCCTGAAGGTTATACCGTGCCACAGGCCCCGATTCCTACTCGGGAACGGGCACCCGCAGCCAGAACCTGTTATAATTGTCATCAGGTTGGCCACTTCCAAAGAGATTGCCCCCACCCTAGGTTATATAGGCCACTTCTCCCCCGGTTTTCTAATCCCTCAGCCGCTACTTATGGATATCTCCCTCCAGGGTACTTTCAGCCACCACCTCCTCCCCGGTTCCATACTTTCCGCCTCCTGAGTAGCCCCAAGCTCCCCCACCACCTCCAGATGCCCGTACTTATCCACCAGCTCCTACTGATGGGTTTGATACTGATGATTTTCAGGAGGATCGCCCCATACCTAGGCAAGGCCGTAATGCTCGCCCTGCTCCCCCGGCTAGTCTCCCCGCCACCTCTTCACAACGCTACACTGGCCCCGACCAGGCTCATTTCGATTTATTACAATAGGTAACCGGCAAGCCTGTGTCTGATACCCCTGCCATGGCAGTGTCTACAGGGGATGGGGGAGGGTCTCTCGCTACAGTTGTCCTGCCCGTTGAAGGACATCCCACTACCTTCTTAGTTGACACAGGTGCAGCCCGCAGTGTTCTTAGAGAACAAGACCTGCCAGACCCATCCTTCCTGTCAGACACCGATGTATCCTGTGTAGGTGTTGACGGTACTCCCCGCAGTAATCCACTGACTAAGCTCCTGCGTGTGGGTTCTGATATCCTCTCACGATTTGTTGTCTCCTCCACCTGTCCCATTAACCTTTTGGGTGCTGATGTCCTGTCCCGCCTTCAGGCCTCAATTACTTTCACTGCAGATGGTCAGGTTCAATTACTCACGCCCCTATCTCGTAAAGACACGTCTGTCCTCTGTTCCCTACCATTATTGCTACACCTCACATCTCCCACAGGGGAAACAAGGGTCACGAATGCCCCCAGACGTCATCTTCCGGCTCCGGTATCAGTGCAGTGTGCGAGGGAGCTGAAGAGGAAGCACTGAGTGCTCCCTTGCGCACCCGCCTGCCCAACCGGCCACCTGCCCGCCGGGGTCAGCAGGGCCAGCCTCGGGGGGCCCTGGGGTGGTCGGCTCCTGGGTCCCCCAGGAGAAGAGGCTGGCCCTGTGGGTACACACCGGGTCGCAGGGGCGGCCGGGCCCCCTGGTGGGCCGGGCCCGGTCGCAACCGTGACCCCTGCGACCCTGGTATGTACGCCACTGCCCAGCACTTAATTATTATTATTATTATTGCCATTTATATAGCGCCAACAGATTTACAATATTATGAGAGTGGATTTAACTATAAATAGAACAATTACAAAAAAACTTACAGGAACGATAGGTTGGAGAGGACCCTGCTCAAACGAGCTTACATTCTGCATTCCCTCGGGCTGTAACAGACTGTTAAAGTCCGAGGGAATAGAATTTAAGAACATGGCCAGCAAGTTGCTGGCATTTGGGTGGGTACAAGGGGGGGCACAGCATGATGTAGGGGGGCCATGGCCCCCTCTGGGCCCCCCCCCCAGCGACGCCACTGCTTTAATGGTAACCACAACTGGCCTTTTATGACAGTCCCCATGCAAGGGGCACTCCCCCTGGACCTGAAAATAAACCACAGTAGAAATAAATACACAATCACATTGGCTCATAGGTCCAGGACACTCTCAAACAAAATCAGATAATCCCTCCTCTGTGGCTGGGAGATAATTGGATCAGGAACTGTATTAATCTAATCCAATTCTCTCCAAGCAAACCCCCACAAATACCTTAAAACACACAAACCCCTACAAAATTACATCCCCTGATAGCCCTGATCTGGGTGATCAACATATCTAAAAATTACCCAGATCAGTTCAAGGGTTCAGGTATTTCCTGGAAGTCTTATTTTTGACCGACAGTGCACATGGTCCTATACCCAAAACAGTTCCAGGGAATCAGGGCTAACGGTCAGTCTCTCTGTCTGGAGTACAAAAGTATATAACTCACATGAACAGAGCCTTTTAAAGTGCATTGGGCAAGGTATATTGCAGGGCCCATAGTCCTGAGGCAAGAGGCTGGCCAGCAGGCCCCTCCAAGAACCCATGACGAGGTTCAGTTCGTCACAAACTCAACTAGTCAATAAGCCTAGTAATGGTGGTTTATTGTCCATATTCTCGTGACACAACTCTTTAAAATTAAAAAAAAAAATTCATATTAAAAAAAAAAGCCAGAAACAATTAAAAATGCAACACAATACAATAAATCCATTTTCACCAATAGAGGGCTTGCTGCAGACTGAGCTCTAAATGCAGGGAAATGTCTGATTCCTATGCTCTATATTGGTGAGTATGCGAATATTACTGATTATCCAAAGGTTTCCAAACAAATGATACAGAATCAATCAGACCAACTGAATTATGACCGTATTTGGCTTTAGTAAATCTGCAAATTGCCAATGTGGTCGGAATTCAGTAATTTTCACTGGATTTTGTCCATTCAGTGTTATTGAATAAAACTGGATATGTAAATTGTGTAAATATAATGCAGATATAACCATGTAAGCATGCAGCTTCAATGCTGGCTCTTTCATAGAACGCTGTGAAGAACTCATGTTGAGAATCTGCAGACACACATCATACACGTCAATTATTCCCCTATTTGAGTGAAAAAGTTTTAATCCTGCAGAGAGTTTTGCAAATCACTGTGTTTATAAGGAACTGCAGACATTTTGTACGTATTCAAGTGATAAAGGTGCTGAATCTGTGAATGTTATGTTGGCTATCTCTATAATTATCTCAGCTAGTTTCCATTTAAGGTCACAAAACAAATTCTAATTTTCTCTAAGCACAAGTAATATTAAACAGTGTAATTCAAATAATCAGGGAGTCCTGAGCTGGCTAGAAGAATGTGATGGTGCCACTGGCAACTAGCTTCTGAACTTCTCTTTGATCATCGGTGGATTGGTAGGGGTATATTGAGGTATGAGTGAGGGTAGATAGAGAACCCTGGGTTTGGAGGAATTAGTAAGACATTTGTAAACAGAATTCTGGCATATCAGGAGATAATGTGAGTTTATGACAAAAGGGTAGAGCAGGAGCAGCAGACTGTGGAAATGATCAGGAGAATACAGACTGCCTTTAGATTTAGGATCTATAATTAATAATTAGTGTTGTCTTTTTTTCTGGCAGGTCATAAGATACCATGTGTATAGCTGACCTGATGCTATACAGAAACGTATGCACTTGCTATGAATTGCCTCTTTGACTTCTCTAACGAGCTACCTCAATTACCTTCTACTTTATATATCTGCGAAATGTGTTTTGTCCTAACTCAGTCAAGTTTTTAAGTGTACATATAATGTAGCACACAGCTTTGCTGAGTGCAGAGATGTCCTTACTAATGCCTATTTCTCGATATTTGTGATCTTTGGCGCCATCTGGCTTTAGTCATGTAACGCTGCAACACAATTGTGTAGTATGTCATTGTCAATATGGGAAGTAGTAGAAATACTTTACTCTTTCACCAACAATGATACATTTTCATGTAAACCCACTATATTCCAGGAAACGGGCAGATTTAGAAGATAGTAAGGTCATCCTTCCAGCTACCCATAAGAAGACACTGGAAGGCTACAGTTATATATGTGTGAGCGGCCATTTGATATATTGTTTATTTCTAACATGAAAATATAAGTTAAAAAGCCCCACCTTAGCCTTTCGTGTACATTGTGGACCACATACCTTATCATGTTCAGCATATGCAACTGACACTGAATGAGTTAATTGCTGTTTCTTACTATTAGGTAATCCGCAAATATTAGGCACTCAATATGTTTATGAACAAAATGTTTATGAAATACAATATCATCAGCTATCATTTTGCGAACTGTACATCACAGGGACGTTGCTAGTTCTAGGACAGTTGTGGCTTGAGTTCAAAGTAAATTACTTCTACCTTGCATCCAATACAATTCTATTTAGCCACACTACTTAAAGGGTTAATCTAACCGTTTGGAGGGAGATTACCTATTCTGTGTAACATGCCCTATTGTACCCCACCCCCATTTTGCATTATACCATGGAAAAAGGCAGGGGTAGATCCATCCAGAACCTAATCTCGGCACTGGTAGTTTATTAAAAAGAAACAATCTGGGCACAATAACCACTACAGCTCTCTATAGTGGTTTTGGTGCCAGGAGTACTGTGGCACCCTCCCATAGTAAGTAGTCAAACTGTTTAGGAAAAGTTTGACAACTGACATAGGGTCTACTGGGATAGGGGCTGTAATAGAGGCAGTATAGTGTGTGTGTGAGCGGTGCAATATGTGTGAGGGGTACAGTGTGTGTGTGTGAAGGGGGAAGTGTATATGTGAGGGTGAATGTATTTTCCTTAGCTCCCCCCTGGATCCGCCACTGCCTGGAATCTACGTAACATGGGCCTCGCACTGTCCAATCCCAGGCTTTTCGTAGAGAAGCCTGTGATTGGACCAAGTTGCCAGCTCAGAGTGCATGTGGTAGCTCCAGGCTGGCAAGGGAAAGTAGATGGGAGTGGGCAGGAGGAGCTAGGGGGGATTTCTCCCTGTTTTAGATCAGAGGGAGATGGGAGATGAACGGGAGCTGCCACAGTGTGGGACGGTTGAAGGAGAGAGCTTGCTTACCCTTTGCATGCCTCTACTAGCAAGGGGAAGATTTTTTTTTTTTTTTTTTTTTGTATTTATTTTTTATTGATTTTCCATTTTCATAGTAGTAATTATGTGTACATTAATTACATCCGAGTCCACAACAGCGTGGTTTTAACAGGTAATGTTGCATAATATTTACAGTATGTTGATAAACATTATTCAGATGATGACATATAGTGAGACCCAGACAAGCATTAGACAATTAACGATGAATATTGTATAGGATACGTTTCTTTCAGTGCAGTTTTTTTTTTTTTCTACTTCTAAATACAACTTGTGAATTGTGCTACTTATTCTAGCTTTTAAAGAGCTGAACTTATGACTTTTTGAGTATTCCCCCGTATCTGGTGCTATTATTTGTGCTGCTGTCTAACTCCTACTTCTCAATCCTCCCCTTCTAGGTATATCGACCAAGGTTTCCAAGTTTGCGTGAAAGTTATGTAGTTTTTGGATAGTGCGTGTGTTATACCTTCCATCTGCCTAGTACTTTCTACCCTGCTGGTCCATTCCCTAATTGAAGGTATCTTTTCCTGTTTCCAATATACAGGAATTAGATGGTTTGCTGCCATGAGCATTTGGGATGTTAAATAGTTTTCCGTTTTAGTGAGATTTTGGAGAGGCATCATAAATATTAGGTGTTCCGGTTTGAAGGGTATCTGTTTGTGCATGATTATCTGTATGAGTTTGTGTATGCGGGTCCAGAACTTTTTGATTGTAGGGCATTGCCACCAGATATGTGTCGGATTAGCCTCCCCCTGCCCGCATCTCCAGCATATGTTTTGTGTTCCTGGGAACATTTTGCTTAGTTTGGAGGGCGTGTAGTGCCAGCGGGTTATGCGTTTATAGTTACTTTCCTGGTTGGAGGTCGCAGTGGATATAGTGTGGATTCTGGTGAATATGTGTTTCCATTGCTCCCCTGAGATGTCTAAATTCATTTCTCTCGTCCACTTAGTGGCGAAAACAGGGATATCTGTTTTGTCTGAGTGTAACATTAATTTGTACATTGTAGATAATAATTTCTTTTTTAACGGATGTGTTGTACATAGCTGTTCAAAGGTTGACAATTCTCTGTTTCCCCCTGGCAGTAGCCTCTGGCTCCCCATGAAGTGTTTTAATTGTGCATAACTTAATTGTTGCATGCTCGTGGGAGGTCGGCCGAGAGTTAGATCTTGCAGTGTTAGTAATGCATTACCCTTGGTCATGTCCCGGAGAGTTATGTTTGCAGCCCCTCGGTGAATCTCGTAAGTTCTACCTGTAATGCCTGATGGCATCAGTGGGTTACGCGTAATGTGGTATCGTGGTGATGGGTATGGTGCTATATTTGTGGAGTTATTTACCTTTGACCAGGTCTGTAGTGTAGCTAAGATGAGTGGGTGTTTTTTATGTTTGATTAGTGCGGTGTTCGGTTTATGCCATGGAAGTGATTCAAGGGGTGCTAGGCATTGTTCCCTCTCTATGTTTACCCACTGTTGGGAGGGTTTTTCTTTCGTCCACTCATATATCCTTGATAAGTGCACTGCTTTATAGTATTGTTCTATGTCAGGAATGCCCATTCCCCCTTTCTCCCGTGGTTGAGTTAAGAGTCGCAGTGGTAATCTAGGTTTGGCTTGTGACCAGATGAAGGATGTTAACGCCCCTCTGATTGCCGAGAAGAAACTACCTGGCAGCTTTATGGGGATTGTTTGTAATGTATAGAGGATGCGTGGCAGTATCATCATTTTTATGATGCTTATTCTACAAAACCATCCGTAGGATGGCTTATTCCAAGCCTTAAAATCTTTGGAGACGGCTTCTAGTAGTGGTGTGTAGTTTAAGTCATAGAGATGTTTTAGTTGAAATGGTAGGTGAATTCCAAGATATTTTATGGATGTCGTTGTCCATGTAAAATTGAAATTTTCCTGTATGTACTTATTTGTATCTATGGTTGTGTACAGCGGTAGGATCTCACATTTTGTGAGGTTTGCTTGGAAGTTCGAGACATCACTGTAAGCACTCATTTCCTCCAGGATATGCGGAATAGAGTGTAGTGGTTTAGAGATCGTAAATAGCAAGTCGTCTGCAAAAGCAGAGACTTTGTAATCTAAATTTCCTATTGTGATGCCGTGTATAAGTGGGTTATTTCGTATTCCCTGAATGAATGGTTCCAACACAAGGATAAAAATCAATGGGGAGAGTGGACATCCCTGTCTGGTCCCGTTCCTAATATATATCGTTTCTGAAAGCTGGCCATTGATGCGTATTCGGGCGGTCGGTGTGGAATATAGTCTCCCCAACCAATCCAGCCACCTAGGCCCAAAGCCCAGATGTTCCATTGTGGCCGTCATGAGGGACCAATCCACCCTATCAAATGCCTTTTCCGCATCAATAGCCAGCAGTACACTCTGAATCTTGTTGACTTTTGCCCAATGCATTATGTTGAGGATTTTCATTGTATTGTTTTTGGCCTCCCTCCCCGGCACAAACCCTGCTTGGTCTTGGTGTATCAGGTCAGGGAGTAGCGGTTTCAATCGGTTGGCCAGAATTTTAGTGAAAAGTTTTAGATCTACATTCATTAGGGAAATTGGTCTATAGCTTCCACAGTTTGTGAGATCTTTGCCTGATTTGGGCAGTAGTGTTATGGTGGCATTTAACATCTCTTGCGGTGCCTGACTCAGGGCTTGTGTAGAGTTAAATGCTCGCACAAAGGGTTCTGCTAGGGTTTGTTGTGTAACCTTATAGTATTTGCCTGTAAAGCCATCTGGACCAGGACTCTTTCCTAGTGGGAGTTGTTTCACTACATCATGGAATTCTGCAGTAGTGATGGGTTTGTCTAGAAATTCCGCCCAGTTGCGTGGGATAGTAGTGTTTATTCGGCTGGCTAGAAAGTCCTTTATCTTGTCCATGGGGGGCCTCGTGTCCCTAATATTATAAAGGGAGGAGTAATAGGTGTGGAAAGCTGACAGGATTTTTGGCATTAATTGTGTCACTGAGCCATCTGGTTGCTTAATGTGTGATATGAAAGTTGATTGTCTTTGTTGTTGTAGAGATTGCGCGAGTAGTTTCCCACATTTGCCCCCTTTTGTAAAATATGTGTGTTTGGTCCTCTGCACAGATCTGGAGGCCTGTAAGTTGAGGATGGATTTGAGTTCCGCCCTCTTAGCTAGTAAATTGTTGTAAGTTTGTATCGTAGTGTCCTTACTGTGATTGAGCTCTAGGTTTCTTATTTCCCGAGTTAAAGATGTTATATTGGCCTCCCTAAGCTTTTTCTGTGCTGAGGCTATTTTAATGATTTCTCCTCTAAGGACGCATTTGTGGGCTTCCCATACCACCTCTGGCCTAGTGTCCTGGTTTGAATTGGTTTCAAAGTATCTCTGTGCGCTTGTTTTAATATGTTCTATGACCTCCTCTTTATTTAGGAGAAGATCGTTCAGTTTCCATTGTGGTGCGGCTCTATTTAGTAAGGGTATCGTTATATCTAGGGTCAGTGGAGCATGGTCTGACCATGTGATAGGACCATATGACACTGATTTTATCAAATTGAGGTAAGCATGTGGCAAGAGCATCATGTCTATTCTAGTATATGTGCCGGAAGTTGTGGAGTAGAATGAGTAGTCTCTACCAGTGGGATGCATTGCCCTCCAGCTATCATACAATCTGGTCTCATGTAGGATATCGAGTATTCGGCTACGAGTGGGTTCTAGGTACACGCTAGATGTTGCGGTTGTGTCTAGTTGGCCATCCAATGAGATGTTCAGGTCCCCCCCCACTACCAATAGACCTTCCTTAAAGTCCCACAGTTTGTTGAGTATTTTTCTTAGGGCCACACTTTGTTTTTTATTAGGTAGATAGAGGTTTGCTAGCGTGATGTTGGTGTTGCCTAATTTTCCTTTAATGAAAATGTACCTGCCTGCGTCATCATTTAGTTGTCCTGTAAGGGTGAACGGAACTTGTCTCTCTATTAGAATCGCCACTCCCCTTGCTTTAGCTGCAGAATAGTGACTGTAATAACCCGTAGGGTATTTGCGGTTTCTAAGTGAGGGTGCCTGGTTCTTGTGAAAATGTGTTTCTTGTATAAAAACGATATCTGCGTGATATCTCTGGAAATCTGTGAGGGCGAGTGACCTTTTTTCTGGGGTGTTCAGCCCCTTGGCGTTCTGGGAGTGTATACGAAGGGTCAATGGTCGTTCTGTGTTGGATGCGTGAGTTTGAGGGTTAGTGGGTCTTGTTTGTGGAATCCCCGTCTGTGTGTCCCTACCTGCCATCTTGTCCCCAATTATTGGGGGTTAGCTTTCCCTTATTAATCAACAGTTATACAGTAACAGCAACAATATAAACAGAAAATCAAATTATAATATCAAAACAGTGAACTACTGAGGATCCGCGGGGGTCCTCAGACACTTGTCCTCTTGTAGCTAGAGGACTTACTATAGGTAAGCCTTAATAACACACTTGAAGTTATTCTCTCGTATTCCGTATTCTGTCCCCGTGCAAGAGGCAGAACAGTGACTATGCGGGTGTGGTGTTTGACTAGAACCCGAGGCTTGCTATCCTATTATTCTTTGTGCATAATTTTTAGGAGGCTCTGGATGGGGGGGGGAGGATAGAGGGGAGGGTGGGGGAAAAGATGGGGAAGATAGAAAGGGAAGGAAGAAGGGAACCCTGGGGAGAGGTTAAACACATTTTGTTGCTTATTTCTATTCCCCATGCTATCCGTCTCTGGCTAAACAACAATGCATGTTTATACTGGTACTTCTATCCGTAGTGTCGGTGTCAAAATTAAATTCTACTAGGGACAACGATCTCAAGGCCTACAGTGGATTGATTTTTTTTTTTCCTCCATGTTCTATAATATCCAACCTTATACTCAGTTGTCGCCCCACTGGGCTGCTCCAGTCAGTCCCGAGCACTAAGTCCCTGGTCCTGGGTGCAAGAGACGTGTAGCCCGGGAGGCATATTTCCTATCGACCCTTGTTGTGGGCTTGCGCCTTATCTTGTCCATTGTTCCTGTGTAAATCTTGGGCGGCTTGGAGGTCTCATATCTACGGTCAACAGAGATAGGGATATGTCGCTTGTGCCAGTTAAAGTTCCCAGTGATACAAGGATCTTGGTAAACGCGAAAGTCTCGTGTGGCGTTGTATCCTTAAAGCTCTATGCTTGGTCACTGTGGCTATGTCCAGATAGTTGTACCAGTACCATCTCTCCACCAGTCAGTCACGTTGCTGCAGACGGAAGGTGTGGGGTGTAGAGCCTAGCGAGGATCATCTCTTTGGTTCCCCATCATTCTGCTCCTGGGGGAGAAGGGTCTTTGGTCGGTCCTTCTTTTCTTGGCGGGGGTAGTCCATCTTTGTCTTTGGGGTAGTATAGAAGAATCTTGGTTTGGTTGAGGTGCATACCAATCCGGGATGTTGGTGTTTGGCAGTTCCAGAGCTCTCAGGAATGGTTTTACATCCAGATGTGAAGCTATGGAGTGCATCACTCCTTTGTGGTTAACAATCAGTGCGAATGGATATCCCCACCTGTATTTCATGTTGCGATTGCGTAATAGCTCTGTGATTGGTTTTAGTGCTCGCCTCGCTTGTAGCGTGAACCACGATAGGTCTGGAAAAATTTGTATGTGATTTTCGCGGTACATAAGAGGTTGGGATGTTTCTCTGAGGGCCCTGAGAATGGTGTCCTTCACTGAGAAGTAATGGAGCCTGCAGATTACATCCCTTGGGGCTTCAGCTGTTGCTCCTCTAGGGCGCAGTGATCTGTGAGCTCTATCCATTAATATTGGGTTATCCACAGGGTCCCCCAGTATAAGATTAAATAATTCTTTCAGATTAGCCATCAGATCCTCCCCTTGCGTTTCAGGAAGGCCTCTTATTCTCAGATTATTTCTCCTGCTCCTATTGTCTAAATCGTCTAGCTGCCTCTGCATAGAGGATAGGGTCATAGCTTGTGATTCTAATGTGGAGGCATTATTTACAATCTGGGCCTGCATTACATCTTTTTCTTCTTCTAAGTCTGTAACTTTAAGACTTACTTGTTGTATGTCTGTGCCCATGGCGTCGATTTTAGATTGCAGAGCTGCTTCTAATCTGCCAATCATATTGGCCATGTCTGCTTTGGAGGGCAGGTTCCTCAGCAAATCTTTTATGTCAGGATCTGTTGCCTGTGTGAGGGTACCGCATGAGCCCTCTGATGGTGCAGGGCTTGATGGTGCCGATTCCGCCGCCATATTGGAATTTGCGGCCTCGTCCTCGCGGGCCGTCGCGTCTTTGAAATACCGCGTAAAAGTACTGGATTTCACGGTAGGCGTCTTGCTGGATGCCCCCTGAGCATTTGTGTGTTTTTTGGGGTTCCCCATACTTCTTCCAGGCCTCCGATGGCGTTGGATGCGCCTCGATGTTCAGGGAGCTGAATCAGTGCACGTCCATTCAGCTCCGTGTCAGGCCACGCCCCCCAAGGGGAAGATTTTTGTGTCTAATGCTGCTCATCTGACAGCAGACACATATGCACAGAATTAACATTAGGCAGCCCGGAACAATGTATTGGGCTGCCTAGGTCACGTGTGTTGGGGTACAACTGTGGAAGAATTCTTAGGTCAGAGATGATGCAAGGACACTCCAAACACTCCAGACACAGGTCATTGAAGAACAAAGGTTATTTATTATTTTTGCAGCTGCAAAGAATCAGTCAGACAATAGTCTTGGGATACCCGACTGAGCAAGCGTTTACAAGAGAACAAAGAATATATACCACAAATGACGTATTCCATACGTATACAAAGAATACAAAAATTACACCTACATTACTATAGTTACATCCAATTATTAAACTAATGCTTATCTCTTACATATGTTATCTAATAGTGGGCGTTCCTGACATTCCACACATGCACTCTGATTCTAGATGTTTACACAGTAGTTTTAACCATGTGAGTACTGAACTTTTCTAGAATATCCTGTAGCTTCTACCACACAACTACAATCACCAATATCTCAGTATGTGCAATATTTTAAGCTGAAACACTGCACATACATACTCTTACCATCATAACTAATTCAAATCACTCAAGTGGTCATGGTGGTTGGAGTAACCCTTTAAGCAATGAAGAAGGGATATAGGGCACATTTACATGCTTGATGTATGCACTAGTGCCGTTGTTCATTTTAAATTTAACAGGTGACTGGTTACTATTATGCATTTTCCACCTTATATACTTTATATGGCTGGTAAGCTCACAAATGCTGTTTAATAAAGATGCTATCATAAAATAAAGAGTGTGATAATCTGCTGGTTTTCCCATATGGTACGCAAATATATATAATATAAATATATAAGCATAAAGGGAAGCATGGACAAATATCTAAATGTCGGCCACTGCTATAAAATGGGTGTAGAATTTTTTGAAATTATGGCAATAATTTTGGTGAATATATCAAGGCCAAAACAGCTGCTATTCTAGGGCAAACTGCTAAATAAGACAACCACAACCATTAGAACACTTCTCAGCATTTAGCACTTTGCATGCAGAAAGGGATTACTAGATCTCCCCCATAGAGTGAAATTTATCAAGGAAAAACCAGATACTATTTTGGAGCTAAATAACGAGTAATCATCATGGAAACCAATAAAACTCAACTTTTACCACCTGTCACCCAAAATAGCACCCATGGAATTAGCTCTACCACTAAAATGGACATTTAGGAGCTGGTTTCATATCCTTTCTATGCATTATTTGTTAATTCACTGCCCCACATGCCCCAGTAGATAGGGCTTCACTGACAGAGACAATTATGCTAGATGGAGAGACACAGGGAGTGATGCAGAAGCATTTGGGTGTAGATTAACCCCTTAAGGACACATGACGTGTGACATGTCATGATTCCCTTTTATTCAAGAAGTTTGGTCCTTAAGGGGTTAAGAGACAAAGTAGGAGATGAAGGGACAAAGGGTAGAAGAAACAAAGAGAAGGTCAAAAAACATTCGGCAGGAGAGATGCAGATAAACTGAAGAGCATGCTTTTTGCATCTGAATCCTATACAAAGTATAGGATTTGGAATATTTTCCAAGCATTGATTTTTTCTTTATTTAAAAAAATAAATAAATCTGGACCAAATGCATCCAGCATGTTGCACAATTTTAAATGATCCTCCACTTGCTTTTGGCATGTTAGTGAACATTTTAAGGTACAATTTAGCCTCTGGCAGCAGTAGCAAGCATTGGCCAAATCCACAGTACTTAACCCACACAGTGGATATGTACCGGCCGGGAGGGCTGGGATATGTACCGGCTTTTCTTTCCAGCAGTTTTACTAAACCTGCTGTCACTTCCTCCCATTTCTGCCGATACTACAGGGGCCCAGTAGTGCTCTTAAGGGGCCTCGGTGACCTACAACGCCTCTGTTCAGAAATACTCTTCAGATGGCCCTAAGTGAATGGGCCACCCAATGAGCCCCTCCGGCGTGCGGGCCTGGTGCAGTGCACCGGCGGTAGTTCTACCACTGCCAGATATGTAGGCGGGAATTGTACTGTCCATATCTTCTAGTCTAGACTTGGATTCATTGCATTAGTCTATGAACAAATCGAATCTCCTGAAACTAAAATCTTTAGGTTCGTTCAAATGAATCAATTTGTTTATGGATGATTTCAATGAATACACAAGTCTATCTTTTATCTTTTACCTAGAGTAGGGGTAGCTTTAAGGTGCCCTGTGATGAACTTTAAAGTGACACCCCCCTTCCTACCTCTTATTATTGTTATTATGTAATATAGAAAGGGAAATGTAAAAAATGCTTTCTATATATTGTACATTGTTCAATGCATTTTATATAAATAATGAATTAAAGCCCTCACCAAAGACAGAATTTCTTTGAGTGCTTTAGCAAACCAGGAAGTAGCTAAAATCAGACAATCAAAGTCATTTTGCTGCTTCCAATTTTAGAGCTGAGCATATCCCATATATCCTTGACAGCAGGGGTTTAAGATATATAGTGAGGCACTTGACAGCAATTTTGCTTGTTAAAACGCATAAACAAAAAGGCTGAGCAAGTGTCATCCATGTGTCCCCCTCATTTCTCTCCATGCCTCTCTATTGTCCTTTTCCATACCCATTATGTGTTCTCCTTTTCATTCCTGCCTGCATTTGCCCCTCTATGTGGCCCTTGTTTATGCCCTCCTCATATCATTTTGTTCCCCATGCCCACCCATGTGTGCCCCACTACAAATCCTTCTTCACTGTCCCAGTAGCACTAGATGCCCTCCTTATATGTCACTCCCCATTGCCAGCAGTGTACTCTGGTTAGGCTGTGTGGCAATGGCCCCTCTCAGTTAAAAACCTCTGCCACTGCACACGTCTTCAAACCTAAGGCCCTGACCAAGAGCTCTGAGTGACTGTACAGATTGTGAGCTTTAAATTGTATACTACTAGTATTACATATGTTACATTGATATAATAGTATTATACTATGAGCTGTATTTTTTTTTGCTTTTCATATACAAATGTGGTTTCAATAACACATACTCTATACACTTCTAATTCAAGCTGTGTGCATGAATTATTTCATTATTTTGCTGCAAGAATAACTTTCTAGACACAACTACATTTCCATTTTTTTCTATGCTGTGTTTTTTTCAGGACTACTGGTAGACATTCCAGCATTTTGGAATATAGAGTTCATAAGGTTCTGGATCATTGCTTGGGGGAACATGACAAAACATTACATAAAGGGCGGAGCCTGACCTCCAGGCAGTGCAGATGCGAGCAACATGAGCTCCTGCTTGACTAGTGGATTTCGGGGCTCCCTCAGCGGCTCACTAGCCAAAAACCTTATTGGGGTGCACCGCTTAACCGATCGATACATAACTTGAGTTGGTCGCAACTGGGACACCGGAACGCTGCACTGTGGCCTACTGGTTGGAGCTGTGGAGAGGCGGCCACTCTTCCCGCCCTATAGAATGTGACGGCAGAAAAGAACCATTCAGCCCATCTAGTCTGCCCAATTTTCTAAATACTTTTATTAGTCCATGGCCTTATCTTATAGTTAGGATAGCCTTATGCCTATCCTACGCATGCTTAAACTCCTTTACTGTGTTAACCTCTACCACTTCACCGTATACTCTCCAAGTGACTCACCTGGAAACCTACCCCCCCACCTTTGGACCGGCGGGGTTATCCCGGTCCCCACGGGGTACCTGGTGCCAAGCGCTTGCTAAGCACACGCGACAGGACCTAATGGGCCACAGGCTCGCAGCAAAGATGGCGACCACACAGAGGCCGGACCTCTGGGCTCCCCACGAGGACCGCATAGCGAAAGCCTTCAACTATTTCTGGACGCAGCTATGTGCTCAGATGGCTGAAAGGGCACAGAAACAAACAGTCCCATACGTCTCTCGACAGCCCACATCACTGATTAATCAAAGCCTGCACAACCACACAAAGCCAAAACGAGGACGGTGAGGAGAGCGAAGGGCGATGAGGGCACTTCGACATCGGAGACACCGCCCCACCATCAGCAATCACTTGTCTGGGCCACGGCACACACGGAAAGAATCTCCCACGCACAGCATAGAGCCGCAGATACTACGTCAGAGCACTAAGAGGGTTCCTGCACAGCAAGACCAGTTGTATGCTACGAGTCAAGCCTGGAGATCTGCTCCTGAGGCGGCACGCAGCTGGCATTACACAGCCACGACATTGGGGCTCACAATGGCCAGGAAGGCCTCTAACATCAGCCCTCCAGCATGGTCCCACAGCTTTCAAATCATGGGCATAGGATGAAAGAGGACTAGTCATGGATCATGGTCTACCACTTGGACACATTTTGGGTCACAGTATTGCTGTCATAATCTGTGATATTTGCTTTTGACCTGTTGTCTTACATTTTACTTTTACCTATGAGGCTGGTGGTATACTAATATTATTACTATTAGTGATGACTAACACCCACCCGGTGGTAACATTTCTAATGCTGAGTGCGACTCAAACTTGCAGCCACCCTAGACACATATTACTCGCTATTATCCTGTACTTACACTGTCCATTATATTACCTTAGTCGCACTCACTACTTCTACCACATATGTCTAGCACTCCTAACTACCATACATCTGCCATAACTCGATACAGCACTAGAGACAACAATGTTAAGCTTGTTTATATATTTACAAAAAATGTGCAACTCCTCATGCCACTGTCTATCCTGTCTATATATCTATGTACACTGTTGTGGAGTTTGATGCTAAAGTGTATCTGCTTGCACAAAAAAAAAAAATCATTACATAAAAGTAAAATGTTATTTACTTACTAATTATTTATTAATATAATTATTGGTATTTATGTAGCGCCAACTAATTCTGCAGTGCGTTACAATATTATGAAAGGGAAGAAGTTTACAATAAATGAGACAATTACACAGTGACACGGGAACAATAGGTAGATGAGGGCACTGTTAAAACGAGCTTACAGTCTAGAGGAGGTGGGGTACAAATACACAACAGGGCAGCAAGGGTGACAGCCACCAAACAAGGTGGAAAAGTAGCAGAGCTAGACGTCAGAGTGGAGTATGGCTCTTTAGGAGACTATGAGACAGACTTGGGTAAGTATAGATAAGTTACTCTGGGAGTCCATAAGCATTTCTGAACAGATGTGCTTTGAGGGACTTCTTAGACAATTGAAGACTAGGAGAGAGTCTGATGGGGGTGGGCAGGCTGTTCCAAAAGAAGTCCTACAAGCGCGAGTTAGCAGTAAGGGTGCGAGCAGCGGACAGGAGAAGGTCACCGGCAGAGAGGAGAGACCGAGAAGGTTCATATCTATGAATAAGGGAAGAAATGTAATGAATATTCTGTTCTGATCTTTATTCATAATTTAGTAACTGGTTTTCATTTTTTTTACATACACAAATATAATATTTGGTTTTATTAAAATGTACTATTTATGCATATAGTGCATGTTAGTGAGTAGGTTAATAAAACAGAGCTACTCAAATATGGAAACACGCGTGACACTTGAGCAGTGATTTTAATTTGGTTTAGCGCGCCATCTGGTGGTGATCAAAAAGAACAACATTTCTTCTTAACCAACACTAAGCACAATAAATACACTGAAATAAGAATTTCCAATCTCTTATTTTTACTTCCCTAAATGGAAATTTTAAGAAATACAATTTATCAGCACCCACATGTAGTCAAACCAAACATTTTACAGACCTTGTGAGCTTTAGTATTATCCAAGATTATAAAAAAAATGAATTTAAATAAAAAGACAAACTGAAAGAAAACTTAGTTGGGATTTCTGAAGATAAACGTTTAAACTGATTGCAATTAGTGCATTAATTATAAGACATGCAAGGCTAGTTACTGGATACAGAGAAACGAAAATAGACACTCAAAGCTGTTTTTGCCATTGTCATTCTCATTTACTATTAAAATAATAAAATCTAACTTCTAACCCTTAATTACACACACTATTCATTGCTCCAAACCCCAGCCCATAACTCTTAACCACAGTCCCAATACCTGCTAAAGAATGATACAATGGACCATGCCCATATCATTGGATATTTAGTCATTTGTCTCCTTCTGTGTAAACATGGGCTAAACTTTGTTTTAAATGTTTTATTTTTATTTTGTGTTGCAAATACAAGCACATAGTCATTCTCGTTTCATGGAAAGCTTATGATTGCCTGTGCAGAGGCGTTTCAGATAAAACATGCAATTACATTAGGTTCAAGGGTTTTTAACAGGTATGTGCTTAACAAATCAAGTTGACTTCGTTCTTGTTGTGGCTTTGGGCTAATTTTCAGCAGACTTGTTGTTTTTCATCCAGCGGTGTGGCGCTAGAGATAAGCAGGTAGGTGGAGTTGCTACCGGAGAGACATGGTGGTGTCGACGTTAAGGCACAAGGCCAGTCTTTGAGTGTAGTTTCTCGTTTCGTGTGGGGGTATTGGTGGGTACTCGTCTTGTGTGTCAGTAAGTGTTGTGTTGCCTGTGCCTAGCCTCTTTGTGTAGGTGTGGGGCATAGACTGTGCGCTCAGATGGTGGTTTCATCCATTGTTTTAGGTTGCCCAGGCGGTCGTTATTGTGCCCGAAGCCTGTTGTGGCTGTATATGTTATGCTCTGCGTAGGTGACCTAGGGAGGCAGCTGTTGTCTAACCTATGTCTCTGGTGGCTGCGAGATCGGTGTATGTGTGTGACTTTGCTCCTTGTGTGGCGTGTCTCCCTCATTACTGCCCTCTGGCGCTTGGTAGCGCCAGCGGTTGCGTTTGGGGGGCGTGTGGAGGTAGGCGTCTTGAGTGGGCTGGTCGCAGTATGTCATGTTGCCCCCTTCTCTGAGGTAGTGTGTGGTCATGAGGTCATGTCATCATGTGGCGGTGGAGCGTGGGTCCGAGTCTCGTGTTGGGTAGGTCTGTGTTGGTCCACATTCTGCATTGGGGGCTGTTGCCTTACGGGGTCTGGTCCTCAGTGTGGTTCTTGTTGCCTCCTGGCAGTGATTGGATGGTATGAGGTTGGCACACGCTGGGGGGGAGGAGAGGGGGATGTGGTTGAGGGTGACCTGCCTACGGGTCGCCCCAGGTGCAGGCGCCCGATTGTCTTGTAGTTGCGCATCCTAGGTGTAGGGTGGGTTCAGGCATTGTAAGAACTCATCTGTAGTGATGTGTCGTATCCAGTGGAACCATCTGGTCAGGAGCTTTTCTTTTGCCGCTGCCGTGGTGGCTTTCAGGTCCTCGAATTTTCTTGTGTCCTCCACCTCCTCCACCCAGTGTCTGAGTGGGGGGGCACATGGTTGTTTCCAAAATATGGGGATGGTCGCTTTCGCCGCCGCATTGAGGAATCGTGGCACAACCGATTTTTTTATAGGTCGGAGTGGGTGTTGTTGTGTGGTGTAGAAGGAAGAAGGCTGGTGACATGGGTGGAGTGTCGTCGGTCACTGCGTGGATGACTTGGCGTATCGCTTCTCAGAATGGTTGGATGAGGGCACAGCCCCACCAGATGTGGAGGAATGTACCGTCCTCCTCTCCGCATCGCCAGCATGTGGCCGGCACTAAATTATTGTGTGCGTGGAGGGTGGCGGGGGTGATATACCATCTGGTGAGGATTTTGTATGAGTTTTCCTGGTGTCTGGCTGAGCCCGGGGTCTTTTGAACGTGCAGGATGATTTTGTCCCAGTCCGCGTCGTTAAGTTCTTCTTCGAGGTCCTCTTCCCATCGTCTGATGCATGGGGGGCCAAGAGATATCGGTTCGTTACTAGGGATTTGTAGATCAGCGATATTGCTCTCGATGGGGTTTCGTCCTGTCTGCACAGGGTTTCGAACTCCGTGCAATCTCTTGTCCGGTAGGGGCGTTGGGGGATGGAATGTGCATAGTGGGACATATATTCCCTCGTCAGCTTGTGTGCGAATGTGTGTCTCTGGTCCGGGAAGATGGCCTTGATCGGTCTGATTATGAATGGGGGTGAGATGATATCTATCATTCTGAGCGTTGTGTTACAGTTTGCTGGGCATGAGGTAGGGCCCATGTCGCCCGCCGGGAAGTCCGGGTTGCCTTTTAAGAGGAGTAGTGGGCTGGGGTTGGTCGTAAGGTAGTGTTTTGGGCCATTCTGGTGCCAGATACGTAGGGTGGCCTTCACAAATGGGTTGGTGTGTTGTAATTGTTTGCTCGCTTCTTTCGTGATCCAGGGGAGGGTCGTGAGGTCGCATTTGGTGCTGTCTGCCTCTAGTTGCACCCAGGGTTTGTCTCTGGTCTTTACTGACCAGTTGATTATTCGAGTGAGGTGTGTCGCTAGGTGATATTTCCGCAGTGATGGGGAGAGTCAGCTGAGTGTGGGCGATTCGAGGAGGCTTCCCTTTCCAAATGAAATTACGGATTGTAGTTTGGATGGTGGTGAAGAATGACTTTGGTGCCTCTATGGGCACTGTTTGGAAGATAAAGAGGAACTTGGGAAGCAGGGTCATTTTCACTTCGTTTATGCGTCCCAGCCAAGAGATGTATGTTGTACTCCATGTTTGGAGTTCAGCCTGCGCTGTTTGCAGAAGCGGTAGGTAATTGTGGGTGTAGAGGTCCGTTGTGTCTTGCGTGAGCCACACCCCCAGGTATCTCATCTTGGTCGTGCACCACCGGTATGGGAAGCGCCGCCTAAGTTCGAGTTGTTGCGAGTATCGGATTGTTAGGACTATGATTTCCGATTTGGTGTCGTTGATGCGCATATTGGATATCTGGCCATAGGTCTTGAATTCTGTTTTGATCGCCCGTAGCGATCTGGTGGGTTCCTGTACTAGAAAAAGAAGGTCGTCTGCGTAGGCCAACACTTTGTGGTGTGTTTAGCCTATTTGTAATCCTCGGATCTCCTCGTAGCTTCGGATTTTGTTGAGGAAGGGTTCTAGGGTGAGTGCAAATAGTATTGGCAAAATGGGGCAGCCTTGGCGTGTCCCGTTTCTGATTTGGAACGGGTCTGTAAGTGCCCCGTTGATTCTGAGCCGCGCCGTCGGATCGGTGTATAGCGCTTCCATCCATTGGATGTATCTTGGTCCGATACCTATGGTCCAGAGGGTCTCGAAATGAAGTTCCAGTCTACCCGGTCGAAGGCCTTTTCGGCATCTGTCGACAGAAGTAGAGATGGTTGTGTGGATCGTGATGCCACGGAGATCAGGTTCATCGCCCATATGTCTGATCAGGATGTACCAGGTCCGGCAGGAGTGGTGCCAGGCGGTTGGCCAGCACGCTGGCCAGTAGCTTGATATCGACATCTAGGACCGAGATCGGACGGTAGCTCTGGCAGTATGTTGGGTCTTTGCCTTCTTTTGGGAGGAGTGTGATGTTTGCTGCCGTGAATTGGGCTGAGGGTGTCGCTCCTTCAAGGATTGAGTTCAGGGCTTTGTGTAGTTTCGGGAGGAGTTCGGACTGGAAGGTCTTATAGTATTGTAACGGCAGGCTGTCTGGTCCTGGTGACTTGCCTGTCTGCGCTTTTTTGATGGCAATCGAAAGTTCCTCTGGGGCGATGTGTGCGTCCAACAGTTCGCGGTCCGGGTCTGTTAGTTGGCGTAGCCCTGCTGATGCCAGGTATGTGTGGATGTTATTGTGTCTGTGAGCTTCTGCGGTGTCCTGAAACTCGTGCTGTATGTTGTATAAATCTCGGTAATAGTTAAGGAATGTGGTGGAGATCTGGTCTGGAAGGTGGTGCATCCGCTGGGACGGGTCTTTAATTTTGTTAATGTAGAGGTGTTTCCTGCGGCGCTTCAGTAGATTTGCGAGTAGCCTGCTGCACTTATTCCCATGTTCGTGCACCAGATGTCAGAAGTACTGGAAGGATCGTTGGATGGAGCGGTTCATGTGCTCGGTGAGTTGGGAGCGTTTGTGAAGAAGATCCCTATAGGTTGAGGCATCCAGTGTCCGTTTGTGTTGGTTCTCCAGATGGGCTATGTCCGTGCTGAGATCCGTCACTGCTTTCGTATGTTTTCGTTGGTGTTGAAGTAGTCCTGGATGACCTGCATGGTCCTCGACACCAGTGTGGGATCTGTTAAGATGGACTCGTTGAGTCTCCAGGAAACTTGGCAGGGTCTGAAAAGCGGGGATTGTAGCCGTATGCGGACTGGGTTGTGGTCCGACCAGGTCATCGGTAGAATTTCTGCCTCTTCTAGGAGGGATAAGCTGTGGTAGGGCAGTAGGAAGTAGTCCAGCCTTGAGAATGTGGCATGTGTCTGTGCTCTTAATGGCGATAAGTGTGCCCGTTCCTCTCCCGCATTGTAAGCAGCCCCCCCCCTCCCCTCTTCGTGACCCTGTGGACGGGTAGCCAAGGTCCCCCAATCGGATATAATGCCATTACTCACTGTTGCGCAGTGTGTGGCGTGGGGTGCTGCTTGCACCGTTCCTCCGTTCTGGCTGGGCTCTCATTGCGGCTGTTATTCTTCGGGCCTGGCCGGGCCTGGGCGCCCCGAGTATCTGTGCTGATCTCGGCTTGCGGATTTGTCAGGCGGTGGTGGTAGAGGGCCTGCCACTTGCTGTATGAATTGGTGGGTCAGCCAATTCTGCACTCTGGCAGGAGCCCCAGAGCGTGTTGGAATCCCTGGACATCTGCCGGTGTCTTGATGGTGTGTAGCTCTTGTACCCTGCGTGCGGAGAGGGAGAGGGGGTATCCCCAGCGGTACGGGATACCCGCTGCCTGGAGTGCTGCTGTTACTGGTCGGAGGGTCTTCCTGGCTTGCAGTGTATAGCGGGAGAGGTCTTGGTAGACCGTCACTACTTGGTCATCCAGCCTGATGTGGCCAATTCGGCGGGCGTTGCGTAGAATCTCTTCCTTGAGGTTAAAGTTATCCAAGCAGCAGATGATATCACGTGGCTGATCCCCCGGCGCTGGGGTTGCACGGAGTGCGTGGTGGGCTCGGACGAGACCTATTCTGGGTTGTTGTCCCCCAAGGATGAGACTGAAAACTGTGCGGAGGATCTCTGGTATGTTTTCATTGGGGCCCATCTCTCTCACCCCTCGCACCCTGAGGTTCTGTTGTCTAGATCGTCGACCCATATGGTGATATGGGTCAGGCTCATTTCACAGCCTGTGATCGTGGAGACCGCAGCGTCAGTTTCCGTGCGGAGGGCCCGTGTTTCTGCTTCTGTAGCTGTCACCCTGGTGTCCATTCTGGTTATATCCGCCTTCACTTGGGTCAGCTCGTTGCGGATCACCCGGCTGAGGCGGTCTGACAGCGCCCCGAGGTCTGCCTTCGACAGAAGGGTGGGTAGTATGGCCCTGAGGTCCCCCTCCAGTGTCCCATGGGTTTCGGGTGGGTCGGATGGTGTCGGGGGGAGAATTGCGCGGGAGTTGCCGAGGGCGAGTCCGCGGTCGGTCTGGGGCCTCCGTGTCTGGCTGGGACCCGAGATCCCGTGGTGTGGTGAGATATGAGCGGATGGAGTGTTCCATTCCGGACCCCGATGGTCTGGGAGTACCGGAGGGATCTGCCTGCTTCTTATTGCGCCCCATTATCGGTGCTGGGTGCGTGTGGTGAGCCTAGTATTGCAATTTTTCGCTGGGACCACGAGGAGCTGTTAGATTAGACAGCCATCTTCTTCGGCAGCTTGGCACGTCCCCCTCCTAAACTTTGTTTTTCCATTGCAAAGCAACATTAAATTTAACCTAATATATATTCAGGCCCTGTTCCCCCTCCTCTCTATAAAGAAGCTATGTAACTCTAAGTACTCACAGCATATTGTTGCTGCCAAAATTTGAACTAATTTGTATAAATAATGAGGAAATGAAATGTCTGCATTATTTAAACTGCAATAGAAGGGCCCGGCTTCAGATGTCGCAAGAGCCTCTGTTTTTGTCAAACTACTCAAAAATGATTTGACTAATTATGACGGAATGACTCTAATCACCATAACAACAGTGTTATTGAATTATAACAGAATTACATTTTTTTAAACATTTTTTATTTAAACTTCAATAGTAAAATTTTAAAATGTTATTCCTGTACCTCTATCCATTTCCATGGTACTAATTCTATAGCCTTAAAAGCATTACTTGAGAAAACAAAAACAAAAAAAACAACAATAATAAACTCAAGTACTCAAACTACCTCTGACTTTAGTACTTATTTACTCAAGCACTAATCATAATACCAACCTATCATTAACTCTAAAGTAATTTTGTGACAATGAAAACAGACAAATTATCATTTTGTCTTTAGTCTCTAATGAGCTTTCTAGTAAAACGGCCTCAAGTCTAATGTATTCTGCCAGTCTTGTCACTAAAGTTATTGTGTACTTTTTTTTTTTTTACTTCACTCTGCCTCTTGCCTTACATTCATTTGAAAGACAGCAATTATTATACGGAACAATCTCAAAAGGTGAAATTTGTCTTCTAATGTCTCCCTTTGTTTTTAGACAGCTACCAAAGACAGAGGCAATTCTTTTTTCATACTGAAAATAATACAACACAAAAGAAACAGTGTTTTGCATAGTATAACAAACCATAATATTAACATATACAAGAGAAGCACCCAGTTTTTAAACTTTAAAGTATGCAGATTACAATGTGTTGATTACGTAGAGGAATAAGAATATAAAGGTGTAGGTACAAACTAGAAAGTCATGATATAAATGAGACAGGGATCTACAACACAAAGAAAGATAAAGCTAAATCGACATATGTAGAGATCGGGTGAATATCAGTCACTAAAATGGTAAAATGACGCCAAGCCATTTTTTAAGATGAAAAAGAACTAAAGATTGCATCGGGAAAAACATTAGAAAGAACAAGAATTTGTGTATGCAGAGAAGGCATCTTGTTGGGAGGCCGTATGTGTTTTGAAAGGGTGTGTGTGATATGTGTGGCAGTTGCATCTGTTTTGTGTTTAAAGGCTGTGCATGTTGTGTGTGGGGAGGTTGTGTACAGGATGACTGTGTCTTGTGTTTTTGTGTGTATGTTGTATGTGAAAGCTGTCTTTATTATGTGTGTGGAGATGCTGAGTGTATACAGGTTGTGTGAGGTGCTGTGTGTTGGGTATGTATAGGATGACTGTGTTAATGTTGTGTGTATGGTTGACTCTGTATGTTGTGTGTGAAGGGTGACTGTGTGTTGTATATGTGTCGGAGGCTGTGTGTGTTGAGTTTGGGGAGAAACTGTGTGTGTATCGGGATCAACACTCATGACTGTTTACAGACTGTTTTAACATATAAAGCAGGCAGTGAGTGTAGATATTGAATTCTGCGAGAATGCTCCTGATTCGGTAATGCAAGACTTCAGCAGAAAGATTACAACAGGTTCTTGCCCGAATTTAATAATTTCAATACTACACAAACAGACCTATCACTTGTTATATGATTTCCCATAAGACTTCAAACTGTAGCGAATAATGCATTCTGTGAAACAATAATCTTTTACCTTCCATACTACATAAGGCCAGTCCTTACTATCTGTTTTCTAGAGGTAATAAAATATTACTGCACATTGATTTTACATTTCTCTATGGGCAACAACTTAAACAACATTCACAGTACAATATGTATCAATGTGGCAGTTTTATGTCCTATAGAATACATTCCGCTGTCTGGAAGATTTACTGTTTACAATAAAAGGGAAGTGGTAGCTACAGTGTCACACACAAATCGTAATATACATCTTTATTATATTGTACTGAGATATCCATGACTTTAGTGACATTAAACACACACTCGCTGTGCAACAAAAAAAAAAAAAGTAAATTAATAGTTTATTCAAAATTGCATTAGAATGAAGTTAAATGTTTTCTGTTGGTAAGATAGCCAATTTGTTTAATAAGGGTTTGATCTCTAATATCTGTCCAAGCTTCGGTGTTGTAGGTTTAATTCCTTGGAACACTTACTCAGCCTTTCGTGAAATAATTACTATTTTGATGGAAAGTAACACAATCTCTAACTCAGCTAAAAATTAGATAACGTTTTATAATAGATTGATACTTCCTGGCGTATTGCTGGGATTATTAATAATATAGTTTATGTTGTTTGATTGTCCTTTTGGTTAAAACTCATACAAAGTTATGGTTAAACTATTCTACCACAATGGGATGTTTTATAAAATACAGAGAGAGAGTTTGGTGTAAACTTAGTGCAACAAAATTCCCTGTCTGTGGATGGTGTTCCAGAGATGAGACATGTAGTCTAGGTTGATTTTGACCAAAGATATCCAGACCAAATTAAAAAAATGTTTATATGCAACAGAAATGATATGGATGGATAGATAAATAACCACAAACAAAGTCTACAATGTATTTGTTTAGGACTTCTCTGTTCAAATCATACCCTTTTAAGACATTGACTATACACAATCTGGTAGCCTCCAATCTGGGTGGGTGATATTCTAGTGATCAGTAGACCTGTGCATTTGGTTTTGGACAAATTGAGATTTGACTGCATTTGGGATGATTGACTGTTTGGCTGAAGTCTCTGAAGAACCCTGCAGATGTAAAAACAAGCAAATGACTGGGCAATGCCCAAACATGTTTGGATGCTTTGGGGCTCTGCAGATGATCAAAAAAAGGGTGATGGGATGGAAATGGGATGGAAAGGAGAGGAAGACGATTTTTTTTCAGTTTAGCTTGCCATGGTGGACAAGGTGTGTGCCTGTCGAATGGGGTTGAACCTCCTGCCCAATAAAAAGGTGGTACAAAATATGACTAATGATTATAGGGGTCATCCACTAAATGTTGATTGTATTCCCAGATCAAATGAGAAGTAACTAACAGAAGGGAAAAAGAGAAGCAAAAATATATATATATATACATTTACTAGCGGTATTGTTTCAGAAACTATAGATATTGAGAGAGACGGACCAGCAGACAAGAATTGCCTGCTTATACCCTTGCTGTGTCTGTGTTGGAGTACGACATTGATCGTAGGGTGATTGAACCTGTGTCATTGATCCTAGTGTCAGACTGGTTACGTTTAGGTTAAATGTTGTGCCTGCCTAGCTTTTGCCAGTGCCACTTACATGAACTTTGAGTGTGAGATAGGTAGCCGTGGTCATTAATACTAGTGTGAGACTGGTGGTTACATTACTGCTGTCCCTTGGCACTGCCAGTGGCACAGTATCAATTTTGCCTACTTTGAGTGGGAGATAGATAACCTGGGTCATTAAATCTAGAGGGAGGCTGGTTAGTGCTTAGTGCCACCTGCGGATATTTTGATTTGGATAAATATACTGTTTAATAATATTTTAATTGATCCTAGTGCAAAACTGGTGGTTAGGTTACTGCTCTGCCTAGCCAGTGACTCTGACACAGAGTTTAATTCAATGCTTTCGAGTTTTTGTTAACTGTTGGTAGAAAGAAAGTACTCTTTTTCTGGGAGTGTCTTCAGTCCAGTCTGTGCTGTACATGTGTGCAAGCACTCTGTTGTGCACTGTGTGCTGTGTAGATTTTCTTAAAAAGTTAAAGACAACAATGAATTTACAGTAATAGCAAATCTACCAAGCAGCTACTCATTATCAACACAATCATCTATTTGGGCTTAAAGGAACACTGTAGTGTTAGGAATAGACAACTTTATTCGTAACAGAAAAACCGATTTCTGTGAGAGGAAACCCTAACTGAGCTCGTATCAGTTGCAGGGTAATTAAGGGGCATAACCTCAAATAAATATTAGAAAAAGAAATCGGAACAAGCCTTAAATGAAAAAGCCTGAGACAGATAGCATTACCCACAAAACAATGAACATTCAACACCAGTCTAAAGATAAAGAAATCTAATAAGAAGGACTCATTGTATAGTAATACACTGCTTTATTAACTCCCAAATAGGGATAAAACACTCACACACGTGAAAAATGTAAAGTGAGAAGATAGGTTAAAATTGGTTAAAGGACCACTCCATTCTTCCATCCCTCCATCCCCCACAGTTTAGTAGATATACCCCCAATGAATACACACGTTCATATTTTTATATATGTATTTATTGGGAGTATAGTCTAAAATAGATTACAAAAGCTGCAGTTCTTGTGACTGCAGCCTTTGTAAGCTCCTTCCCCTTTTTCTCTGGTAGAGACTTTCAGTCTCTTCACAGGAAAATACCAATCAGAGGCTTCTAATTGTGAGGCTTCTCTGATGTGGTCCACACGTGCACGCACACCCGCCGCTTGTGCACTGCTGAAGCTGGTCTGAGGTCTGTTAGGGAGGGAGGGGGAGGCAGGCACGCTCAAGTAGAGCGCTCCTGCCACTTCTGTTAGCTCAGGAATCCTCCCTGACTGACAGCCCAGTTCCCCAGTTAATTTATAAAAGTGCTGATTTCTCATAGAAATCAGCACTTGGTCCTTTAACTACTGAGAATGTTATAAATTAGAGATATATTCTGATGTTAGTGAGTCAGAGTGGTGATTCCCAGCATGCACTCTGACTCATCTTTGAGCATAGTGTGAGGGAGAAGATATGATGGAGGGTTACCTGGAGTGATGTAGAGCGTCACATATCACCACAGGACCACAAGGAAATGTATAAAAGCCAGTAGCAGCACTGACCCACCATGGAAGGAAGTGCCACGGTGTCCTGCCACACAAGGGATGGAGGTATTCTCCTTTGGAGCCAAACACACCAGGGTCCAGGGGGAGGCAGTGAGTTACAATGAGCACTAAAAGACCACAGGAGAGAGAGCTGGACTGAAACAGAGAGTAAGTGTTTCAGTGTTTGTGTGTCTGTGTATGTGTCTGTGCATGTGTGTCAGTGTATGAATCTGTGCATGCATGCCAGTGTTTGTGTATCAGTGTATGTAACTGTGCATGTGTGTCAGAGTTTGTGTCAGGGTAGGTATCTGTGCATGTTCGTCTGGGTATCTGTGCATGTTTGTCTGTGTATGCATATGTGCTTGTGTGTCAGTGTTTGTGTGTGCCAGTGCATCTACTGCCAGTGTCTGTGTATATGGCAATGTGCCCCAGTATGTGTGGCAGTTTATATGTATTAGTGAATACACAGTTGCATGCAATCACCAATATTACAGACAAATATACTCCTGCATTCAAATGCCAACACTGCACACACAAGTTTTTGCTCAGTGCTTTGACAGCCTGCATAGTTTAGACAGGGCAGCAGGCTGAGCTAGTCCACCTGAGCCCACTGTCACACTGTCAATTAACCGATCAAAAGCCGTGACTTACATCATATTTGGTATTTTTTGCTTAGATGTGACATTTTACATTTGCAAACTCTGTCCTGTTTTTAATTTTATTTAACACAGTCTGGTGATATACTTATTAAATATTGCTCTCAAATTTGTCAAAATTTAAATATGTAGTATTATTTGATTGTACCTCTATTCATTAGAGGTTAATGTGTCCTTTGAACACTTAGTATAGCAGCATAAACCCCAACACTCAAGGATACTCCACGAATAACCTCTCTGAGAATGATGGGAGGTGTGCACGCATTTTGAGTGTATGTGTAACAGCTAACCCTGGTAGAGTGTAATTGACCTGTAAACCTTGACATTATCAATGTGGTGAACTCTGGAGATGTAGTGAACCGAAAGTGCTATCACTCTCATCCAGTTATCACCTAGCTGAGAATGATAGCAGTTATGATTTCAAGCATACTGAGTGTACTCAGTACTGCCAGAAGGCTTTAGGAAACAAAAAATTAAAATGCTTTTTCAAAACCAAAAGACCTTTTCTGCCCTTCAGCTCGGCTCCGAGTCCTACATTATTTTGGTCACCAAAAACTGTCCATGTGACTCAATGGCGAGGGCGGACGTTAACACAAGGACATCAAGTCACTAGAGTTGAGCGATTTTTCTGACCCCGAACCCAGACATTTCAGTAACAGTTCGGGTTCGAGTTCGGTGTTCGGTGATTTAATTGCGCTTTTTGAAAAGCTGCAGGGCAGCCAATTAACAAGCGTTTGACTCGTGTGCCCTTAGAAGCCATCACAGCCATGCCTACTAATGGCATGGCTGTGATTGGCCAGTGCAGCATGTGACCCAGCCTCTATATAAGTTGGAGTCACGTAGTGTAGGGAGAGGATGCTGCAGCTTTGAGGGACAGATTAGGAAGGAATTCTGGTGTTGAATCTGCAAACTACAGCGATTATTTTTGTGAGTGCTATACTACATTTTTGTACCCTGCCCTGAGCCCAGTGCCACAGAGAAATAAGCAATCAGTCTGTTTGTTAGGTGGGCATCAGCTGCCATTTTTGCAAGTGCAGTGCAACTGCATGTGTGCCAGGCACATTACTTTAATCCTTTTCTGGTAGCTCATTGGGCAACATCTAGGTATTTTTAAATCCGATTGTGACATTGCAGTTTGACAAATTTTTTGGGTGCTAAAAAGTTAATTTGGGGCGTGCACTTCATATCTGAGAGTCAAATAGAACCGTCAAATACTGCTGTGACATACCAGTTTGACTAATTCACATTTCTTTGGTGCTAAAAAGTAAATTTGGGGCGTGCACTTCATATCTGAGAGTCAAATAGAACTGTCAAATACTGTGGTTACATCGCAGTTTGACCAATTCATATTTTTTTGGTGCTAAAAAGTAAATTTGGGGTGTGCACTTCATATCTGAGAGTCAAATAGAACCATCAAATACTGTGGTTACATCGCAGTTTGACTAATTCACATTGTTTTGGTGCTAAAAATTAAATTTGGGGCGTGCACTTCATACCTGAGAGTCAAATAGAACCATCAAATACTGTGGTTTCATCGCAGTTTGACCAATTCATATTTTTTGGGTGCTAAAAAGTAAATTTGGGGTGTGCACTTCATATCTGAGAGTCAAATAGAACCATCAAATACTGTGGTTACATCGCAGTTTGACCAATTCACATTGTTTTGGTGCTAAAAAGTAAATTTGGGGCGTGCACTAGATATCTGAGAGTCAAATAGAACTGTCAAATACTGTGGTTACATTGCACTTTAAAGAATTCACATTTTTCTGGTGCTAAATAGTACATTTGCGGACTGCGGTGCATTTCTTGCAGTCCAATAAAACCGTTAAATACTACTGTTACATTGTTGGTTTAAAAAAATCACACTTTTTTGTGCTAAATAGAACATTTGCGGCCTGCGGTGCATTTCTTGCAGTCCAATAAAACCCTTAAATACTAGTGTTACATTGTTGTTTGACAAATTCACATTTTTTGAGACAGTGAAGTAATTGTACTAATTACGCCTGTCACACTGTTGTGTGACCTCTAGAAATGTTTTCTCTTTAGGACACCGGCACTGCCTTACTGTCAGTGAACTTAATTGTTGACTACTGGCGGTTACGTTGTCGCCTGACATAAACCATCTGTTAGTTTGGGTGGGTGAAGGCAAAGAATGAGGAGAGCGTCAAATAATGGACTTGGCCCTGGTCGTGGGGCTGCTGGTGTTGGTGGAGCTCCTGTTGCAGGGAGAGGATGTAGTTGATCTGTGCTAGCTACACGCACAAGTGAAACACCTTCCTCAGGTGCGAATAGGCGACAGAACCTTCAGCGTTATTTGGTAGGCCCGAATGCTGCTCCACGAATGGTGAGGCCAGAATAAGTACAGGCGATAGTAGATTGGATGGCTGACAGTGCCTCCAGTTCCTTCACATTGTCTCCCACCCAGTCTCCTGCTGAAAGCTCAGAGTTGGCACCTGCAGCCCATGGCCATCTGTCTTTCACCTCACCCCCTTGCAAATCAGCCAAGCAGTCTGAGCCACAAGTCATGCAGCAGTCTCTTATGTTTTTTGATGACTCTGCTGGCGGGGTTTCCTTGGGCCATCCACCTAGTCCTGCCCCAGAAGTGAAAGCTATTGAGTGCACTGATGCACAACCACTTATGTTTCAGGATGTGGACATGCAAGGACCTCCACAGCACGTCTCTGATGATGACGAAACACAGGTGCCAACTGCTGTGGCATTTTGTAGTGTGCAGACTGGCAAGGAGGGCAGGGTTGAGGAGTGGGTGGAAGGTGATGTGGAGGATGATGAGGTCCTAGACCCCACATGGAATCAAGGTCATGTGAGTGACGTGTGCAGTTTGGAGGAAGAGGCGGTGGTCGCACAGAGGCACAAGCACAGCACGGTGCAAAAGCGGAGCGGCTGTCCCATAAACAGTATGCCTGCTACTGCCCACCGCACCCAGGGACTGAGCACACCAAAGCCAGCTCCAATGAGTTCCCTGGTGTGGCAGTTCTTCAGACAATGTGCTGACGACAAGACACGAGTGATTTGCACGCTGTGCAATCAGAGCCTGAATCGAGGCATAAACATTCTAAACCCGAGCACAACCTGCATGACCAGGCATCTACATGCAAAGCACGAGCTGCAGTGGAGTAAGCACCTCAAAAACCAAGAAAGGTCTCAGGCTCCTCCTGCTTCCTCTTCTGCTGCTGTCTCTGTCTCTTCCTCCACCTCTGGAGTGACAGTGGCACTTGCCACCCCGCAAACAGAGGATGTGTCAGCAACGCCACCACGTCCGCCACCGTCCCCAAGCATCTCCACACTGTCCAATGGAAGGGTTTAGCCGTCCATCTCCCAAACACTGGAGTGAAAGAGGTACCGCACTACCCACCCGCGATCCCTGGTCCTGAATGCCAGCATTTCAAAATTCCTGGCCTTTGAAATGCTGTCATTCCGTCTGGTGGAGACCGACAGTTTTAAAAACCTGATGGCAGTGGCTGTCCCACAGTACGTGGTTCCCAGCCGCCATTACTTTTCCAGGCGAGCCATCCCTTCCCTGCACAACCAATTGGCGGCCAAAATCAGGTGTGCACTGCTCAACGCCATCTGTGGCAAGGTCCACATAACAACTGATACGTGGACCAGTAAGCACGGGCAGGGACGCTATATCTCCCTAACTGAACATTGGGCAAATGTAGTGGCGGCTGGGCCTGGGGTGGATAGCAATTTGGCGTATGTCCTTCCACCACCGAGGATTGCAGGGCATTTCTCTTTGTCTCCTGTTGCCTCCTCCTCCTACTCCGCTTCCTCCTCCTCTACCACCTCCTCATCCGGTCAGCGTAACACCTTCACCACCAACTTCAGCACAGCCAGGGGGAAACGACAGCAGGCTATTTTAAAACTCATATGTTCGGGGGAAAATACCCACACCGCGCAGGAGCTGTGGACGGGCATGGAACAACAGACCGATGAGTGGTTGTTGCCACGGAGCCTCAAGCCCGGCCTGGTGGTGTGCAATAATGGGCGAAATCTCGTAGAAGCTCTGGGCCTATCCAGTTTGACGCACATCGCTTACCTGGCCCATGTGCTGAATTTGGTGGTGCAGAAATTCCTGAAAAACTACCCAGATATATCAGAGCTGCTGCAGGCAGTGAGGGCCCTCTTTGCACTCTCTCAGAGTTCTTACCCTGCTGCTGCTCGCCTGTGGTGGAAGCACAAGGTGAAGGCAGAGGAGGAGGAAGAGGTCGCCAACGCAGCTGGGGCACCGCCAGCACCTCAGA
This sequence comes from Pelobates cultripes, assembly GCA_933207985.1. Lineage (NCBI taxonomy): Eukaryota > Metazoa > Chordata > Amphibia > Anura > Pelobatidae > Pelobates > Pelobates cultripes. Next base: position 118,034,996 of record OW240917.1, on the reverse strand, counting down.
AGGCAGGGTTAACATGGCTGAAATGTGGAAAAGCTTTGTCAGCACGCCAAAACAACCAGCACCACCAGCTGATATGGAACGTCTTAGCAGGACGCAGCATTTCAGCAACATGGTGGAACAGTACGTGTGGACATGCCTACACGTACTGACTGATGGGTTTGCCCCATTCAACATCTGGGTCTCCAAATTGGGCAAATGGCCTGAGCTTGCCCTTTATACCTTGGAGATGCTGGCCTGCCCTGCAGCCAGTGTATTGTCTGAACGTGTGTTTAGCACGGCAGGGGACGTTATCACAGACAAGCGCAACCACCTGTCCACAGCCAATGTGGACAAGCTCACGTTTATTAAAATTAACGAGGCAGGGATACCACCAGACGTGTCTGTACCTTGTGCAGAATAGACATTTATACCGGCCTCACCCAGCCATTGTTATACTCAAGTGCACTTTTTCTTTGTTTTCTTTTTTTATATGTCCCAATATTTTAGGGGCTACCCCAATTAAAAAAACAAAACAAAAAAACAAACAAATAAAAAACAGTGTTGGCTACCTCCTCCACCGCCACCTACACCGCCACGGTCCCCGCCTCCTCAACCCCCTACTCCACATCCACCTCCTCCTCCTAGTTCAAGATTATCATTTTTAATTTGTATGTATTTTATGTTATTTTAAGTTATTTCCCTATCCACATTTGTTTCCAGGGCACTTGTCCTACTCTTATCCCATTTTACTTCCTTTTGCAGCCCTCTAGCCCTTTCCAGGACTTTTTAAGAGCCATTTTAGTGCCCAAGTTTGGGTCCCCATTGACCTCAATGGAGTTCGGGGTCAAGTTCGGGTCCCGAACTTGAACTTTTTGCCAAATTTCGGCCGAACCCGGTGAACCCGAACATCTAGGTGTCCGCTCAACTCTACAAGTCACGCAACTGCTTTAGTATTTTGTGAGTGCTGCGGCTGTGTGGCCAATTTTTGCACCCGATGCAGCCACACTGTTAGCCGCCTGGTAGTTACGCTACTGTGTGTGTGTAGAAATGTACCCATAACATTATCAGGTTTAGCTAATCTTTCACCCTAACCCCACAAATAAAGATTCTATATTAATCTGTAACAACACTGTGATCTACTCTTATGATTCTCTCCAGTTTACTTCAACGTTAAAACTGCAATTAAAAATATTAATTGGAGCAATAGTGTAATAAGAACAGCAAATCTGATTTGTAATGGTTTTGCATATCTCTATGAAGAGTGGATTGCTTGGAGAATCAATAAGTTTACAACTCTATTATGATCATATGTGAAATGGACAATGTCGATAAACTCTTTATTCATGTAGCCAAGCCAAATATTTATCCTTCAATGTACAGGGAATACGTGATATAGCTTACTAATGTTTGTTCATATTGTGTTGAATTAAGTTGCAACCATATTGACAAACAAAGAGAAATTAAATATACAAACTTATTAGTACAAAGACAAGGGTAAACAATAAAAATAAAAATACAATTTAAGAAGACAGAGTTAAAAAATAAATTTGGAAAAAAAGGAATATGCATAAAAATTAATTATTACCATCATCAACGTAAATATGTTTGACAAGTTTCTCGTCCATGCTGGGATATCACTACATTTTTCTACTCAATTTAGAATAATAGCTGTGGCGGAACCAACCTTATACTGAAAGACTGTATGAAAGACTTTGGCTCCATGGCGATTGAACTGTATGTATGTGATCTGAGCGCCATTCGGTAGTAATGTGCACTCAGATCTAAGCTATCTGGGGATATGTAGAATGTCTATGTTTTATGGAATAAATGTAACTGTATGTAATTTTAGGTCTTTTATTGTATTGTTACTGCCATGTGGTTAATGGAGTCTTGCCTCTGTCCTGGGAGATAATTGGATTACTTCACAATTATCTCCAGGACAGAGAGGAGGGATTGTGATGTAATTGTGGGTGTGTTTTTGTGGGTGTGTTTTTACGGTTCTCCTGTAAACGATTGGTTGTACTGTGTCCCACCCTGTGGGATGTCCCCTTGCATGGGGACTTGCATAAAAGCCAGTGTGTGGCCATTACAGGAGAGTTCCTGCTTAACCCTCAAAGTGAAGTGTCGTCTCGTTATTGGGGGAATTGGATTGAATGCTGATTGCCAGGAGTGTAAGCTGATTGTATGCTTTTCCTGTTCAGCTGCTTACAGTATTCATATGCTTGAGAGCATTCTTATGCTTCTCCAGTTCAGTGGTTGTGGTGTCTGCTGCAGTTCTTGGAGTCCTCAGGAAGCGCTAGGAGCATCCTTCAACGGAGTTCTCAGTCTGGGTGCCAGGTGATCCGTTACAATAGCTATGTGGTAAAACTTGCATTTTGCAAGGAATAGAGTTGCCCTAACAAGCAGGGCCGGCCCGACCATAGACGGTAATGGAGCCACGATTCCAGGCGGCACTATGACAGGGGCGGCATTTTGCCACCCCTGTCATAATCTATAACAGGAGTTCCCAACCCATGGTGGTGGTGCAGCAGCAAAGAGAGCTGGGAGGAAGTGACAGCGTATCACTTCCTCCCAGTTTAAACACACAGCCGCGCTGGAGGAGGAGGAGGGAGCCGTGAAGATGGGGCCGGATCGGGACAGTACGTCCCCAACTCCCACCAGCCACAGCCAGCAGAAGGTAAAAACCTTCTGAGTGGCTTAATTTTTTAAATGTGTGTTTGTATGTGTGTGTAGCTGAGTGTTTGTGTGTGTATCTGTTTGTATTTGTGTGTATCTGTACAGATGCAAGCACAGACACAGATGCATATACACAGACACAGTGCATAGGTAAGTGTATTGGCTGCAGTGCATACACAGACAGAAGCTACATCCCCAGCATACACACAGACACACGCTACATCCCCAGCACACACAGACATATACTACATCCCCAGCACACAAACAGACACACTACATCCCCAGCACACACACAGACACATACTACATGCCCAGCACACACACAGACACACACTACATCCCCAGTACACACACAGGCACACACTTCACGCCCAGCACACACAAAGACAAACACTACTAACACGCAAACCTAAAGAAAACAGTAAAGGTACATGTACCGGTCCTTAGAGTGGCCGGGTGATTACTTGAGACAGCGATATGAAACGTCTGCAAACAGAGGATAAACGAGAGACAGGCCAAGGTCAGGATTACAGAAATATACGGAATCGATAGTCAGGCCAAGATCAGGATAACAGAGGGTAAGAATAGTCAAACAAGCCGAGGTCAGAAACCAGGAATTCCAAAACATAGCATAAACTCACTCTATTGTAACAAGAACCATGACAGGGAAAAAAAACAAGGATAACCGGGAAGTATACAGTGCTTTGCAAAAGTATTCACCCCCCTTGACTTTTTACCTATTTTGTTTCATTACAGCCTTAAGTTCAATGTTTTATTAATCTGAATTTTATGTGATGGATCAGAACACAATAGTCTAAGTTGATGAAGTGAAATGAGAAAAATATATACATAATTTTTTTTTAGAAATATAAAACAGAAAATTGGCATGTGCGAATGTATTCACCACCTTTGTTATGAAGCCCATAAAAAGCTCTGATGCAACCAATTACCTTCAGAAATCACATAATTAGTGAAATGATGTCCACCTGTGTGCAATCTAAGTTTCACATGATCTGTCATTACATATACACACCTTTTTTTGAAAGGCCCCAGAGGCTGCAACACCTAAGCAAGAGGCACCACTAACCAAACACTGCCATGAAGACCAAGGAACTCTCCAAATCTCCAAACAAGTAAGAGACAATGTCGTTGAGAAGTACAAGTCAGGGTTAGCTTCTAAAAAATATCCAAATCTTTGATGATCCCCAGGAGCACCATCAAATCTATCATAACCAAATGGAAAGAACATGGCACAACAGCAAACCTGCCAAGAGACGGCCACCCAACAAAACTCAGGGACTGGGCAAGGCGGGTATTAATCAGAGAGGCAGCACAGAGACCTAAGGTAACCTGGAGGAGCTGCAGAGTTCCAGAGCAGAGACTGGCGTATCTGTACATAGGACCACAATAAGCCGTACGCTCCTTAGAGTTGGGCTTTATGGCAGAGTGGCCAGAAGAAAGACATTACTTTCAACAAAAAACAAAATGGTACGTTTTTGAGTTTGTGAAAAGGCATGTGGGAGACTCACAAAATGTATGGAGGAAGGTGCTCTGGTCTTATGTGAATAAAATGTAACTATTCGGCCATCAAAGAAAACGCTATGTCTGGTGCAAACCCAACACATCACATCACCCAAAGAACACAGCATCATGGTGTGAGGCTCTTTTTCAGCAGCCATGACTGGGAAACTGGTCAGAGTTGAGGGAAAGATGGATGGTGCTAAATACAGGGATATTCTTGAGCAAAACCTGTACCACTCTGTGCGTGATTTGAGGCTAGGACGGAGGTTCACCTTCAAGCAGGACAATGACATTAAACACACTGCTAAAGCAACACTTGAGTGGTTTAAGGAGAAACATGTAAATATGTTGGAATGGCCCAGTCAAAGCCCTGACCTCAATCCAATAGAAAATCTGTGGTCAGACTTAAAGATTGCTGTTCACAAGCACAAACCATCAAACTTGATGGAGCTGGAGCAGTTTTGCAAGGAGGAATGGGCAAAAATCCCAGTGTTAAGATGTGGCAAGCTCATAAAAACTTATCCAAAGTGATTTGGAGCTGTGAGTGCCGCAAAAGGTGGCTCTACAAAGTATTGACTTTAGGGGGGTGAATAGTTATACACATTGACGTTTTCTGTTATGTTGTCCTATTTGTTTTTTGCTTCACAATAAAAAAAAAAAAAATCTTCAAAGTTGTGGGCATGTTCTGTAAATTAAATGATGCAAATTCTCAAACAATCCATGTTAATGCCAGGTTGTGAGGCAACAAAACACACAAAATGCCAAGGGGGGTGAATACTTTTGCAAGGCACTGTATATACCCTATACTGAGTTGTGATTGGTTACAGAGGACCATGATGTTACAAGTGTGTATACATCATCCAAAAGCGACACATGGGCTGACACTATAAAAGGATACTAATGGGAGGGGTCCAGGTCTTTATGATGTCATAATGAGGCACCAGGAAGCTAGGGATGAGTGTCTGTGCATCAGAACTCAGAAAATACATAATCTCTGTGATTGCACGGCACTGTGATCGCACGGCACCGTGATCACATGGCAACGTGACATGTGTATAAAAGATCTCCACGTAATATATTAAAAATGGGATAAGGAAAATGAAATTAAAACCAAACAAAACATGAAAGAATAAGTGAAAAAAAAAATGAAATCCCTTATAGATAAAAAAAATTATAATTAATGTGAATCAATAGTAAGTGTTTTTACTGAGTTGTCACTCATTGGGATTAGTTATCTCTACTAATAAAATTTGACCCTGTCAATGTAACATAACAATGCAGAGATTTTAATATATGTACACCATTATGTGTAAAATTGCAAAGGCCAGTTTTCCACTACTTTTTAAGTCTCCCTCCCTTGATTTTTACACTTATTTGTGTGTTTGAGCTATATATATATATTGACATGGTTAGCAAGGAAAAAGGAGAATGAATGTATTCTTAACATAATCTTATTATACATGACAGCATGAGGATTTCTCATTATTAAGGAAGACATAGGAGACACTAACCCATTTGTATATACTACGAATTAATTGTTAATAAAAATAAAGATAAGCAAATTCAGGCAATTATAAATTCTTGTGACATAGGATAGTGGTCATAGTCATGTCACATGATCATTTAGAGGAAAACTCAAAAAGTAAAAATCTTATTTAACTGCCATGGGTTATAGTCTTTATTTAGATTTCTGGATTTCTGCGTCTCCACCCCCACACCTTTTCAATTAAACTTATATTTTGTATTAAAACTTACCTGAAGACATGATCTCCAGTGCACCTAATCTGTTATCATACCATAGTCTTCTCTTTATCCAGTGAAATACTTCTCATTGAGAGGGGTTAGTGGACCTATGAAACATGCACTCCAAATTCTGCAATCCGCCAAATGCTTGAAACTAATACTGCTCTATGGGTAGCATTAAACGCTATGTCTGCAATGTACTAATGCTACGTTTGGCGACTTCATGGAGTGTATGAAGATGATGAATGCCAGTTGTGCAAAGATTGAAAGACTGTAATGGGGAAGTGCCTCTCCTGGCCATCTTAGTGGCAGGTCCTGGAGGCGTTCCTAGGGAACAATGTAAACACTTCAATTTCTCAGAAAAGGCAGAGTTTACATTGGAAAGACTGCAGTGACAGGCTTTCTTCTTAAGCAGTAGTGGTCTGGTCCTTAGAGTGTCCCTTTAATGAGCAGCCATTAGGCCAGGATAGCATGTATGGCATTCTAAGAACGGGTATATTGATACTGTGGCAATGTATGATTTTTTTTTTTACTAAATCATTATTTAACCTAAGACTGGTATCTTGAAATTGGTTGAAGCTTTATAGTTAGTCTAGAATAGAGTGTGTTGTATGTTATCTAAATACATATATACATATACACAGACACAATATACTATTTATACGCACGTCACACATATACTGTAGATGATACTATTGTACACTATAGATATGTTTTTAATATATACATGCACAACATACATAATCCAGCACTCCAGCACTCCCACTCAACTAAACACCAGCTTCAAAGCTCACAAAATGTTATAGATTTTAACACACCTGAATTGGGTAAAAAAAAAAATGGGAATTTAGTTACAGTAAATGAATATACATTGCATAGGCCTGCCACAATGCCAATGAACCCCTTTTTTTGTGGGCATGAACATAAACACACAAACTATATTTGCATTATGTACATACATATAATACAAATATACAAATATAAATAGTAATAATAAGACAAGCACCTGACATCCATATATATTTATTATTTTAAAGCTCAGTATTTGTATTCATTTGCTCATTCATGTTGTAAACATATGTCATATTTTGAATTGCATCTTAAGCCCACAAATTAATGAATTTAATTGAACCCCTGGTAAAAAAACAACAACACATTTTTATAAAAAAATATAAATTGTACAAGTTATATCTCATTATATATATATATATATTTTTAGCAAAGGACTTAGACATCTGGTTTCTTTTATATTTGCTAAAATATATGGTGCATCGTTTCACTTTGATGTCCAATTTCACATGCCTATTGAATTCATATATATAAATAATAGAATGCCATTTTGCGATCTACGAACCTTGACAAATGTGCGGCTCAAATATCCCTTTTCTGTGTGATAACATATTTTAAGATTCTTATTTTCAAACTATTGTTGATAAATTATGTGAAAGGGATTACGAGCAGCTTGAGGTACACCGAGCAGAATGCTAACGTTAATCCTCACATCTTAATATTCTGCACTAAAAATTTAAATAGTCAATAGTTGTTTTAGGAGACTATCCAAAGGTTAACCTGATAAATCTGAAAATTGTTGTCATAAATAATTCAAACAAAGACCAGCCAGCAGAAACAGATGGTGCTTCTGGAAAATCCTGCAAAGTTTCCATAAAACTTTTACATAAACCTCCTGTCTTGAACTTTACCTCTCTACATGCAGTGTGCGCTAGCATTTTAATTAAACAATGCACTTGGTATCAAAAGGACCTTGCATTAACCCCTTCAGGACGGAGTCAAAAGTGCACGTTCATTAAAAACAAAACGTAAACAAAAACTGGAATTTGCGCTATATGTCTGTTCAATCGTAATTCGACGCTGTCACATTAAGTGCACTCACACTTATTATATATCATTTTGTTAAGGAGAAACAGGACTTTAATCTATCATTAACTATTCATATATGGAACATAATTTATTATGAATAAAATATTTAAAAATGTGAGAAAATAAGATTTTTTTTTTACATTTTATTTCCGTCTGACATTTTAGCTGTGAATGTCATAATACTGTTAGGTTTTACTGCAAAAAAATGCACATATTTGTATTCAGCAATGTCTCACGAGTACAACAGTATCCCCCATTAACAGGTTTTATGGTGTTTTGGAAAGTTACAGGGTCAAATATAGAACATTCCATTTTCAAATTGAAATTTGCCAGATTAGTAATGTTACCTTTGAGACGGTGTGGTAGCCCAGGAATGAGAATTACCCCCATAATGGCATACCATTTGAAAAAGTAGACAACCCAAGGTATTGAAAGTGGGGTATGTTTAGTCTTTTTTAGTAGCCACTTAGTCACAAACACTGGCCAAAATTAGCGTTCATATTTGTTTTTGTGTGAAAAAAGCAAAAAAAAAAATATTTGGCCAGTGTTTGTGACTAAGTGGCTGCTAAGAAAGACTGGACATTGCCCACTTGCAATACCTTGGATTGTCTACTTTTGCAAATGCTATGCCATCATGGGGGTAATTCTCACTCCTTGGCTACCATAAGCTCTCAAAGGCAACATAACCAATCTGGCAAATTTAAATGTCAAAAAAATTAAATGCAAGCGTTATATGTGACTCTCTAACTTTCCAAAACAACATAAAACCTGTACATGGGGGGTACTGTTATTCTCGGGAGACTCCACTAAACACAAATATTAGTGTTTTAAAATAGTAAAACATATAACAACAATAACATTGTCCATAAAAGTAACTGTTCGTTTTTAAAAAATGCAAAAAACATCACTTTTACTTAAAATATCATCGTTGTAATACAATTTACCAGTTTAAAAAAACACTAATATTTGAGTTCAGCGAAGTCTCCCGAGTTAAACAGTACCCCTCATGTACAGGTTTTATGGTGTCTTGGAGAGTTACAGGGTCAAATATAGTGCTTGCGAATTAAATTCTCTGCACTTTCTCCCTGTGTTGTCAGGCATGTCAATCAAATTTTAATTAATCAAATCACATAATTATATTAAAAGATTACTTAAATATACATGTAGAATTTTAATATATATGCATTTATAGGTATTTAAATTCTACGTGTATACTAATGTAATCTTTTATGTAATTATATGTATTTATCTATATATATATATTTGCGGTTATTTGTATTTTATATATAGATAGATATATATATATATAGAATGTCATTCTAAGTGTATTTTGTTACCAATGTATATATAATAACAAAATACAGTTAGAATGAAATTACATATGAATATATAATTTATATTAAATTTTGTTTCAATATTTTATTTATTTTATTATTTTATTTATTTATTATTGTAATTATACGTATATATATAATATATGTGTATATATCTATTATATATATAATATATTTACATATTATATATATGTAACGTCATTCTAAGTGTATTTTAATACTAATATGCACTTATATTAATATTAAAATACACTTTGTATGACGTTACATATATATAATATGTATATATATTATATATGTATTAAGGCAATTTGCCTGGATTTGTGGGAGGTGCTGGTTTGCTACCCCTAGCCTACTTAAGGCACTCCCCTTACCTTGCTCCTTACCGTTCGAGGTCAGCGTTGAATGAGGATCCACTTCCGGATTCTCTCAGACGCCATCTTGGGTTCAGTATCCACAAGGTTTTTCACCACGTTAGCTGTGTCCAGGAATCCTGTTCAGGCCTTTCCGCCCGTCCAGCTTCTTCTGACTCCGGTCTTCGTCGTAGATCGTGTCCCAGGGACTCCTAAACCGTAAGTCAGATCTACCTGTCACGCCAGGACCGGTTCCCACGGCGTACAGTACAGCACGGGTCCTCGCTTTACGGTTTTTCCCTGGTTATGACTCGAATGTTTCAAGCCATTTGCGGGCTTTTTCATTCATACGGTCATTCGGCTGAACAATTTAATCGTTCAATAGTCATTTCGCATATCACTATTTCATGTTATATTGAAACGAATTATCACTCGCGTTCGGTTTGCATAAATTCATACGGTTAAACTATTCTAACTTCTGTGTTTCCCTCACATTTGTTTTCGGCTTTATTTCTATGTATTATGTATAATCCTTTCATGAATTATATTCACCGTTTCGTGTGTATATAACGTTCGGTTAAGAATTTCTTGTTTAAATAGATTATTCTATTTTTCTCTTAAATATTGTCAGTATTGTATTACGTCCATACAAATCAAGTCCACTTATCTGTATAGACCATTTGACTCCCACGCTTTCAGGGGTCTGCATTAATTATCCATTCATACAAATGGACTCAGCCTACGTTACAGGCCTCATTTCTGTGTTATTACTACAACACATACAAAGGATACAGGTTCATTTAAGCAATAATTCTCGGGTTGATACGTCTTTTCAATACAAATATATCATATATATATACATCACTTTACATCATTTTAAATCATTTTGGGTATCCCTGCCTTTGGTTATTCTGCTACATATCATACATAACGCTTTGTAAAATAGGCCATGACCTCATCCATGTCCTTTTCTACAAAACCAGCTACATTTCTGTACAGATCATTGAACTCCCACGCCAGGAGTTTTATAATTATCCATTTCATTTCAAATTACTCAGCCTATGTTACAGGCCTCATTTCTCTGTCATGACGATGACACATAAGGCTTAATTCCTTTTTCATGCATACTCGGGTTGAATCACACGTACTGATCCAACCAATCATACGTTTCCTGCACAGTCATATACATATGTATATAACCTACATTTCATGTTTTCCTTTACACACCATTATCACATAACACATAGATTGGTTGTACATAGGCCACGGCCTCCCTCAGATGTCTTATTCAAGCATGCAAACATTTCTGAGCCACTTATATCTATTCCCATGGTATCAACATAATTTCAAAACATTGCTGCTACGGGCTATAAGTCTGTTCTTTTCACACTCCATACTCATCATACTACTTTCTTTTACCCATTTTTAGGCTGTCAAGCTTATATATTTGCTCCACACGGTTTATTCCTGTGATTTGTCATACTACCAGGTACGTACACCTGCTCATATGGTATTCTACCATACATTTCATTTCATCCCCCTAGTTTAGAGTACTGGCAATAGGGTCACAGGATTCCCAATAGGTATTTACCCCGTCTTGGCTGTCGCCATCAGTTAGTGGTCCCGCGAGGCCAACACCCCGCCTCAAACGTTTCGGAGGCAAACACCCATCGGGCCACACGTTAGCTAGCCGCCTCGCATGTTGCAAAGAGAGGGCCTCACCTGTCACTCCCTTCCCCTGTTTTCTGTCGTACAGTCACCGAGAGGCCTAAAACTCCTGCCACTACGTCAAGTGGCCTCAATAACCCCTCGCGCCAACGCATAGATAGAGCCTCTCAAGCCGCTTGGCAATTAGCAGGGCCTCACCTGTCACCAAACAAGTATAATACTTTCGCCATCCGGCCTAGCTAGCCTGCCAGTACAATTTGGTGGTTCTATATACTAATTAATTGTTTTATTTATAGTATGTCTCAGGAAGGGGTAGAGGATTTCTCCCTGCCTAGCACCCCGGCTAGAGCTGTCACTCCCACACAAGGAGGAGAGCTAGCTAGTCCAGCATCAATCAGATCCTGGACGATCCCGCGCATAACCACGGAATTAAGGAGACGACAAATCCCCTACCCCGCTACAGCAAGGAAGGCAGAACTTTTCAAACTGCTACACACATCGACTAATAACATGGATGCCGGGGAAGGATCTAGCCAGTCCAACCCAGGGGACATACATGCCATGTTATCCTCACTCATGGCATCCATGAGCAAGGTCAACTCCAGGCTGGAGAAACTTGAGTCAGTCACCACGGCCCTCACTCTAGCAGGGCCACCCGCTGCTGCGGTACAAACACCAGCCTTGCCATTAGTCGCTCCAGCCAGCACCCTGGATGACCAGGAAGTTAGCCCAGCCCACATGATACCTGAGCACATTAAAAAGGATATCCTGGAAGGTAAAGATGTCAACCTGGCTTCTGTTATTGTCAGATCTAGGGATGCCCGCCTGAACAGGAAACTGACTATCCCTGAATTTGTGCTAGCGTTTGGTATTTACAGGGATGTCATCTGTGCGGTTTATCCCAACAGAAGAGAGGAGTTTGATCTCTATATGCACAAGCTGGTAGACCTGGGCAACAAATATGGTGGTTCGGCATTCTATGACTACCATAGGTCTTTTTCTGCAAAAGTGGCTGGAGCCTTCTCCCAGTACGGAACACGATCCAACTGGGGAAGGATTGATACCGTCTTATTTTGCAGACACTTTGCAGGTCTAAGAACACCAGCTTGTGCATACTGCTCCTCCACAGCCCATACTACTAATTTTTGTCCCAACACGGCAGACGGACATGCCTCCACGCAAGGAGCTAGTTCCTCTGGGGATCCAGGGAAATTATCAAAAGACAAATTGGGACGCCCAATCAAGTTTCTGGGCAAGTCCCAGATATGTAATAATTTCAATGTTGGGTCTTGTAATTACAGTGGATGTAGACTATTGCATGTCTGTTCAAAATGTTTTAGGGCACATGCAAAGACCATGTGTCCAAATAAAATGTATTCCAAGCCTTACCTTACGTCCATTAATATGCCAGTATTCACAGCATTGATGTCTCAGCACCCATCTAGACACCTGGTAGACTTTCTTATTTCTGGTTTAACAGAAGGCTTCCACACAGGTATCCTACACATACCAGCTGGAACTCTGGAATGCCCTAACCTACAATCCACCCAACACAACCCCACAGTGGTTGACACCCTCATAGCCCAAGAAGTGGATGAGGGCTTTGTATTGGGGCCTTTTAGAACTCCTCCATTCATAGAATGGCGCACCAACCCTATTGGTATTGTCACAGGGAAATCTTCCCAAAAACAGAGACTCATCATTGACTCATCGGCCAACCCCAGTCTTAATTCCCTTATACCCTCTGAGGAATTCTCTCTGCAATACACCACCAAAGATCACGCCATTACAGCTATCATACAAGCAGGGGTTGGAGCCTGGATCAGTAAGACCGACATTACTAACGCCTTCAAATTACTCCCTATCCACCCCACACTGTGGCACCTGAATGGCATCAAGTGGTCCAGGAACTACTATTTTTTCTCCCGGTTAACTTTTGGGTCCAAAAGTAGCCCAGCTATTTTCGACACATTTGCTGAAGCATTATGCTGGTTACTATTGAACATAGCCGGATGCCCTACGGTATTACATTACTTGGACGATTTCCTACTGGTCGAGGAGAATACTTCACCTCCCACTAGTCTCAAAGCTACCACTAAGCTGTTTGAGCAACTAGGTGTACCCATCTCCCCAAAGAAAACAGAAGGGCCAGACACGGTTATCACTTTTCTGGGTATCCAATTAGACTCTGCCACAATGCAAGCAAGCCTACCATACGATAAGATAGAGAATATTCTCACGTACATAAACAACTACCTACAGCTCGGCACTTGCAACCGCAAAGAGCTACAGTCCCTGCTAGGGTCACTAAATTTTGCTATGCGCATCATACCTCAAGGCCGCTCCTTTATTTCACGACTATTGCATCTTTTCCCATTTTTTCTACATGACACGCACAGGTTGTCCTTAGATGCCCAAGCTACGGCAGATCTAAACATGTGAAAGAGATTTTTAACCACTTGGAATGGTAAAAGTATGTTCCTCTCTCAATTGACTGAATCATCTCCTACCATTTGGTCAGATGCGGCATCTACCACTGGTTTTGCATCAATTTGTGGGAACGAATGGCTTTGGGGCAGCTGGCCTTCAGCAGTTCAGGATTTGGAAGATTTTTCCACTACCTCAGCTCTTTTTGAGATCTACCCCAAAGTGGCAGCTGCCGTAGCATGGGGTCATTTATGGGCTAATATGCCAGTGCGTTGTTACTCAAACAACCAGGCAACCTGTCACATCATCAACAAAGGTCGTTCCAAATCTCTTACGATCATGAGATTTCTGAGGAAACTCACTTGGTTGGCAGCCTGTCATAATTTCTTCCTATGTTGTTTCCATGTGCCAGGTGTATATAACACAGCTGCTGACAATTTGTCTCACTTTAAATTTCAGGAGTTTCATCAAGCACTCCCATCAGCAGCACCCACAGCCACCATCACTCCAACATTTCAACAACTCATACTGGACTAGATGTCATCATGCAGCATAGCAGGACATTGTCCCAATTGGCACTTTCAAACAATACAAACAAAACATACAGCAGGGCTTTCACACTATTCAAACGATTCCTTCTGGAACATAACATCATACAACCATTTGTTATGACATCTTTTCTGGGGTTTGCTTCCTTTTGCCACTTAAACTCAAAATGTCATACAACACCATCAAACTCTATCTCACTGGCATTCAACACCACATGCTAATCTTACACCCAAATAACAACAGTTTCATGGCCTCTCACCAAATTAAGACCATACTCAGAGGTATTCAAAAATCAGAACCCACACATATGGCCCAGAGGCTACCCATAGATAACCATATCTTCAAAGCATTATCTAACCTACTTGACTTAAAACCGTTTGACACTAATACAAATTCTATCATCAAAACAGCAATATACATCGCTTTCTATGGATTTCTACGACCTAGAGAATTCACTACAACCTCCACTACCCAAACCACTCCATTCCTCCTCGATTCCCACTTGACAAAACATATGGATCATTACATCCTGTCTTTACCTCACTCCAAAACCAGTCAGCACATACCTGTAAACATTCCGTACTATCCCACGCACAACAGATGGTGTCCCGTCAAGGTTCTTGATGCCTACATACAGCACCATCACTTACTGCCCTCGCAACCGTTATTACAACTACAAGGTGCAGTACTCACCACTACAACCTTCATGACCTACGTCAGGTCCTTGCTCACACAACATGGCCTCAACGCAAACAAATACTCAGGACACTCCTTTCGTATAGGAGCCGCGTCCACAGCCTCCAGTGTCAACATCCCAACTCATGTTATCAAAACACTGGGGCGCTGGAAGTCATCCGCTTACTCACGGTACATACCGAACCCAGTACAAGAATTAAGGGATGCTTTCATAAACATGTCTGGTTGATAAAATGTATATGTATTGGTTGTCTGTTAATAAATTTGATTACTTAATTTTTGCCCTCTTCTTTCTCAGGCCTACCTCATCGTCAGTTTCGGCACACCACAACCGACTTGCTCCTTTTTATTATCCTACGCTTATTCATGGTATTTCACACTGTACTATCTTAAGCACCTAACACAAATAATAGATATATACACATATATAAATACATTTCTATTTTAATTTTACACGTTTAATTCTTTTTTTTTTACTTTCCCACCAGCAGGGGGACTGTCTGACATTTTAGACAGTTTCCCTGCTGGCAGATCCACAGCCAGCTATAGGGGGCCATGTGATCGCTCTTTGAGAGCGATCACATGGTCCCCGGTGGCCTCATTTGCCGGGGAAGGGCTGCCTTGACTGTCAGGCAGCCCTCCAGAAGAGGATCGCAGTGGAGGTAAGTCCACTGGACCTTTAGGGGCTGCAAACCGTTACGGCGTTCTATGCCGCCGCAACGTCTTTAAAGCCCTTTTAATGCGGGACGGTATAGAACGCCGTAACGGCATTAAGGGGTTAAGCTGTGTGTTTATTGTGATGGTATATACCATTTTTCAAAAAAATTGTATGGGTGAATTCAATAGATTGTAGCACTTTTGTGAATTGTACAGTTCCACGATCCCTCAGATTATCCTCCCATTTTCATCAGAACCTTGCAGAAAAATATTATTCTCTTCTAGTTCACTGAAGCTTCAGTTTTCTTGTTAATGCAATGTACACCTATAAATATGTCTACCATTGTTGCAGCCCTTAATAATACAGTCTATATTTTATTACTACACCGTGCGTATAATTTTAGGTTCAACTCCCTGAAATTCAGTTCAACTCAGCCTTTCATCCTGTCCAATGTCAATAAATGAGTGCCCTTAAGTTAAGGAACAATAACAGGTAGCGGCAAGGTACATGTAACTTTTTTGTTAATAATTCTCTTTTTAATAGTTTGAGTATTCAAATTTGTTTTGTTGCTGAGATTGGAAATAGTGGTTAATGAAAAAGTGTAATAAGCACAAAGATATTTTCATTCGCATTTGTTGATATATCTGAGTGGCTAACATTGATAGCTGTCAAGAAGTAAATAGCAATTTAGCAATGATATCCAAAATAACTAATTTAAAACGAATATACTGATGATGAAACAAAAGTGATTTATCAGAAATGCCAGACTATACACCCTGTTCCAAATTATTATGCTAATGATATTTTTCTCATTTACCTAAATAATTGATGTAAATAACAGTCAGCATAATTCTCATGTTTCAAATTTTATTGAACAAACCTCCTAATGATAACAGTATTCTTTTTAAACATAAAAAACTTACAATGCACTGTTCCAAATTATTACGCACAGTAAGTTTCAAAACACTTTATAGGTTGTAAAGAACTTAAATTGTCATTCGTTGTATTTGCAGCATGTTTACTGAAATCAAAAGCTATTTCAATCAAACTTATAACAACATTTTAACTTTTTAAACATTTTAACAGGTCACGTTACATTTTATCATAGGACCCCTTATTTGATAGCAGCTTCACAAGTCTTGCATCCATTGAACTTGTGAGTTTTTGGACAGTTTCTGCTTGAATTTGTTAGCAAGATGTCAGAATAGCCTCCCAGAGCTGCTGTTTGGATGTAAACTGCATCCCACCCTCATAGATCTTTTATTTGAGGATGCTCCAAAGGTTCTCAATAGGATTGAGGTCAGGGGAGGATGGGGGCCACACCATGACTTTCTCTCCTTTTATCCCCATAGCAGCCATTGATGCAGAGGTATTCTTTGCAGCATGAAGATGATTTTATTACGGAAAGCATAGTTCTACCTTCTGTACCAGGGAAGAAAGTGGTCAGTCAGAAACTCCACATACTTTGCAGAGGTCATCTTTACACCTTTGGGGACCCTAAAGGGGCAGACCAGCTCTCTTCCCATGATTCCGGCCCAAAACATGACTTAATGGCACTTGCTGATGTCACAGCCTTGTTGGAACAGGGTGGCCGTCCATCATGTTGTGGATCCAAATAATGATCTTTGTTATATTCAGAGGAAGCCCAAATTATTATTACAAGTGCACTTGGAGAAGCGAGAATTAGACACCAGACACCTGTTGGTATTCAAAATAAGCCTCTGCCGTTTTATTCATCAGTTGGGTTTTATACATTAAAAAGTAAGTGCTTACATGCAAATACTCATAGAACAGTAATAGGAAGGGAGTACAGATAAGACATAGGGATGAACGTCATGTACACATAACAAATAAGTTCCACGGTAAGAAAGAACAAAAAGATTAGAGTAGAGAAATCTCAGGTGGGGGCTCTCTGCTCCCGGAACTAGACATATATGGTCTTAAGTGTTGTGTTAAGCATAAAGCATTTCCTGAGTCCAAGTTAGCCAATTTTATTATAGGATATCATTATATGACACCTATAAGCTTGAGCCTTGGAATCAAGATAAATTCTATCACAATCCCCTCTTTTGATCCAAGGTTCACCCAAATGTCCAAAGTATTTCCAGGCCTGCTAGCCAAAGCCTGTGGGACTTTCATTTATTGCTTCACCACGGTTCCCTTGGACTGAGAGACCACCAGAATCAGCAGAGGAGAGTTCCTTCATTTGTTAGGCGAGGTAACATCATAAAACCCTTCCAAAGTCGGAGCTGGAATGTAAGTTAAGGTACGACCAACAGTAGGTTTGTTTTTACATAGATAGGTTAGTAGACATGAGAAAAATCTAAAGGTTTGAAAAATGGACATAATAACAAATGTAGCTAATAGAAAAAAGTACAACATTTTCTTATTTAGTAAAGTAATGGCTGCTCTATTCTCAAGGATTGCCTTCTTTTTTGCCTGGTTGTCCATAAGCAGCTCTTCTAGGGCCTGTGAAGTGTCATTTAAACCCTTTGCAAGGGAACAGGCTACAGCATTAATTCCTCGGGTAGATATTTATGGGGTCTATGGGTATGTAGGTACTTCCTCAAGAGGGAGATGGGGGTAGGGACAGCTATAAGACAAGATTCTATGGCGTTTTCAGTACTGAGGAGAGGGTTGAGGCAAAAGGAGATTAAATTAAAAGCCTTTGCTACCTGCAATTATAGATTTCCCTGCTATGCATAATTATCTTCTGGTCTCAAGTCAGAGTAGCATATCTGAACAGAGCAAACAATGGTAAAGGATAAGAACAGCTTCATGTTGGTGGATCAGTCGGAGTGACTTGTTTACAGTGACTGGCGTGTATCCACGTTGCTTTTCCTTCTAGTTTCACTGAAGTAGCCGTAGTCAGGAGCACTTGGAATGGACCGTCAAAGCGTGGTTCAAGTCCTTTCCTCACATGCCTCTTTATCACCACCCAATCACCAGGCTGCAGTTTGTTAGTTGCAAATCAGAGTCTGGATCTGGAATAGAATCAAAGACTTGTTTATGCACCCTGCCTAATCATTGGTGTAGGGCCTGTACATAGGCAGTCATACTACCATGCTGCAGCTGGAGGGTCTAGGGAAAATAGAGGCCCGTCTTTGGGGTACATCTAAACAGGATCTCATAGAAAAGAGTGCTAGGGGCAGGCATTCAGTCCAGGGCTTCACTGTGTCTTGCATGGCTTTTTCAATCTTGTTCTTTGAGGTGCCATTTGCACTTTCTACTTTCCCACTACTATGGGGGTGCTAGGAGGTGTGGAAGGCCTGACCGATCCCAAAGGCTTTCATAATTTCTTGCATTATTTCCCCAGTGAAATGGCTACCTCTGTCACTTTCAATCACTTCAGGTACTCCATATCTACATACCAATTCCTTCGGAAACTTACTTGCTGTGACCTTCGTTGTGGCTTTCGACACTGGGTAGGCCTCAGGCCAACCTGAAAAGAGATCAATGCACACCAACACATATTCATACAGTCCTACCTTAGGTAGTTGAATATAGTCTATCTACAGTCTTTGAAACGGGTAAAGTGGCCTTGGTGTGCTTACTTGGTGTTTTGACAGCCTGTCCTGGATTGTTTCTAGCACAAATCATGCAAGCTTGGGTGTGTTTAGCTGCTACAACAGTAAATCCGGGTGCTACTCAATGGGTGTTTACTATGCTGTTCATGTGCATCTTGGATAGATGTGTAGGTCCATGGGCAATCTGGGCCATCATGGGGTACAATACACGTGGCAAACACAGTCTTTTACCTTTCCTCCACATTCTATCATCATCAGGTTCTGCATCTTGTTTCCTCCAGAGGTCATGTTCTTCCTTGCTTGCCTGTTTTTGTAAGCTCAACAGTAAATTGTAGTCAACGGCGTCATCTGTTAGAACAACTTGTAGGAAGGTATTACCTGTAGAGGGATGAACTTGAATTGCTGCTTGCTTGGCAGCTTCGTCTGCTTTGCAGTTTCCTCTTGAGATATCATCTGTGATCTTCACGTGAGCTGCCACCTTGATGATGCCTACTTAAGTGGGTAGCAGGATAGCGTCCATAAGTGCACTCACGGCTTCAGAGTTCTTGATTGGAGTTCCTGCTGAGGTGACAAAAAAATCACGAGCCCGCCATATTGGGCCAAAATCAGAGGCTATACCGAAAGCATAGCGAGAGTCTGTATAAATATTAGCAGTCTTACCAGAAGCCATTTTACACGCTTCAGCGAGTGCCTTCAGCTCTGCCTCCTGTGCAGAGCAGTGAGGAGCGAGTGGTTCAGCTTTTATTACCTCATGTGCAGAGACTATAGCATATCCAGTGTGGAAATTACCATTCTCATCAGTATATCTGGAACCATCTACAAAAAACGCAAAATCTGCACTAGATAATGGAAAATCAATTACATGCAAAAAACCTGTTGTTTCTTTGCCATTAGTGCTGCACAATCATGGGGTACCTGGGCGTCAGCTAACTTATCTGGTGAAAGTGAATTTACAAAAAGATCAGATGTACAAGTACCATTCCCACTATCCCCACTCCTCCCTTTTAAATCCAGGGGAAGTAATGTAGATGAATTTAACACCATACATCTTTTCAGAGTAACATTAGGTGGCATAAGCAAGGCACATTGCATTCTGAGATGCCTTGCAGTATGTATGTGTTTTGGTTGAACTTGTGACAGTATGCTGTTGATATCATCCGGTGTGTATATGGTTACTGGGTTATCTAAGACAATATAAGTAGCTTTGTCCAGGACAGCATTAACAGCTCCACTGCCCTAACACATGAGGGGGCACCCCTGGCAACAGGGTCCAAACTGGTGGAGTAGTACGCTGTTGGTCATTGTTTACCATCATGGTCCTGTGTAAGGACAGATGTAGCATTTTCTGCTGCATGAGTTAATTTAAAGGGTTTGTTTTTGTTGGCGAGACAATCATACAGGGGTTGCATGTAGATTGCTGTAGAAGCCAAGGTCAGCAGTATGAATCGTAGCTGGGCTAGGCTGTGGGGGGGGGGGCGGGGGGTGTAATATTTTGAACTGCAGTCTGCCTCTGCCAAGAATTTCAGGAAGGAAAGCGTATTTACAATACAAGTCTCCATATTATCACAAAATAGGATTAGGTCCTCGATATACTGCAATAAAATTACATTATTTGGCCTTTTCCACTCTTCAAGAATCTATGCCATAGCCATGCTCTACATAGCGGGTGAGTTTTGTGCGCCCTATCGCAATACTGTCCAAGTGTACTGCTTGTGTTAATGTGTAAATGCAAATAAATACTGACTGTCGGGATCCAGGGGGACACGGAAAAATGCATTTGCCAAGTCAATAACAGTAAATACCTTAGAGGAAGGTGGTGTCTGTGCCAACAAGGTGTGTGGGTTGGGAACATTAGGGACAATGAGTTCAGTTACAGCATTAATTGCCCTCAAATCATGTACCATACGGTAGACCACAGGTTTCCCTTTTTTACAGCTTTTACTTAATTGGGTATAATGGTGTGTTACAAGGGGAGGTGGTCTGGACAATTACCCCTGCCTGCAGAAACCCTTGCACAGATTGGGAAATAGCATCTTCCTGTGCTGGGCTTAGGGGGTATTGTTTTTGATAGGGAGGTTTGGCTCCGGGCAGGAGATTCACTTTGACTGGGGGCATAGAGAGTCTGCCTGTATCTGTCTTCCTTGTAGCCCATAAGGAATCAGGGATTGAGGACAAGTCAATGGTAGGTTCTGGCACATGGCTGGGCATAGTGAGAGTTACCAGAACATTTGAAAGAGATATCATTTGTTTGTCCTCCAAAGGCACAGACAATGTTACTTTTCCAGTGGGGCTATACTGGATATTTTCACTAAGAGCAGACAGTAAATCACTGCCTAGTAGATTAGCAGGGGCATCAGTATATTTAGCAATTATTCTAGCCCAAATGGGGCCAGCTTTTAGGGCAACAATCTATTTTAAATCCATCCAAGTACACTGGTACGTAGCTTGAATGGTGGATAAAGACTGGACTAGAGCTAAGGGGGCCTTTTCAACATCCGGCAGCTTCTGTATTATTGCCAGTTGTTCACTGGGTGTCCAGGGCTTATATTCTTCTCAGTATTGGATACCTAAGCTCGGCTGTCTCTTCTCATGGTATACGCTCTCAACCTTGGGTATCATGGGAGTAGTAAATTGTGGAGCTAATGGCCCCACTGGGGTGTCTATGGGGGCAACTAGAGGTTCCCTTAAGTCTGGTGGACTACCCTCCTTCTTGCCCATTCTGGTACCCTAGAGGTCCAAAACATTGATAATATGGTACACCTTTTCTGGTGGTTTCTCTACAACCACATTTAGTTAATTCAACAACGGTATCATGCCATTTTTGGGCAACTTCTACTAAGTCATTATCTTCTAACCAACCTCTGTAATTTGCCATAAATTCACTCCATATATGTGGGTCTAGAGTGCCCTCTTAACATTCTCAACTGCTCCTTGTCCTTTGTGATGCTTGACAATAGTCAAAGCCATAAATCCCCCTTGAATGCTTTCAGAGCTGCCATCTTAAAACTTGTAAGGGTTAATTACTTCCTTACACAAGACAAACTGTACAGAAACAGTGTATTTAAAACACTTAGGACCACTGCAGTGGCATTTTCACAGTCTTGTCTTCGTTATTCTAAACACAGATCAGGAGATCTGCCCTTGGAGGATTTTAACTCAAATTATAAAACAAATGACAAGGCAAACAATAAAAATGACTTAAAACCCCACAGATATATTCCACTATCTCAATATTCCTTTCACAAGACATAACACATCAACCACCTGAATATAACCATAATACCACAGAAAACAAGTTCTTTAGATCAGACGTTTTTAAAATCCTTACACACCTGGACAGGGGTCTCAAAGAGCACCAGAGAGTCAAAATCATTTATAGGTAGAAAAATAAAAGCTTTTTCTTACCCGCTGCAGCTGATTAACTGTCTAGTAAAATGTACTATGACTCACCAAACATGCAACTGAGGAAGTCATTTAATGAAACATGTCTTTAATTATCCCTCTTATATGGATTTTGTGTTTATTTACTTGTAAGGTATTAAATAAATATTTTTTCATTCAACTATATTGAGTGACATCTCTCTCCATTCCATGAACTTACTGCAGCCATCAGTAAGCTCTATACATATTTTTATCTACTTATATCAAGCAACAGTATTATACTATGTGCACTTTTTATATATACTTTTTTATAATAATTTTTGTGAAAGAAAAATAAAGATCTGCACCTTCCACTTCAGCATCACTGTTATCAAGTCCAACATATTGACTAGACTTTTCAAAGACAATTTTTGTGACTATTTTGTATTCTTTGCGGATAGGTGCACATTGGTTAATATTATACTGTGTCTTATGCACCTGACTAGAATAGAATATGCACTTTCATTTACTCATACTGTAATTTTGCACGCTTATATCGTATATACTGCTAGTTAATTTATTTATTAGAACTATTTATATATCCACATAAAAGGATACCTAGTGCTCCACGTTTTTCTGTTTAGGATCTATGTATGTTTAAGGTGTGGGCATCTCAGATTATATGTACAGAGATATGTATTCATTTGTGTGCTAATATAAACAGTTTGACATGAAATCTGCTGAAAGTCTTTATTAGATAAGACGAATTAGATGGACTTTCAAAAAAAAAAAAAAATAGTAAAGAACCTATACATATAGAGCATCATATTAAATATATATTTTCACTCTGTAGAAGTCTCACATCAGTTAGGCATTGTGAACTATAGATGATTATCTTTGGTTTATATTTGGGTAGTTACAGCTATCTGTTTTTGAATATTTGTAGCAGTGTCCGTATTCCAAAAAACATTTAAACTAGGTAGGGCAATTTTATCTAAATTGTCATTTTAAAATAGATTTAAAAAAATAATAATAATAAAATGAAAAAGCACATATGCTAATTATATCTCTACCTTTATAATAATGTAAAGTCTGTACAGGCTTAATTTTTATGTGCAAATTGTATCAAATGGATATCCATAAAAGGATAAAAAAGCCCAAGCCATTTGATATGTTCATTTACCTTATAAGGTTACAACTAAATAGTGATGCCATTGTGCACATTACATCATAATAAGCTAAGAGCATAGTACAAGGGCTTGCACCCTATGCTGTCAGCCAGTGTTTAGCTAGGACTTCACAGTAAACAGCTACTCATCTGAATTTATATTTATTATCAGAACAAACTGAAACCTCTGGATAATGCTGTTCCATGCTAATCCTTCAATGTCTTTGTTTGGTTTCCTAGCACTCTGTCAAACAGTATTACTGCCACATGGACCTAAACAGGTTCTGAAGAGGATGGTAATGTATGAAAGAATGGGGTGATGGTAAATGTGGTAGATTCATATGAAATAAATGTAATACAGATTCAGGGACAGATTTGTAGCCGATCGCCTTAATATGGGGTCAGAAAGGAATTTTTGACTTG
The DNA here is from genome assembly GCA_933207985.1 of Pelobates cultripes. Classification (NCBI taxonomy): domain Eukaryota; kingdom Metazoa; phylum Chordata; class Amphibia; order Anura; family Pelobatidae; genus Pelobates; species Pelobates cultripes. Next base: position 118,011,036 of record OW240917.1, on the reverse strand, counting down.
GACATATTACTGATATGTATGTCCCACTTTTTTTGCTTTCATCTGGATCACTAATTTACTAAACTTTGAATTATAGAAAATTATCCACTAAACATCAAATTTTGTCTCGGTGCTTTTTGCATTTTTGTAACCTCCCACAATAAATGTTTACAAATAGATTTTACAAATAGTTTTAACATTTAAAATTCTCTAAACACAATTAAAAGACTTGATTCATAACATAATACAAAGAAAGATCATTAAATATATATATATGTGTGTGTGAGTGCCTGTAGTTGTGGGAGGAGTTATCCGGCCTATAAATACACAGACCTCCCCTTCCTCTCGGCTGAGAATGCCTGGTTCACTACAGAACTTCTGGTTCAAAGGTCATCAACACAAACTGCCTGTGAGAGGGAGAGGGGGTGATGTGAGAGGGAGGGGAGGTGATGGTGAGAGGGGGGTGATAGTGATAGCGGGGGTGATGGTAAGAGAGAGAGGGGGTGATATTGAGAGAGGGTGATGGTGAGAGGGAGAGGGTGATGAGAGGAAGATGGTGAAAGGGAGAGAGGGGTGATGGTGAGAGGGGGGATGATATTGAGAGGGGGTGATGGTGAGAGGGAGGGGGTGATAGTGAGAGGGAGGGGGTGATGGTGAGAGGGAGGGGGGTGATGGTAAGGGGGAGGGGGGTGATGTGAGAAGGGGGTGATAATGAAAAGGGGTGATAATGAGAGGGGGTGATACTCACACCTCTCCTCCTCTAGTTGAGTTTCTAATTACAGGTGTCATGCACAGGCATCATTTATTTTCTATCAGGTATTAGGGTTTGTCCTAACCTCCAATCTATTACATAGAAACATAGAATGTGACGGCAGATAAGAACCATTCGGCCCATCTAGTCTGCCCAATTTTCTAAAAACTTTCATTAGTCCCTAGCCTTATCTTATGGTTAGGATAGCCTTATGCCTATCCCATGCATGCTTAAACTCCTTTACTGTGTTAACCTCTACCACTTCAGCTGGAAGGTTATTCCATGCATCCACTGCCCTCTCAGTAAAATAATACTTCCTGATATTATTTTTAAACCTTTGTCCCTCTAATTTAAGACTATGTCCTCTTGTTGTGGTAGTTTTTCTTCTTTTAAATATAGTCTCCTCCTTTACTGTGTTGATTCCCTTTATATATTTAAATGTTTCTATCATATCCATAACACTAATTCGACTTAATTACTATTAGTGGCAGAATTAAGTATTAGTTTATTGCTGGGGCCCTTTGACAACCCCTTTATTTGCGGTTGTACCTACCATATTAGCCTAATCAATGGGAATCCCAATAATATCTGCTCAATTATATTATTGGCTAGTTCTAGTTCTTTAAAGTTCCGGGCATTAGGCCATGGTATTTGACCTATCTTAAGGGCCACAGAAGCAGCCTGACTAGGAAAATGCCATATTCCTCATTTTCAAGTTGCTCCCAGTGCATCGGTCCCAGTGGCATTTGCACAATATTTAGCGAACTGAAGATTTTACTTTGTCACCCGTCTTATGTTTGGAGCAAAGAGATGCCCAAACTATTCAATATAGTTGCATAATCTATCTGTAGGCTCCTCTTGTACATCAGTACTGTCCCTCAGTAATACATTATCTACATGAGTGTAATGATTATGGAACCGAATGCCATACCCTGAAGCAGATGTGTCTTTTGTATCTGGTACATAGTTACATAGTTACATAGTTACATAGCTGAAAAGAGACTTGCGTCCATCAAGTTCAGCCTTCCTCACATTTGTTTTTTGCTGTTGATCCAAAAGAAGGCAAAAAAAACCAGTTTGAAGCACAATTTTGCAACAAGCTAGGAAAAAAAATTCCTTCTTGACCCCAGAATGGCAGTCAGATTTATCCTTGGATCAAGCAGTTATTACCCTACATTGAAAGATTATATCCTTGAATATTCTGTTCTTGCAAGTATGCATCTAGTAGCCGTTTGAACATCTGTATGGACTCTGATAAAACCACTTCCTCAGGCAGAGAATTCCACATCCTGATTGTTCTTACAGTAAAAAAACCTTTCCTTTGCCTTAGACGAAATCTTCTTTCTTCCAGTCTAAACGCATGGCCTCGTGTCCTATGTAAAGTCCGGTTTGTGAATAGATTTCCACACAATGGTTTGTATTGGCCCCGAATATATTTGTATAATGTTATCATATCCCCTCTCAGGCGACGTTTTTCTAAACTAAATAGGTTTAAATTTGTTAACCTTTCTTCATAGCCGATATGTTCCATTCCTTTTATTAATTTTGTAGCCCGCCTCTGCACTTTTTCTAGTGCCATAATATCCTTCTTTAGAACAGGTGCCCAAAATTGCACAGCATATTCAATATGGGGTCTTACCAGTGATTTATAAAGAGGCAAAATTATATTCTTGTCCCGAGAATGAATGCCCTTTTTCATGCATGACAATACCTTACTGGCCTTGGCCACTGCTGATTGACATTGCACATTGTTGCATAGTTTGTTGTCTATAACAATTCCCAAGTCCTTTTCATGTGTTGTTATCCCTAATTCGCTTCCATTAAGGGTATACGTTGCTTGTGTATTCTTTACGCCGAAGTGCATAACTTTGCATTTTTCAACATTAAATTTCATCTGCCATTTGAGTGCCCAGTCCCCAGTCTATCTAAATCCCTCTGCAGCAAAGTAATATCTTGCTCACATTGTATTGTTTTACAAAGTTTGGTGTCATCTGCAAACACTGAAACATGACTTTCAATGCGGTCTTCAAGATCATTTATAAACATGTTAAATAGAAGGGGTCCCAGAACAGACCCCTGAGGGACACCACTTGCCACCTCTGTCCAGCTTGAAAATTTACCATTAATGACAACTCTTTGTACTCTGTTTTTAAGCCAATGTTCTACCCAAGAACAAGCATTTTCATCTAGACCGATTTCCTTGAGTTTGAACACTAATCTATTGTGTGGAACTGTATCAAATGCCTTGGCAAAATCCAAAAAGATCACATCCACGGCAACACCCTGATCTATACTTCTACTTACTTCTTCGTAGAACGCAATCAAGTTAGTTTGACATGACCTGTGCTTCATAAAACCATGCTGATTTTTGCTGATAACCATGTTCTTCTCAAGGAATTCTTGAATATTATCCCTTAATAAACTTTCAAATATTTTACCAGGCACAGAAGTTAAGCTCACAGGTCTATAATTTCCAGGCAAGGATTTTGAACCCTTTTTGAATATAGGAACCACATCTGCCTTCCTCCAATCCTCCGGAACACTTCCTGAAAGAAAAGAATCTTGAAAGATTAAAAACAGAGGTTCACTTATTTCTGCACTTAGTTCCTTAAGTACACGTGGATGGATACCGTCAGGCCCTGGAGCTTTGTTTATATTAACTTTTTTTAGTTGCTGCAGCACCTTGTCTTGAGTTAACCAATTACAATTATTCTGCAAGTTTTTAGTAGCAATCATTTGCACATCTATTGCCATGGGTTCTTCCTTAATATATACGGAGGAGAAAAAGTTATTTAAAATTCCTGCCTTTTCCTGGTCTTCATTAATTAACACCCCCGTTTCAGTTTTTAGTGTACCTACACTTTCATTTTGTTTTTTTTTAGAATTTATGTACTTAAAAAATGCTTTGGGGTTGGTTTTGCTCTCTTCAGCTATCATTATTTCATTTTGAAGTTTAGCAAGTCTAATTGCCTTTTTGCACGCATTATTTGCATCCTTATATCTTTTATAAGATGCATCTGATTTGTCCGATTTAAATGCTTTAAATGCCCTTCTCTTAGTTGTAATCTCTTGTTTTACTTCTCTACTAAGCCATGTTGGTTTTAATTTGTTTCTTTTATATTTATTTCCCAATGGTACATACTGAGAAATGTACCTTTGTAATATTTGTTGGAAGATGATCCATTTATCCTCAGTGTTCTTTTCACTAAAGAGTTTATGCCAGTCAATATATTGTAAAGCTTCCCTTAACTTATTGAAATTGGCCTTTTTAAAATTATATGTTTTAGTATTCCCCATGTGCTTTTGTTTTTTTGAGTTTATTTCAAAGGACACTATATTGTGATCACTATTTCCCAAGTGCTCACCTACTTGAATGTTGGTCAAAAGATCAACGTTGTTTGTTAAAACCAGGTCCAGACAAGCATCCATTCTAGTTGGTGCTTGTACAAGTTGTGACATGAAGGTGTCATTTAACAAGTTTAAAAACCTAATTCCCTTTGCTGAGGCACTAGTCCCTCTGTCCCAATTTATATCCGGGTAATTAAAATCTCCAATAATTAAAGTGTTACCCAGATTTGCAGCTTTCTCAATTTGCTCAAACAGCTGTTGTTCCTCGTCAATATTAACATTAGGTGGTTTATAACATATCCCAACCAATAGTTGGTTTCCCTTCTTTTCCCCCAAGCAGATATTTACCCATAAAGCTTCCACATTATCCTCCTCGCATTCCATTTGCTTAACATTTGGCTTTAAATCATGTTTGACATACAAACATACCCCACCACCCTTCTTGTTTTTCCTATCCTTCCTAAATAACATGTACCCATTTAAGTTAGCTGCCCAGTCATGTGTCTCATCCCACCATGTTTCAGTTATGCCTATTATATCATATTGTTTAGTGTATGCTAATGCCTCTAGTTCCCCCATTTTGTTATTTAGGCTCCTTGCATTAGTAAGCATACATTTAATATTATGCGTCACTTGTATATTTTGTGAATTTTCAACATTACACAGCTTCTCTGTTCTGAGCTTGCCCCTCCCCCCGTTTCCACCCCCCTTATACTGTGCTAAAGCCCATCTCCTTTCTGTCCTATCTCCATTTTGTAGATTGCTATGACCCTCCCCCCTACTACTAGTTTAAAATCTCCTCCAACCTTCTAGCCATCCTATCCCCCAGCACTGCAGACCCTCTCCCGTTTAGGTGCAATCCATCACCACTATAAAGGTTGTACCCAATCGCAACCAATCCACATCCTTTGGAACTCCGCTGTCTCAATCAACCTTTGGTCCCTACACCAATTTTAATTTCTGGAAATACATTAGACTTGATTTCATTGCAGTTCAGTCCAGCATATCAGGGAAAGGGAAAATCCTTTCTGGGCAATGATGCCTGTTTCTCATATAGGTCTCCAGTGTCTCCTTGGTCTGCTGAACTTTATCATACACCTTACACAAGGGAGCTCATTCATTTCCCATCCACTGAACCTGCTCTCAGGTTCACCTGTCAACAATAGTGCTGTTACATTCAACACATGCTTGAGCAGTCCTGTTCATGTCGCTAAACTTCCTATCCCACCAGAACATGGAAACAATGTTCACCCCACCATTGTCCCTCATTTCTGGACTAATACAGCCGCCCACAATAGATTGCAGGCAATTTCATAGTTAACTGGGTCTGTGACACGTTTTCCATAGTGACACGGAACCTACCCTCTTTTAGTAAATCAGCAGTATGGGAATTATTACCGGTTAGTCCCCCTCACTAACAATAATAAGGTTGATTAGGAAGAGATCTGTCTGGCAGCATCACAGAAACTCTACTTTGTTCACATACTCATACCAGGCTGTTACAGCACAGCAATCGATAAGGTGACTCGATCACAATTTTTCGTATTCTTCCGAACTCTCCCCACGGTACCCATACGATCTTCCAAACCCCTACATTCCAGGATTTAATTGTTGCCACATGCAACACTCTCTGCCAATGCCACCTGTTCATGCGCTGGGCTCTTGCTATTTTCAATAAACTCACTTCTGCATATGTAATCATCAAACCATACTCATTCAATTCCATGAAGGTGTTCACATATTTTTTGTCACCTCAACCTTTAACTAACTCACAACACCTTAAAGTAACTTGAATACAACAGTTAACATTTTCAGGTCATTCTAAATGTAAATGCTAGACATGTGCAATTCGTTTTGGTCCGAATTAAAATTCGTCCGAATTTCGGGTAATTTGGACATGAGCCGAAATTACCGAATTTCCGAAGTGTAGTAGTGCCGAAGTGCCGAATTGCTGAAGTGCCGAAGTTCTGAATTTGCTGAAGTTCCGAGGTGTCAAAGTGCTGAAGTTCCGAAGCACAGTATTGCCTAAGTACTAATATACTTACCCAGTGAAAGAAGAAGAATATTACATTGTATACAATTTAAATAAAAAGTATACAAACATAGTCAGAAGTGTTTGCAACACTTACAACAATTAAGTAACATATATTCATATAAAATGTAAGTTACTTAGCCAGTCATGACAGGAATGAATAAGTAGATAACTCCCTAATTCCCACGGTATTAGGGAGCTATCTATTAAAAGGCTAAAAGACCTAAATTGGTCTTTCAGCCAAATTTACTAATACTAAATAAAGATTACTTAGTATTAGTAAATGATGCCCCTACTTGCTATATCGCGAGTAGGGGCATGTCCATTAAACAGTGAGCAGCCTGTGGCTACTCACTGTTAAAAAAAACAGGGTGGGGACCAGGGGGAGGACATTAGGTCTCCCCAATTTGTACTTAGGGCTCCCACCCACCGCTCAGGGGTGGGGTCCAGGGGGGAGGACATTAGGTTCCCCCCAATTTGTTTTTAGGGCCCCCACCCACCACTCAGGGGTGGGGGCCAGGGGGAGGACATTAGATCCCCCCCAATTTGTACTTAGGGCCCCCACCCACCGCTCAGGGGTGGGGCCAAGGGGGGAGGACATTAGGCCCCCCCCCTTATTCTAGTTTAGGGCCCCCAACCACCGCTCAGGGGTGGGGGTCAGGGAGGAGGACATTAGATCCCCCCCAATTTTTATTTAGGGCCCCCACCCGCCGCTCAGGGGTGGGGGCCGGTGGGGAGGACAATAGGTCCTCCCCCCTTTTTTTACTTTATGGCCCCCACCCGCAGCTCAGGGATGTGGGCCGGGGGGGGGCAAAATTTACTAATACTAAGTAATTTTTACTTAGTATTAGTAAATTTGGCTGAAAGACCAATTTAGGTCTTTCAGCCTTTTGGTAGATAACTCCCTAATACCGTGGGAATTAGGGAGTTATCTACCAAGCGGCTGCAAGAGATGTCCTGAAATGCTGGAGTTCCGAAGCGCCGAAGTTGACAAAGTTCCGAAGTGGTGAAGTTCCGAAGTGGCGAAGTTCCAAAGTGCCGAATTGCTGAAGTCCCGAATTGACAAAGTCCCGAATTGATGAAGTCCCAAATTTCGGAATGACGAACCGAGCCGAATATTTTCCCCATGCACATGCCTAGTAAATGCGCTGCTCCTACTACCTCTAGTAATATCCCAGTTCATATCATCTAATGGCTGGCTAAAGTTATCTGCATATGCCATATATATCCCTGAACCTGAGAGGGAATTGAGACATGCATTTACGTATCGGTTATGTAATGTCAACACGTATTCAATGTTAAACTGTTTCCCTTTTTTACAGACCTACACGAACGTCGGTTCCGGCACTCCGACTTACACAACCATTACTATAACTCGGCTTATTGTATACAACCACAAATGAGAAGGCTGAGCTGTTAGGTGAAGCCTGTAGTTGTGGGAGGAGTTATCCGGCCTCTAAATACACAGACCTCTCCTTCCTCTGGGCTGAGACTGCCTGGTTCAGCTCACCCACCACTCCCTCTATTAAGCCGTTCATCTTAATGGGCCCTCTTTTACAGGCCTACCCAAATGTCGGTTCTGGCACAACAGAACCGACTTACACCACCATTACTATAACTCGGCTTATTGTATACGACCACGAATATATATATATATATATATATATATATATATATATATATATATAAAATCAGAGTGCACTCACAGGTCTTGACTAGAAAATAGCTGGTGTATTTATTCAAAAATCAAATATCCATATTTACTGTGAACAAACATTATCTTGAAAAAGGCCAGCAGGGGTCAAAACGTTGACCCTCCTGCATTCAAACACCAACACTCACACACCTGTTGGTGGGCTTGGAGGTGGGCCCTGTGGATGGGCTTGGAGGAGGGATCCCGGGACCTTGAGCTGTGTTAGGGGCCCTAAAATTTCTGATGGCGGCCCTGCTGGGGGGATATTTATAAAATGTGCTTATAAAGTTGCTTATCCCCACCAATGAGAATGCAATCCTCCTTTCTTTTCCTCTGGGTGTCCCTGCACCACTAGCCACCCTCTCAATTACAAAATTATTAACTAACTCTGCACCTTAATAATAGTGAGGGTGGCACAATAAATCTAATACCTGTAAAAAAATTCTTAATAATATTCCTAGGCAAGTGTTATTAGAGGTGAAACTGGCATGTCAGAGGGCTCTGATTGGTTAGCATCCAAGCCAACCAATCAAGAGTGCTGTGATTCACAATTCAAAGCGTGGGGAAACCTTTATAAAAGCCTTTTCCGCCTTGAATTCTTAGTCAGCAAGGAACCCTCCATTTGTGAAGAGATGAATTGTTTTTATTGCGCTTTGTTTTTTGTCATATTCTTCGTCCGGTTGTTTGCAATTATCTTTTTTTTTTTTAATAGTTGCGTCACGTAGTATTTTAAATTTTTAGGTATTAGAGTTAGTCCCCTCCACACACTAATATTAGGGTGGATTGGTAAGGGCATGTACACTATACCATTACTGTATTCATAGCCCCCACAAGGCATAAGATTATAATTATCTGCAATTCAGAGTTTAGTGAATAAACCTGTTCATTAAGATTTTTTTCCTTAGTATAAACGTTTTTTTTGTTCCTTATTATAAATAAATATTAATAAAAAGAACATATTTTTCTTCTCTCATGTTCTTTCATCGCAAAACAACTCCAGGCCTCAGTCACTACGTATTTAAGAGAACGCTTTAAACACTAGAGTGTCTACAGAGTTTATTAATGGTTTTCTTGGTTCCTGCTGAGAGCCTGGTCTGCTCTGGAGCAGGGTTAACAACATCTGGCTTCTACTCTACCTGACTGAGTCTGAGGTGCCTGCCCCCTCGCAGTTGGGAGAATGTTACAGGGTACAATGTTTTTTCCATACTCTTGGGCAATCACTACTATTTATTAGGAAAAAGTGAGTGGGCATGGGCCTTTCTGTCCTTAGATGATCCAAGCTTTCCAACACATCCAGTTTGTAATTTGAGTGAATGGAAAAAAACAGAGCACTTTCATTAGCTTCTCCCAACTGTGTCTGCGGGGGTAGCAGGCACTGTCTTCAAGACTCAATCAGGCAAGGTAAACCTTCTACAATGAAAGGTATTTGAAAAAAAGGGAGAGAAGCAGCAGGAGTAATTTAATTTTAAAACTGAATTTTTCAACAAATGAATGGAAAAGAGAGTGTGCAACTGCTCATCCATTCCACCCTTTTATTTTCTGAAAACTCCCCTTTACCCACTCATCCATTCCACCATTTAATGTTTTTTTTAATCCCCTTTTTTCAAATTAAATGACTCCTGCTGAAACAAGGGCACTGACTTTTTGTAAAACTAAAGGACAATCACTGATGCTTTAGACGTGATTTGCAGGAAAGCTTTGTTCTTTTCTTGGTGGAAGGGGCAAATGGGTTGTCAGTTACCGACTATTTTTCCTTTCATTTTTTGAACAAAATCATTTTTTTAACTTAAAAGGACTTCTCCTGCAGCTGATGCCCATTTTTCATTAAAACAAGATTGCAAACGAAAGAACAATAGATCATCATCATAAAAGTTCTTTCCCTTATTTTTTTTTTTTAATAGAGATATAACAATATAAGCATGACAAGTTGACAATTCGGAATTGGCTTCACAATTTGCTGATATTGCCTAGCACTGCAACATGCTAATATGCATATATTTCCCGCTTTTTTGGCATATCTGAATATTTCCCTGAAAACGTTTTCATGGACGACTTCTGGCCAAGCCAAACAGTCGCATTGACGAGCATCAGACCTGAACAAAACAAAATTTTTGGGAAAAATTGTTCAGCCAAAATGAACTTACATACATTGCATAAGTCTAATGACAATATTTAGGTTAAGGGGACACTAAACTGCCAAATACTAAAAAATATAAAACATGTTTAGTATATGTACCCCTAATGAAAAATGCACTTAATTTTTCATTTTTTCATTAGAGGTGTATCTAAAAACAGCTTGCAAGTTGCAAATCTTTTGTCTGAAGCCTTTGCAAGCTGTCTGTTGTGAGAGTCAACTGGTGGTGAGTAGTGATGTCCCGAACGGTTCGCCAGCGAATAGTTCCTGGCGAACATAGTGTGTTCGCGTTCGCCACGGATGGCGAACATATGCGATGTTCGGTCCGCCCCCTATTAATTTACTAATACTAAGTAAAAATTACTTAGTATTAGTAAATTGTGCCCCTACTCGCAATACCGCGAGTAGGGGCATGTCTATTAAACAGTGAGCAGCCTGTGGCTGCTCTCTGTTTAAAAAAAAAAAGGGTCCCCCCCCGGGGTCCTAAATACTAATAGGGGGGGACCTATTGTCCTCCCCCCGGGCCCCCAACCCTGAGCGGTGGGTGGGGGCCCTAAAAATAACAATAAGGGGGATCCTATTGTCCCCCCCGGCCCCCACCCCTGAGCGGTGGGTGGGGGCCCTAAAATGAACAATAAGGGGGGGACCTATTGTCCCCCCCGCCCCCACCCCTGCGCGGCGGGTGGGGGCCATATTGAAAATGAGGGGGGGGACCTACTGCCCCCCCCGGCCCCCACCCCACCCCTGAAATATTGATATTTCCCACGCTGTGTAAAATGACACAGAGCACTGTGATTGGATGGATTCAAGCCATCCAATCACAGTGCTCTGTGTCATTTTACACAGCGTGGGAAAGTTCTTTTGAATTTTCCCACGCGGTGTAAAATGACAAAGAGCACACTGATTGGCTTAAACCCACCAATCAGAGTGTTCTTAGCCTAATTGCAGGGCGTGGCAAGGCTTTATAAGCCTTCCCCCGCCCTGCAGAGCTCAGTCTGCGCGGAGCCCTCCATGGGTGAAGATGGATTATTTTTTTGCGCTCAGGTTTTTTCTTTTTCGTCAGGTTTTTTTTTTGCGCTCGGGATTTTTAAATTTTTTTTTTAGTTCAACGGTTATGATGGTTTTTTATTTGCCCTTTTTTGGGGCTGAAAAATAAAGATTTGAGAAAAAAGAAGACGTCGAATGGTAAGTTTACTTTTATTTTACAGGTTAGTTATTTTATTCCCCCCTCACTATTTTTTAGGGTGAGGGGGGTAGGTAGGGACTTTTTATTTGGGGGGGTGGGTGATTAGGGGCTTGGGGACCCCTAGTCACCTTGGGGGGGGAATTTACTTAGGGCCCCCACCCGCAGCCCAGGGGTGGGGGCCGGGGGGGAGGACAGTAGGTCCCCCCATCATTATATGGCCCCCACCCGCCGCCGCAGGGGGGCAGTAGGTCCCCCTCATTATCAATATGGCCCCCACCCGCCGCGCAGGGGTGGGGGCCGGGGGGGCAGTAGGTCCCCCCCTCATTATCAATATGGCCCCCACCCGCCGCGCATTGTTCATTTTAGGGCCCCCACCCACCGCTCAGGGGTGGGGGCCAGGGGGGACAATAGGTCCCCCCCTTATTGTTCATTTTAGGGCCCCCACCCACCACTCAGGGGTGGGGGCCGGGGGGGACAATAGGTCCCCCCCTTATTGTTATTAGGGCCCCCACCCACCGCTCAGGGGTGGAGGCCGGGGGGGGAGGAGAGTAGGTCTCCCCCCCCCCCCTTCAACCAGTAAGAGTCCCTGTGGGTTTTAAAATTCGCCTGCCTATTGAAGTCTATGGCGGTTCGCCCGGTTCGCCCGGTTCGCGAACATTTGCGGAAGTTCGCGTTCGCGGTTTGCGAACCGAAAATTTCATGTTCGCGACATCACTAGTGGTGAGGCTTGTTCCAGAAATCTGCAAGCAATCGGTCCAGACTGGTCAGAATAATAGACATCTGGCCAAACTCTGCTCACATTTTTTGTAAACTAAGCCAAGAGTTGGAAAATTAAGCCAGCATCCATTTTACCCCAACTTATTTTTTTATTTTAAACAATTTTTATTTATTAGGAAGAGAAAGAAATACATTATACATACAAGCATTTTCATCGAATTAAATTGAGATGATCAAAATAGGGTAAACATTCAAATATTTTTAATTTTAGCAATGCATTAGGAATAGTGACACAAGTGAGTAAAACCTATTTTAAGACCTGAGCGGGGATTTAAAAGCTTTTGCCCCTTTAAGCTTTAAGCTTTTGCCCCTTCTCAGAGTTCTCCTATTCTCTGTTTTTGTTGCTAAGCACTCAATTTAACATGTCCATATTTTTCCAGCCCCAACCCTGCTTTCAAAAAAGCAATATTCATCACCTAAAAAGTACTTGACCTCTACTTCCTTTTTTTTGTCTGAACAGTCTAAGGCTACCCATCAGGTTGTGGCTAAACAACATACAACAAAATAAAAAAATATAATAAAAAAATAATAATCTTAAATAATTTTAAAAAGTATGGATTACAAAACAGAGAAGTAAGAATTTTAGAAAAAATAAAATAAAAAAATAAAAGGATAGGTAAAAGGACAACCATATTGAAACAGACCAACAAATGACAGATAAAAAAAAACACAATTCAACATGTATACTAGAAGATTCTATGTGGTTTGAAAAAAAAAATTGAAAATTAACAGGATAACAAATAGTTACACTTGCATTAAGTCTGATCAGAAAGCCTCAGGAAGCAAGAGTAGATGAGCTGGATGTTATCCATGAATACCATTGAGGATGTTATCCTTAAATATCGTTGAGGCCTACTGGACTCAGACCGGGGGACAGATGGCCACTCTCCTTCCGCTCTCCTTCCTACTCTAAGCACGACTCCACCTCCCCCCCCCAGACCGGCGGGGGATATCCCAGTCCCCCCCTGGAGAGCAGTCAGCTACACCAACGTTACCCCTATAGCCCACTGAGCAGATCGCACAGACATCCATATCCCCATAATGGCGGATGCAGCCCTCACAACAGCACGTGGCACAGCTGCAACCAAGGGGACACTCAGCGAAGCTTATACCTACTCATTGAGGCGACTGGATCAAATCTTCCAGGCCTTTTGGCTTAGGGTACAAGCCACCGCTACTCACAGCTCAGTGCTAGGGAAGGGAAACAGGAGAATGGGGCACTCAGGCATGGTAAAGCCTCCTCAGAGCACTAAATATAAAATAATGCTCCCGCAACCTCACTACCGCTCGCCCAGGTAGTGAGCCACACGAGGCAAGTGCTCCAAGCATCATCCACACGGGCGGTGAACCACACACCAGCTGAGACGACTCCTTACTACCTCCTGAGAGGGGGATAGATTTGGTCCCTCAACGAATTCAAGTCTGTGGTTCACATATGCTGGCCCTCCTGGAAACCTGGGGCAGAGGAGACACCACGCTTTACAGAGCCACCAACTCCAGTCATGCAGATACCCTGCCACCTGACGGAATCGGCTAAGCTAGATTATGGGACTGACACTGGGCTGGACTTTCCCCTTAACAACCAGAGAAGCTATTTTTGCCTTTAAATGCCATGCACCAAACCTTGAGTATTATTTTCTTTTTAGAATTTGCTTTTCATTTCTGTTGCCTCCACTCACGCTGTCTAATGACACTGCAGTGCGGTTTACTACTTATACTGCACCCAGGGGTGCACTAACTGCGCTATCGATAGCATGTTTATCTAAAGTAACAGTGGGGTACATCAACATGTCTAGGTTCCCAACAATTAACGAACATAACGAGTCTGATATACTGTACTAGGCCCTCCTTGTTTTACTCTCGTAGTTAGACATGATTGTGTAGCTTGAGGTCATCTTGTTTCTATAACATTATAAAATGGTAGTCATACTTAGTAGATAGGGGTGTCTATGAGTATTTATGCATATGAGTAAATGTCTTGAGCCCCTCATGCAGGTCATAATTAACTATTGTGTTACGCCTATACAAAAGTCCTTTAACATATATACTTTGCTAGCTTAATAATCAAGAAGAGATATCTAACAGCTGACACCTTGCTTCCACTACAACAAAAATGTGCCTGACTAGCAAATACCACAACCTGTACTGCATACTGTACTTCTTTATACCTTGATACTGCTGCTGTGGCGTGCCAAGGCTGTTTGTTAATTTTGTGCACAGCAAAAAAAAAAAAAATATCCAACAAAAGCTAGCAGCAATTTGTGCAAGCTCCAGCAACAACGAGACTAATCAACGACAAAAACTGCTATTACAGCCCTTACAGAGCTAACAACCGACGGCCTGGGCAGGGGGGCAGAGCTCTCAACTGACCGATGTCCTTCTTATACCGCCAGACGTGACGGAAAACATGCCGCACAACTAAGGCCTACTCAGACTACAGGGCCTTCGAAACGGCGCTCCACAAGGCGGTCTTCTCCACTGCCTTACCGCCCACGGAGCACACAGCCACCGACCCAGCAAACATGGGACGAAAATCCCAGCGGATAGCAACAGGTACGTGCAAAGATACACAGGACATTAGCACTATGCTCCAGCGCACCGCGGTCCCGAAAATGGTGGCCACACCCGACCCAGACACAAGCTCCACGTGCTCGGAGCTCGCCATGGGGGACACCCGAGACCCCCCGCCATCCCAAGGTGCACAAGCTGACCCTGATGCACTGACACCAGCCACAAAATTAGACATTAGAAACCTCCTAATGGAGCTAAAATAAATGTCTGCGGCAGACATGGCTTTAATGAAAACAGAGGTCCAAGCGGTCACAGACCGAGTGAAGACCACAGAAGAGGACATCATAGACGTCCAAAACGAAGTGAGGAGCCTAAAAGAAACAGTGTCCCAGTTAAAATCCCAGCAATCAATAAGCTGAATGCAGTAGAAGAGAGAAGCCGTAAAAGCAATGTGAAAATTAGGGGTATCCCTGACAAAATAAGTCAGGCAGAGCTGCCACACTACATCAGATGCCTGGTCGCCACCATATTGCCACACGCACAGGCCAAAAAATTAATTATTGCAGGGTTATTGCGCATCCGTAAATCACCACAGGCATCCCTCCACGCAACCAAAGACGTGATCTTCCGGTGCCATACCCAAACAGACAGAAATGCCATCTTCGCTGACTTAAAAGGCAAAACACCACTGCACTTTGAATCCGTGAGTCTTACCTTTTATGAAGACATGACGAGATCCATACTCCAATGGAGAAGAACCCTGCACCCTATGACCCGTCGCCTCCAAGACGCCAAGATGACATACCGCTGGACAGCACCAAAAACACTACGGCACCACTCTACACCTCAATTCCACTCAGGAGGTGGACTCTTTCCTCAGGGCACTGGGGCTCCCACTAGGACCTGACCATACAGAAGAACCCACCATCTCCCACACATGGGACCCCACCAGGACTGTCCCTTTTGTACCAAGAGGGAGAGGAGCCCCTGAGGCAGCCACCTGACACCAATGACTGCCTTTCAGCCCACAGGCACTTCTCACCAATGATGCCATTACTGTTCTAATTTGTTTTCACTTGGTTTCAAACTATTTTTAACGTTTACTGCTTTTGAACTAGGCACCACTGTAAGGCACACAACCTCTCCCTGGATTAAAGGGCCACCGTAACGGCAAAAACCCGCACACCGATACAGCCACAAACGAGTAGCACACTACACAGAAAACCACTCTCATGTTTGGGCCAACAACAGGGCCGCTGGAGTATCCCGCCCCCCCGCGGCCTCCCTGGTTAGGGGTCACTGACCACATGACACCACACGAGTATCAACGAAACACATAGTGCAAACCCAGGGACAGAGTTACTTACACCCACACCAAACACGCCAGAACCTGGGGCCCTAGACAAAGCCACACTGACAAGAAGTGGGGCATATTTCCTTATCACCATAGCTAACACTAAGAACCACTTACACGGAACGAGGAATAGTTGCTCAGAACCCTAGTCACACACTGGACGTATAGAGTATATTAAACATATACAACTTCTTCCTCCAGGCAGGAGACTATGGCGATCTAGCGGTAACTCTAGATAGAATGTTGTAATGTAAGAACCTAATTTAAAAAATTGTGCAAAGTATTTTAATGCCAAATGTCTATCTATGTTTCATGTTTTGAAGCCTGAGACAGCTGCTGTGGCATCTCAAGCGACTATGTTTAAGCAAATGCACAACAAAAATAAAGAATTAAAAAGAAAAAAAGCTAGCAGCAATTCAAAAACAAGGGGTTCCCTCTCCCTTGTGAAATATATAGTACAAGCAAAATACAGGAGGTGATCAACGCTTAACATTTATATACATATGGTACAGATTTAGTTTCTAGTATATAAATCTATGAACATAAAACAAGAGACAAATAATGGTGCAGTACAATATGTGGTATTAGAAGGAGTGTATATGAGCAAATTGCACACTCATACTTTATAGAGCTGTCTCAGCTCTAATAAGGAGGCCTGGACAGAATAATCCCCATCTATGGATATAAGTGGAGGGTATTTTAAGCTTGATATCAGGGTTGTAAAGACATCATATGGAAAAAACACAAAGAAAATTCCAATGGTATTGTATATACAGACAAATGGTACAGATGGAGGACAATATCCTTGTTACGGATGCCTCCAGGCTGGCTGGAAGTTGGACCGTAGAAAGGATGCTCCTAGCGCTCACCAAAGGACCATCAGCAACGTAGACACCATAACTACTGCGTAGACACCATAAGTACTGCAGACTCCACGAACCGCCGCTGCTGGGCTAGGATCTCGCCAGCTGCTATCCACCCTGGACCTACGACCAGGCTCCAGGTTCCAGTAGCTGAACCTCTTCCTTCTGTAGAGCAAAGCAGGATCAGGAACAAGAGCTCTTACAAGAGCTCAGTAGCTAAGGGAGTATGAAGAGCATAGCAATCCCTGTAGTGATTATAGCTGTCCCCTACAAACATGAGTCAAGGCTACATGTTAGAGGGTCAAGTCATTCTGTTTATTGGCACCAAAAGAACCTTCTTTTATGCAGGTTTCCCTTAGATAGGACCACCCACAGGGTTTTACAAAACAACCAATCATACACGTACATTACAGAAAACACTCCCAGCAATTACATACAAAAATCCTCCCCTCTGCCTGTGATATAATTATGTTACATAATTAACACAGGCAAGAAAAATAAAATTTTTACACATATCCTGTAACTTTAAAACCATACATCCAATCTTCTATGACATATTTATGACATATTAGAATCAGCAACCTTCAAATATAAACAGAACCAAGTATCAGCCAAATCCCTCCAGGAGTTAAAAAGTTAGCTGGAGGTCCCTTTATGACCGACCGCAAGCACATTTTCATGCCCAAAACAGTTCCATAGATTTGGGCTGTGCGGTCGGTCTATTTCAGGCTGAAAAAACGACCCATCGCCGAATGGAACAGTCTCTGTGGCTGCAAAATCATTGTGGGAGAAGGTAAGGCTCAGCAGTGTTCACGGAAATGTGTAGCCGATTTTAGTTCCATGAATTTGGCTACACATACCGCTGACCTCGTGCGAATGAACAAAGATAGCCGCCGCCACGTGTTCGGCAAACGAACAAAGGTCACCCAGCATTGTCAATTAGGCTGCGGTTAACCGCAGCTTCTAGGAGGTAAATTGCCGACACACTCCCGCCTGTGTGGTACTTGGTTCAGTAAGCCCCATTTACTGAACCAAGTGGGAAATAGCTAGGAACAAAGGGTTTTAACCAGGTCTGGGGACATGGGGACACCGTCTTAAAGGGGCAGTGTCCCAAACACGTCTGGGGACACCGTCTTAAAGGGGCAGTGTCCCAATTTTCCCTATGCCCCAAAAAGGTGCTTAAAGGGCCAGCACCAGTCCCATAAAAAGTCCATAAGCCCCAATATGCCCACCGACTGTCTTAAAGGGCCATACACACCAAATAAAAGTCCATACGTTTTCACAATCTCCCAGGGGCCATAGTCATGCGGAAGGAGGCTGGCAAATAGGCTTCTCCACCACCCAGGGGAGCAGGGCAATTTGCCATTTAAAGGGCCAGTTACAAATGGCAGTTTGTAACAATCCTACTTACGTAACCTAGAGCAATGTCCTGCTCTGGTGTGAAGAGTGTGAGGTGGAACAGTCCCCGCCTAAAGATATACGACGGAACCCGAAGGATGATGAGGGCTGTATGAAGGATGTACTCCACAGATAGGTATATAAATATTCTACTATATTATAAAAATGCTGGAAACAACAGCTATGTAAATAAAAAACAAACTGTGAGTAAGATAAGTATAAAAACAAACTGTGAGTAAGATAAGTCTTCACTTGACGTGTTTCGACTGAGCATTTTCAAAAGCTTTTGACAATTGTGAACACAGTTGTTCAAATACCCAAGTCAAGAGAGACATAAAATGGTAAATATCATGGTCTAGTAGGGATATGCATGGGGAAAATATTCGGTTCGGCATTCCGAAATTTGGGATTTCGGCACTTCAGAACTTCGGCACTTCTAAAATTCAGCACTTCGACACTTCGGAACTTCAGTACTTTGGCACTTTGACACTTCGGAACTTCAGCAACTTCGGAACTTCGGAATTTCTGAACTTTGGAATTTCTGGACTTCGGCACTTCTGGACTTCGGATGTTCTCTTGCAGCCAAAAGGCTGAAAGACCTAAATTAGTCTTTTAGTCAAATATACTAATACTAAGTAAAGATGACTAAGTATTAGTAAATTCTGCCCCTACTCGCTATACTGCGAGTAGGGTCATGTCTAGTAAACAGTGAGCAGCCTGTGGTTGCTCAATGTTAAACCTCCCCCCCAAAAAACCCAAGTGTCCCCCCTCCTAACCCCCACCCGTGCCCTGAGCGGCGAGTGGGGGCCCTAAAGTAGAATAAGTGGGGACCTATTGTCCTCCCCCCGGCCCCCACCACTGAGTGGCGGGTGGGGGCCCTAAATCAGAATAAGGGGGGGAACCTATTGTCCTTCCCCACTGGCCCACACCCCTGAGTGGCGGGTGGGGGCCCTAAATCAGAATAAGGGGGGGAACCTATTGTCCTCCCCCCCCAGCCCCCACCCCTGAGTGGCGGGTGGGGGCCCTAAAGTAAAACAGGGGGGCTATTGTCCTCCCACCTCAGCCCCCACCCCTGAGCAGTGGGTGGGGGCCCTAAATTACTTCAAAGGGGGGGACCTATTGTCCTCCCCCCTGCCCCCCACCCCATAGCGGCGGGTAGGGGCCCTAATTACCAATAAGGGGGGTGGACCTACTGTCCTCCCCCCTGCCCCTACCCCTGAGCGGCAGGTGGGGGCCCTAAATAAAAATGTTACCCCCCCAGGTGACTAGGTCCACCCCCCAAACCTCTAGTGACCCCCTCCCAAAAAAATGTATAAATCCCTACCTACCCACCTCACCCTAAAAATAGTGAGGGGGGAACAATAACTAAGTACCTGTAAAAAAAAGAAATACAATTTACCATTTGATCTATTCTTTTTTCTAAAATCTTCTTTTTCCAGCCCCAAAAAAGGCCAAATAAAAAACATAAAACCTGTCGCACTTAAAAATATAAACAAAAAAACCTGAGCGACAAAAAAATCTGACAAAAAAACCCCCTGGCCCTGAAAAAGTAATACATCTTCACCCATGGAGGGCACTGCACAGATTGAGCTCCGCAGGTCGGGGGGAAGGCTTATAAAGCCTTGCCCTGCCCTGCAATAAGGCTCAAAGGCTGGTTTAAGCCTTCCAATCATAGTGCTCTGACAGGTAAATGAAGAGACTTACAGGTAAGTCTCTACATTTACCTGTCACAGCACTCTGATTGGTTGGCTTGAAATCCACCCAATCAGAGTGCTCTGTGTCATTTTACACAGCGTGGGAAAGTTCTTTGGAATTTTCCCACCCTGTGTAATTTGACTCATAACTCTATGATTGGTTGCTTTCCATAAAGTAAAATGGTGAAGAAGAGCATCGAAAGTGTGAAATAGGTGTTTGGGTTGATGGGACAGTGTACTTATGAGGGTGTTAAAGTAATTTACTTTTGCAGCGGAAAGAGCCAGGCTGTAGGAGCGCATCATAAATTTATAATGGAGGAAGTCAGATTCAAAGTGAGACTTTCTCCAGCAGCGTTCAGCAGTTCTAGAAATTTTTTGGAGGTAACGGATCAGCTTGGTGTGCCAGGGTTGTAATTGGGGGCGCTTGCTGCGTTTAATTGTAGGAGGTGTCATGGTGTCAAGTTGAGAGGACAGAGTTGAGTTGTAGAGCAAGGTTGCAGAGTTAGGGCAAGTTAGATTTGAGATGGGTAACAGGAGAGTTTGGAGTTTGGTGGAGAAATGCTGGAGGTTCTTGATTGAGATGTTAAAGTCTCCGAGTATGAGGGAAGGAGTGCTAAAGAAGAGAAAGTGGAGTAGCCAGGAAGAAAAGTGTTCAATAAATAGCTTAGAATGACAGGGGGGGAGTGGGGGGAAGGCGATAGATGATGGCAATTCTTAAAGGAGTGGGCTTAAAAAGGCGGACAGTGTGAACTTCAAATGAAGTAAAGGAAAGGGCAGGGGCAGGGGAAGATAGGTTGAAAGGTACATTGAGGGGAGAGAAGGATGATTACACCGCCTCCTTTACAGTCAAGTCTGGGAGTGTGGGGTTATTGTAGTTGACCAAAATATAAAGAAGTGGGAGTAGCGGTATCAGAGGGGGACAGCCAGGTCATAGTGAGTGCAAGTATTGTGAGTGAGTTAGACATGGCCAGATTAAGAGCCCAGTGGGCCTGGTGCTGACAATTATGAGGGGCCTAATCTTATCGACCAAAAACACCAAATCAGCCCAACCTCTCAAGCGTTATGGATCTGGTGGAGATGTTGCCGGAGGGAAACTCATAGGTCACAGGTATAAGAAAACTCAGTTTCTCTTAAAATATGCTAATCTCTCTCTAATTTATGCTTTCATCTTTCAAGTAAATCCATACCCCCTAACAGCAGTGTCCAGTGAATCAGGAAGTCAATGGGCGGTGTAAAAGGGTGGGCCACTGACGCGGATCATGTAACCAGAACTTCCAATAGGGATGAACATGCCCAAAAAGGAGGCATGCCGAAAGAATTGGAAGGCTAGTCTGGCATGAATGCATGTCAGGCTACCTGACAATAATGCATGCTGGCCAACAGCATCCTGAGTAAATGTGTCTAATGATGCGTTCGCTCCATGCTTTCTAAGGACTTTCCTCTAGCACTCACATGTCCACTTGTCTCCTTACCTTCTTACTAGCAGGCAGAAGCTCCTGGTATACAGTCTGAGACAGAGAAAAGGTGGATGTAGTTAGTGTAAAAGAAAATTAACATGTCACAGTGTTAGAGAGACCGTAGTCAGCATTACCTTAACTAATATCATTTCAGCTAGTCCACAGAAGTTCTGTTTCCATGTATCCCTCTTAAGTTTCCATACTTAAGCAAGAGTACGTGAAGAGTAGTTAGGGGACACTGTCAGTGTGTACCCCAATGTATCTGTATGTGTGTCACTGTTTATATCTGTATGTGTATAATTCTGTGTATCTGAATGTTTGTGAATGTTTATATCTGTATGTGTATAATTCTGTGTATCTGAATGTTTGTGAATGTCTGTATCTCTGTGCCTGAATGTGTGTGTCTGTGAGTGTGTTTGTAAATGTCTGTATCTGTGTGTCTGTGTGTGAGTCAGTGTGTGTGTGTAAATGTCTGTACTTGTGTGTCTGTATGTGTATGTATCTGTAACAGTATGTCTGAATATATGTGTGTGTGTGTGTGTGAATGGCTGTATATGTGTCTGCGTGTGTGTGTCTTTATGTGTATCTGTTTGTTTGTCTGCATATTTGTCTTGTGTATATCTGTGTCTGTATGTCTGTTAGTGTGTGCCCCTATGTATCTGTATGTGTGTCACTGTTTAATTCTGTATGCATATAATTCTGTGCATCTGAATGTTTGTCATTAAGTGTGTCTGTGTATCTGCATGTGTGTCTGTGTATCTGCATATGTGTCTGTATGTGTATCTGTATGTCTGTATGTGTATCTGTTTGTCTGCATATGTGTCTGTATGTGTATCTGCGTATGTGTGTCTGTATGTGTATCTGTTTTTCTGCACGTGTGTCTGTATGTGTATCTGGTTGCATGTGTCAGTGTGTGCTCCTATGTATCTGTATGTGTATCACTGTTTGTATCTGTATGCGTGTCATTCTGTGTATGTGTATCTGCATTTGTCTGATTATAAGGGCTAATGATTATATGTGTATCTCTCTGTATGTGTGTCTGTGTATCCGCATGTATGTCAGTGTGTGTCTGTGTATCTATATGTGTGTCTGTATCTGAAGAAGTGTCATTCTGTGTATCAGAATGTGTGTCATTCTGTGTGACTGTGTATTAGCATGTGTGTCCAGGGAGGTAGGGGAGGCCAGGGATATATTTTTCGCATTTTTAACACCTAACTCGGGCTGGCCTGTGAGCTGTGTCGGCCACCCGGCGCCCCTGTTGCTATGGCACCATGTGCAGCCGCACAGCTCGAACACCCCAAAGGCTGGCCCTGCTTCAAGGTTGTATTTATCCTTGAGCAGTGTGTGCTTGAATGTAAGCATGTTTTTGTATGGAGTGTGTCTGTGTAAATGTAGAAGTGTATTTGTCTGTAGTTTTGGCAGTTGTATGAAGTGGTGTGTTTTTATGTACTGTTGCCATTTGAAATCAGTAAAGTAGTGGAATACTTGTGTCTAGTGTTTGCCTTTGAATGTAGGAGTTTTTGTATGTGGTGTTGGTGTTTGAATGCAGGTATGCATTTCTGTGTAGTGTTGTTTTTTTAAATGCAGCGGTGTGCTTATAAGTAGACCATCGATATTTAGAATTGTGCAAATCAAGGTGACTGACAATACTTACAATAAAAATAATAATAAGTATGATTTTCTAACCAGAAAGTCATGTTTTCCTTTCAACAAACAAGTTCGTGTAGAACAAATCTTCATATAGCAAAAGTTATGTTTACATATATTAAGGGATAATCCTGTTTATACATCATATCTGCCATGTTCTGCCTTGCTATTACATAAAGAAAAAGTTTTATGGCAGATATTTAACTACAGCTATTTTTGTCAGGCAGTTCTTCTGTATTTTCATAAATTTAAAAGAATGATACGTTGAAGCAGAAGTAATAAACAGACTTTATATGGAAGCGATTCCATGATTCACACCAACTCTAGTTTATGTTAAAGGCACTGATTTACACATTCCAAGGAAAAGTAATCATTACTTGATTTAGGACCATGGGACAGCAATCTCTATACTGGAACAAAGATCCACATTTCTGGGAACATATTACTATTGTTTTAAAATAGTGTAATCACACAGACAACATAAATATTTTAAAATATATGCCTCTATCATCTTACATCTACACACGTAAAAATGTTATGCAGCTATTAAAGGGTCACTCTAAGCACCATAACAACTTCACATTGCCGCAAAGATAATGGTGCAGAGTATATTCAGCAGTTACTTGGGACGTATATCTAGGGATGTACACGTTGACCTAGAATTTGCGGGGGGGGGGGGACGGGGGCAGGGTTTGGACAGAGGGCCACCATAACATTTCTCTGATACTAGAAAAAGTTGCTAGGATGCAGAGTGATATACAGGCACCTAGTGCCCTGTTACTATGCCAGCCATCAAGGGGGAATAAGAAAAGAGATCATGTGGAGTTGGTACATAGCTCCCCTGTTTCACCACCAGTAGTCACCATGGACTACCAGTGTAACTCCAACCTTCAACCAACAATGATACGCTGCATGGGGAGGAGTATATTGGCTTCCTATATCCTATAGAAGTCAATTCAAAGTGCTAACCCATACATTTAAAGCACTGAACAATTCTAGCCCCTCTTATATCTCTTCACTGATCCATAGGTATGCCCCTCCTCGTTCCCTCCGATCTGCCCGTGACCACCTCCTGACCGCTGCTCGCACCCGTACGGCCAACTGGCGCTTGCAGGACCTCTCGCGGGTGGCTCCTTTCCTATGGAATAGCCTGCCTACCGCCATCAGACTCTCCCCTAGTCTTCAATCATTTAAGAAGGGCCTTAAGACCCATCTCTTCTGGAAAGCGTTCCCAGAGGTTACTCTGGGAAGCTTATGGCCTCCCAGAGTAACCTCTACCTTACATACCTGTCCAGGGCCGGATTAAGAGCACAGTGGGCCTGGTGCTGACAATTATGATGAGCCTAATTACAGAATCATAACGACCAAAAACACTAAAACAATCATACCTCCCAAGCGTCATGTATCTGATGGAGATGGTGCTGGAGGGAAACTCATAGGATGCAGTGTCCAGTGAAGCAGGAAGTCAATGGGCAGGGTAAAAGGGTGTGCCACTGGCGCGAATCACGTGACAAGACCTGCCAAAAGGGGTGAACATGCCCAAAAAGGGAACATGTTTGTCCAAAGAATTGCCCCTGATCTGCCTAGTTGACAGTCTCAGCCAATCCTATGGGGAAGTATTGTAATTTGCTCAGACCACCACTTCTGAGCCAACAGCTGCAGAATTGAATACAAGTAATATTTTACTATATTTAGGGAGGCAAGAAGGGGCCAGGGTGGTGGTTTTAACATAATAGGGTCAGAAATACATGATTGTGTTCCTGACCCTATAGTGCTCCTTTAAGCAAGAGTATGTGAAGAGTAGTTAAGGTTGCCACCTTTCTTGGAAAAAAATACCAGCCTTAATCATTTGTATAATTAATTAGTTATGCGTGACATCACATGATGTAAATCACAAGGAGTGACATCAGAGAAAATTCAGTAAAATCACCAACAAACTACTCACAGTTTGATTCTGCTGTATAGATGGATTGCTCCCAGTGTCTCCGTGTCTCAGTCTCGCAAGTCACCCAGTGTCTCAGTGTCCCTATGTATCACAGTGTCTGTGTCCCCATTTCTCCCAGTGTCCCAATGTCTCAGTGTGTCCCCATGTTACTAGGATACTGGGGACACAGAGACATGGGGACACTGAGAGACCCGGGGACATTAGGAGACATGGGGACACTGAGACATTTAGGGAAACTGTGAGAAATGGGGACACTGAGACACTAGGGACACAGACACTGTGGACACTGAAACATTTAGGGACACTAATACACTAGGGACACAGACATGGAAACACAGACACTGGAAGACTAGGGGACACTGGGAGACTAGGGGACACTGGGAGACTAGGGGACACTGGGAGACTAGGGGACACTGGCTGGAAGACAGACACTTGGGGACACTGGGAGACATGGGGACAGTTGTGGACATAGACATGTGGACACTGGGACATATAGGGACACTGGGAGACATGGGGACACCAGGCACACTGAAACACCAGGAACACAGACACTGGGAGACATGGAGACACTGAAACATTTGGGAACACTAAGACACTAGGGACACAGACACTGGGAGACTAGGGGACACTGGGAGACTAGGGGATACTGGGAGACTAGGGGACACTGGCTGGGAGACAGACACTTTGGGGAGACATGGGGACAGTTGTGGACATAGACATGGGGACACTGGGACACATGGGGACACTAGGCACACTGAGAGACATGGGACACAGACACTGGGAGACTTGGGGACACTGAGACACTAGGGACACTGGCTGGGGGACATAGTGTCTCCCAATGTCCCTATGTCTCACAGCGTCCCCATGTGTCCCTTAGTGTCTCAGTGTCCCCATGTTTTCCAGTGTCCCCAAGTGTCTCAGTGTCCCCAGGTCTCCCAGTGTCTGTGTCCCCATGTGTCCTATTGTCTCAGTGTCCCCTAGTGACAGTGTCCCCATGTGTCCCCTAGTGTCTGTGTACCCTAGTGTCTGTGTCCCCATATGTCCCAAGTGTCTCAGTGTCCCCATGTTTTCCAGTGTCCCCAAGTTTCTCAGTGTTCCCAGGTCTCCCAGTGTCTGTGTCCTAGTGTCTCAGTGTCCCCTAGTGTATGTGTCATCATGTGTCCCCTAGTGTCTGTCATCATGTGTCCCCTAGTGTCTCAGGGTCCCCATATGTCCCCTAGTGTCTCAGTGTCCCCATGTGTCCCCCTAGTGTCTCACTGTCCCCATGTCTCCCTGCTGCCTTCCCCCCCATCCCTCACTTACCTGAGCTGTAGAACTCCTGTCTGGACTCTCTGTGCTGTGTAGCTGCTCCCCCACGGATCAGTGAGTAGTAGAGATAGGCAGGGATATTCTGTAACTTCCTATCCCTGCCTCTCTCCACACACTGTGACCCCTACTGGCCGGTGCTGGTATTGCAGAGTAATTTCCAATTATTCTGAGAAAATTACCTGTATTTGTATTGCAGGTATTACTGCAATACCGGCATGGCCAGGCAGCCTCAAATACCGTCTGTGCCATTAAAATACCAGTCAGGTGGCAAACCTAAGAGTAGTGTGTAAAAAAAAAAAAATCATTATATTATTAAAATTATTATTATTATTATTTTTTTTAAATGGGCCTATTCCATGGGCCTGGGCCTGGAGCTGCAGCTCCATCAGCCCCTATGTTAATCCGGCCCTGTACCTGTCTCTCACTCTCTCCTATAGGGCAGTGCTTTACTCTCTCCTCCAGCTCTGCTTCACCCCCACCCTATTTGATTGATATTTCCTGTCCTAACGTGTCTTATACCCCACCTCCTATAGATTGTAAGCTTGTTTGAGCAGGGTCCTCTTCAACCTATTGCTCCTGTAAGTTTTCTTGTAATGGTCCTATTTATAGTTACATCCCCCCTCTCATATTATTGTAAAGCGCTACGGAATCTGTTGGCGCTATATAAATGGCAATAATAATAATAATAATAATATATGACTGTGTGCTTGTGAGTGTGTCTATGTATGTATGCATGTGATTGTGTGTATATGTGAGCATTTCTATTACAGGTATTCATATGGCTGTGTGTTATTCTATGTCTATGTATTTATGTAACTGTGTGCATGATTGTGTGTCTATGTATATATGATTTACTGCGTTGCTTGGTAAATTGGCTAGTTGTATATGTATGTATGTATGTATGTATGTATGTGTGAGAGTGGGGAGGTGGTGTATAGGCGAGATTGGTCTAAGTCAAGGGTTACCAATTAATTTTTCCTGTGGTACCCTTTGTATCAACATCGTGCCCCCCCCCAAGAAAACAATAAATAAAATTGTACCATTTTTGTATGTGCCGGTGTGTGTCTGTGTGTCAAGGTGTTTGTATCTGTGTTTGTATGTGCCAGTGTGTGTATCTGTGTGTCAATGTGTATCTGTGTGTGTGTGTGTGTTTGTATGTATCTAACACACAGATACACATATACACTGGCACATAGTGGCACACAGATACACACACTGACACACAGATACACACACCATGACACATAGTGTGTATCTGTGTGTGTGTATGTATGTATCTATCTATCTATCTGTGTGTCAAAGTGTGTGTATCTGTGTGTCAAAGTGTGTGAATCTGTGTTTGTATGTGTCTGTGTATCAAGGTGTGTGTATCTGTGTTTGTATGTGCCAGTGTGTGTATCTGTGTGTCAGTGTGTATCTCTGTGTGTATATGTATGTGACACACAGATACACACACTGGTACATAGTGGCACACAGATACACACACTGACACAGATACACACACCTTGACACACAGTGTGTATCTGTGTGTGTGTATGTATCTG
Organism: Pelobates cultripes; assembly: GCA_933207985.1. Taxonomy (NCBI): domain Eukaryota; kingdom Metazoa; phylum Chordata; class Amphibia; order Anura; family Pelobatidae; genus Pelobates; species Pelobates cultripes. Next base: position 117,983,415 of record OW240917.1, on the reverse strand, counting down.
TGTGTCAAGGTGTGTGTATCTATGTGTCAAAGTGTGTGTACCTGTGTTTTTATGTGCCGGTGTGTGTTTCAAGGTGTGTAAATCTGTGTTTGTATGTGCCAGTGTGTGAATCTCTGTGTCAGTGTGTATCTGTGTGTGTGTGTATATATATCTGACACACCGATACACACACACACTGGCACATAGTGGCACACAGATACACATTGACACACAGACACACACACACCATTATACACAGATACACACACACTCACATACACACAGTGACATATACACACACTTGCACCCACAGATACACACACTGGCACATACACACACGCAGATACACACATTGACACATACACACAGTGTAATGTACACACACTGACACACTCAGATACACACACACTGACACACACACACACATGCACAAACAAATACACTGATATACACTGGCACATACACACACATACTGACATACATACACACACACACACACACACACTCAGATACACACAGTGACACATACATAAACCTTGACACACATACACTCTTACTGACAAACACATACTCTTTGACAGACACACATACACTCTCACTGACAAACACACATACTCTTTGACAGACAAACACTCTCAATGACAAACACACATACTCTTTTACAGATACAAATATACACAAACACATATACACTCTCACTGACAAGAACACATACATTCTCACTGAAAAACACATACAAACTCACTGAGAAACACACATATACTCTTTGACAGACACACAAACACATACAAACTCCCTAATAGACACACATTCAATTATTTGAGTGTGCGGTCCCTGGGGTCCAGTGGGGTTGCTGAGTGGCAGGCTTGCGGTCCCTGGGGTCCAGTGGGGCTGCTGAGTGGCTGGCGTGCAGTCCCTCGGGTCCAGTGGGGCTGCTGAGCAGCTGGCGTGCGGACTGTGAGGGAGCAGTGATCTCCCTGCTCAACACCCACATGCCTCGTAGTGATGCCGGAGCCGCAGTGACATCATATTCCGGCTCCAGCATAACTGCTGTGTGCGTGAGGGAGCTGAGCAGGGAGAGCACTACCCACTTCTCCCTTGCTGCCCGCGGCCATTTTATTTTTAGAAATTTTGTCAGAACCCCAATTGTGTTCTCGCAGAATCCCAGGGTTCCGCGGAACATCAATTGGGAAAGGCTGGTCTACGTTATACAAAACCCTAAATACACTACTGTTTAAAACAGCTTCTGGTGTTAGTTTTATGCAAGTTTTGTGGGCAGCATCTCACCACATAGATAAGAATAAGAAGCTCCTGGTGAGGGAATGGATTGCTTTCTACAGATAATGTATAATTGCTGTTTAAGTATAGAAGTATTCGAATCTTATAGGTAAATATTTTTCTTTCTTTTTTCAAATGCATTTGCTTCTACCACTACGTATTATAGAATTCTTTTAGGTATTATTCTTGTAAATGACATGCATTGGCGCTATGGGGAATAACGCGGTCTGTGGCGCTTTTGGAATTTCATTATAATCTACAGATGGTTCTTGACTCCCTCCAGGCTCTTTAAGCAACATTTATCTAGAGGAAGTGCGGGCAGGTAGGTACACTATTCCACATCTTTTGTTCCTATCGTAAGCTGAACACCTACTGGAACAACATTCATACACTAGTACACACCATTACAGATCAGGTTCATACTATTACACCAGAATTGCGCCTCCTTAAGAAACTCCCAGACAAATTATCCAATTCTAATGGAATTATTTTGACTCATCTCTTGGTTTCGGCAACTTCCGTTCTATCTCGGTATTGGAAGTCTGATACCATTCCATCTATGACTGAGGTATTGTGCAATGTTTTTGAAGCCAAGAGGTGTGAGTTGGCCTTTAGGATACCTTCTGCTGCTGTGGACTTACTGAAACATGTATGGACACTCTGGGAAGAGGGCATCAGGGGCCGTTATTTCCTATACATTTTTCATTAGACCTGCACCAGACCGGATGGTAAAATATTATTTTGATTTTATTCTTTAATAATTATACCAACATTTTAAGACACATATGACATTTTAATTTTACCACTGTTATATGTATATTACTATTATAGTACTGCTTTAATATACACTTAAAATATATTATTGGATTATAGTTATTTATTATATTCCCCCATTCTTTTGGTTATAATTATTTTCTCTTCTGTATTGTTATTGAAAAATGTATTAATAAAAACTATTTGAAACAAAATGGGTTTGAGAGGCTATTGGTCTAGGTCACAGAGATGCCAAACAGGGTATGGATTGCAAAGAGTGAGTGGAGAGTTTGGAGTGTGCATGAATGAAGAAGGGACAGGCAATAAATGGAGAGAATCATCATGTTTGGTTTTTAAATTATTTATTTAAGAGACGCGAGGATTATACAGACTGTAGAGAATGCCAATTAATTCATACATGCACAATAAACAAAAATAAAAAAAACATTTGATGTTAAAGGACTCAGCAGGGTGAGGAAGGAAGCAGGAAAAGAGACCACTGCAATCAGACCACATCTGTAAAACACTTTAGCACAAGACTAAGAGATGTAATCACGCCCAGGATTCCATGTTATTAAGTGAGGCAGGGTATTATAAACAATTGCTGTCAGTTGATTTATTAAATGGCTAGCTGTAACTCCCTTCATATAAATGTGTCTTATCTCCATCCATGTTTCTTAAGCCTCGAATCACAAACCCAGCCCCACAAGCAAAAATTCTGACTCTTTAACTTCTCTACCACCAGCCCATTTATCATCATACCCATCCAGGTTCTTTCTAAATGTCTAGAATACTCCTCTTGCTGCTTGAGATCTCACTAGCCAAATACTCCCTTTATTCATTCATTAACCATAACTGCTACTTCCCTTAAAAATTTTTTGGCCATTGTTTCCAAATTCCCCCTGTTACCTCTGTCTCAAATCCCCATGATATATTTTAGATTGTAAGCTCACGAGCCATCTAACTAAGCACTTTGTATAAAAGAGCTTCAGTGGTTAGATCTTAACTCAAGGGAAGGACCCTGTTTATGTTTTGTATTTGTCAGGATTAAGAATCAAATTTTATATATTTAAGCCAAATAGCCCAGTTGGGATTTTATTCTCACCCCCCCCTAAAAAACACAATTTTGGCTAAATATGGTTTACATTTTCCACAACTCACTGTTTAGTGAATGAACTCTCTGGTAGTTAAATAATAATGCATCCTTTAATAGTTCTCAAAAACCAAGATTGCTCATCCAACGGATTATTCTATCAGAGATTTACATTCTTTTTTCAGCTAAAAATTTATTAGAGGTTTTACAAATATTGGCTCTGCATCAAATGCAAAAATAACATATACATGTGAACTGTAATGTTGGGTTCGGATAATAGCTTAACTTCAGACACTTAAATCATAGAATAAAGTGAACATTACCAGGCCAATGATAATTAGGAAGAAAAAAATATATACATTTTTCAGAATCCTAACTTATGTTAATCCTAACATCAAGATATAAAAATATATGAGGGATGAATAAAAAAGGAAAAGGCACAGTCTTGTAATTTAAAATCTGTAAAGGAAGGGAGGATATATTCTAGAATCCATGAGATTTGGCCTCCAGCACCACTCCACACAAGATAGCCAACCAAACATTTCAAGAGCATGCTGAGTCATATTTTGTGGCCAGGAGTTCCAGACTTTATTAAATGATAATTCAGAGTTTTGGACAGAAGTGTAACTATAACGGTTTTATAAGGATGGGCCCCATTATGGCCTGGGCTCCCCCTTGACAAGTGGAACCCCAGGGTCCAATTATAATAGCAACCTGAAATTGCAACCCTGGTAGTTCAGTCAGGTTGTGGATCGAAGCAGTAAGCAAGGTGTAATTTTTTTCTTTTACACTGTGAGTGGTCCAATTTCTGCTTTAACAATACAGTAATGTGTGGTGGCTCACGAAAAAATACCACTCTGTTACAATGGGCTGTCAGTACATTTTATCTATTCACATTTATTGTAGTTTAAAAACACATTACTGTGAATATTATTGCTGTGAACTTCAACACTCTAAGAATGCTGAGCCCCTACAAAAGAGGAACATTAGGACAGAGAAGAGGGACATTGTGATACGCTATATCCTTCCTACATAGGGATACTTGGGGATATGTGATTCAGTTCATACACAGAATGTGTTCAAGCTGTAAAGAAGCTAAAATCAGAGGAGGGGACATGCATTGAGTTAAATTCTTCTTTAATGATGATTAAACACATTTACGTAGGTACCAAGGAGAAGGATGAAGCAGCCAGTAGTAGCTAGCAGCTGAAATAGTGAATGCCCAATTAGCTCCTAACATTTTAAATGCCCAAGGCTTTTATTTTAATAAAGTTGGTTTTAATTATATAAAAAAGTTGGTTTCTTTGCACTAGTGAGAGCTTGATATAGTTGACACACTTGCACCAAGAAGACATGATTATAATTATTTTATGGGTATACATGAAACGATTCACTCAGAGCTAATGTGTTTCTAATAAATGGAAAATTACTTGAAGAAATATTTTAAAAAGAAAACACTATGTTGCTATTTTTTCCTTTTATAGGTTTACAATTAATCGATTATTTGGATATTTATCTAAACACCTAGGGCTGGATTCTTGGCTGTAATCTGCTTAGTGAATTGCAATTTTTCCATATAATTTAATGGACGAATTACTATTTATTAAACTGAATAATCCCTTAGTCTCCTAAAAGAATTCAGCACACAATGTCTTATTGAAAATACAAATGTAGTATTATATAAATTGAAATAAATGGTCAACCAAATTCACATAAATAATAATAATAAGGAACATAGCCTTATCTTCAGTGGCCAGGGAGTAGTGAGCTGAATGTAACTGGTAGAGGCAGGGTTAAAATGCAGAATATTGCTGAATACTGTCATTGTGGAAGCTGCTTTTGTCTCTGGTGAAGTTTTCCTGGAGTTTGTTGTCTGTATTTGTGGACTATGCCAACAGGGTTTGATACACTGAGCAAATTTCTTGCTCTCCAAAATGTAAGTAGGCTATTGTTTCCTTTATTTACCTCCATCTGCTCTATTCTCCTTTTATTCCATAAATTAATGGGACAATATCCTGCCATACTGGTGAGACCTTTGGAGGACGAGGATTACACTGCTCACAAATGCATATTTGAGGAGGGGGGGGGTTAGCTCATTAATATGTGAGTTTCCGCTTTTTAGCAGACTTTATATGTCATTTTATTATTTTTATATCGCCCTACATTTTATGTTTGTTTTGTCTTTTATGTATTTATGCTCATATAAACTACAGTATGGAGCCATTGAAGAATAACAATGTCCTATTCATTGATTTATATTGGAATATTGGTCTTAGGTGCACTTTCACAAAACTCTTTTATTTTTTGTGTGTACTATTTTATGCTAGATGTTGAGGATCCATGTACCATGTACTAGTGTCACTGCTGCCTATTTGGTGTCTGTGTTACTGTGAGCTCCCATTTATTTCTTTTTTTTCTAAGCATTATGAATAACAACATCTTATATGCTAATAAATACAGAAAACTTGCTTTAAGGGAGAGAGGGGACTGGCAAAGGGCAACTGCTCCCTGAAACCCTAGAATAGAGGGGCTTGTGGACTGCTGTCTAGTAGCATAGTACTATAATTTATTATGCCACTTTATTATAATAATTTTTTTTATTAATATTGGATTCTAGCTATTGTAGCATTAGTATAAAATATTTAAAGTAACACTATAGGGTCAGGAATAGAAACGTATATTCCTGACCCTATAGTGTTAAAACATGTTACGTGTCTGGTGCTCCTAAAAGAAGGTTGGCTGCGCAGGACTGCCAGTGTTGGCCCCATCCTCTCTCCACAACCTTGGCTGAGATCATCAGAATTGACAATCTCAGCCAATCCTATGCTTTCCCATAGGAAAGCATTGGGAGGCTAATGTACAGGCATGGCAAAACCCCGCCTCCCCTGGAAGAGTCATTACTTGGCGAAAAGCGCGTCGGGACAGTTTAGTGCAGTGGTTGCAGCACATTATGATCTAATAGATAGCCACAATGCAATGCTTTTGCTATGTCTTACGTAATCTTTCTATTTAACCATTAGGTAGCAGTTGTTTAGTGGGGAGGGTGTTCTTCGATTGTTAACTATTTGGTTGGCTAAGATGTTTTCTATTTGATTTAATTATCTTTTTTCTATTCCTTTTCCCCCCTTGTTTTTCCAATATCATCATTCTCCTATTTATACCTATGATGGCTTTTGGACTTTAATAGCTTGCTGAAGGCTATCTAGTTTGCTATATAAGTCACATTCTATATATATTCTATAACCCAATTTTATACTGAATACAATAAAGGTCATGTTTTACTAGCTAATATATTATTTTTTGGATTGCTTTTTACATTTGGAAAGGTTAGGGTTATGAGGTACTAAAATTGTCTACCTCCGATCCTCCCTTCCTCTTCATTCTAACATTTATATTCTATTAGGGGTTACCCCCCACATCATATTAAGCAACCTGGCACACTCTTCCTGGGTATACAAATTTTGTATTACTGTGTTACTGTGAGGTCCCATTTATTTCTTTTTTTTCGAAGCACTATGAATAACAACATCTTATACGTGTTTGCAGCTAAAAAATACGGAAAACTTGATGAAGTACTTTAAGGGAGAATGGGGCCTGGCAAGGGGAAATTGCTCCCTGAAAACACTGGAATAGAGGGGCTTGTGGACTGCTGTGTAGTAGCATAGTACTATAATATGTTATGCCATATTAGTTATTTATTTTTATTAATATTGGATTCTAGCTATTGTAGCGTTAGTATAAAATATTTAAAAGAACACTATAGGGTCAGGAATACAAACTTGTATTCCTGACCCTATAGTGTTAAAAACGTTATGTGCCTGGTGCTCCTTAAAGAGGGTAAAAACTCACCTTTATTCCAGCGCTGCGCAGGACTGCCAGTGTCAGCCCCATCCATACTCCACCTCCTTGGCTGAGCTCATCAGAACTGACGATCTCAGCCAATCCTATGCTTTCCCATAGGAAAACATTGGGAGGCTAATGTACAGGCACGGCAAAACGCAGCTCTGTGCCACAGCGCCCCTATGCCCCAATCAGCATCTCCTCGTAAAGATACATTGACCTTATGCATCTCTATGGGGAAAGTTCAGTGCCTCCATGCAGCGCTTACAGCGCTTACATGTAAATGCCTACAGGAACAGACTATACAAACCAGAACAAGTACATTAAGCAGTAGATGTTCTGGTGACTATAGTGTCTTTTTAATACAACATTAAAGGACCACTATAGTGCCAGGAAAACATACTTGTTTTCCTGGCACTATAGTGCCCTGAGGGTGCCCCCACCCTCAGGGACCCCCTCCCGCCCGGCTCTGGAAAGGGGAAAGGGGTTTAAACTTACCTTTTTCCAGCGCTGGGCTCTCTCCTCCCGATCCTCCTCTTCTCCTCCCGTGGCTGAATGCGCATGCGCGGCAAGAGCTGCGCGCGCATTCAGCCGGTCGCATAGGAAAGCATTTACAATGCTTTCCTATGGACGCTGGCGTGCTCTCACTGTGAAAATCACAGTGAGAAGCACGCAAGCGCCTCTAGTGGCTGTCAATGAGACAGCCACTAGAGGATTAGGGGGAAGGCTTAACCCATTAATAAACATAGCAGTTTCTCTAAACCTGCTATGTTTATTAAAAAATGGGTTAACCGTAGCTGGACCAGACACCCAGACCACTTCATTAAGCTGAAGTGGTCTGGGTGCCTAGAGTGGTCCTTTAATAAAAGGAGTGGAGTGTGGTTGGACAATGTACTGGTTTGGTCTCAGATTGGGTTTGTCTGTAGTGATTATGGAGCTTGGAGTTCTGCTGTAGGACCTCTCTGACTGGTTTGGCCTACCGGAAAGACTAAACTTAAGAAAAGAGGAATATAACATCATTTAACTTATATTTTATTTTAGGAGCTATGGTATGAGTTTGCAGATTGCAGTGCTAGCAAAGAGCCCTTTGTTAAAAATGCTCCATTTGCTTCTTAAATTTACTCATATCATAACAAGCAGATCGGGATCTAAATTAGTTGACACCTCGGGTCTCTTTTAGATGAGGAAAACATGATCTGTCTAACATCTTGAGATCTGAGCGTTTTAAATGCAGGAGCGCCACAAATGTGACAAACAATGCCTCTGCACTGGTGTTGTGGGTAAAGAGGGATGGCTTGCCATTAAGAAGAGAATCATAAATCAATGATACACTGTGTCAGTGTCAATCAGGGTCTTTGTTTTGCAAATTTCAAAATACGGTGAAAATACCAAATTTGATATGCAATTGCAAATATTGCGTGTTTTCTATAGATCTTCTTTATTAAAAGTTGGACACTTTGGTTGGAGCCTGAATGATATTCTATACTGACTTCTATGTGTTCATGTCTTACATAAGACAGAGTATAGTAATACAGAAATACTTTATTGTTGGTCTCTTTTGACTAGCCACTTGACTCGGTTTTGATGAGGTTACAATAGTGATAGGTATACAGTGAAGAAGCCAAGAACTCTGACAGGGTGAACTTCTGAAAATAATTCAACCTGATTGGTTGGGGGCCACAAGAAGACTGAATAAATGTGAAAGGGAATATAACATGGAATGCCACTAATAGATAACATCCAGGGAGTATAGCAACTGAAAGAGGATTTAAGCAAACTGAGGCACTACATCTATGTGTTAACTCATGATAATTTGGGAATTGCGTTAATGAAGCTAGGTCCCTAAGTGCTACAGCACAAATATTGTTCTGGAGCAATTAGTATTCTTCAGCTGTACTGCTATATTCCCACTGGCATTATATCACATCGGCAGATTTAAATTAATAACAACATTAATTAACCATGAGCAGCATTACTCCGTTTCTTTGTTGTCTTGTCTCTAAATTTATTGTGCATGGAATTCTTTAATACGTTTGGTGAAAAAGAGAGATATTATATATCACCAGACTCTATAGTCTTTCCAAACAAGGGAATATATTAATCACAACAGATCATACACAACCTTCTCTAAACATAATGCTACCATGCATCAAAGTACCACGGTGTACAACCCCCCAAAAAACGATTTTATTGAAATGTCCACTGCCACTTTCGGATGCAGTAATACATATCATCACAATGGGATGTGCAAGTGGAGCAAAGAAACTATATTTGTAATAGGTAGATAGAAAATCACAAATATACATGCTTTATATATCTTTGATATGGATGTGACAGGAGCAGTGGTGTATCCTGGTTTTGTGCTGACAAAACTCAATCCCCCCAGCCTTCCTACCTCTGGGAGTGCTGGGGTGGATTCTTGCTTTCCCAGGGGTCCAGTGGGGCTGCTGGGCAGGCGGCCGGCCGGTCACTGCAGTCAGCGAGGGAGCACTGATCCTCCTGTTCAGCTCCCTTGCGCACCGCATAGTAATGCCGGGGCCGGAGTGACGTCATATTACAGCTCAGGCATCACTGTGGTGCACGTGAGGGAGCTGAACAGAAGGATCAGTGGGAAGGAAAACTTTATCATTCTGCATTTCAATTGAGGTTTTGGTGGTTTTCAAAATGTACACTTTTATAAATTAAGTTGGTTACACCCCCTTGATTTTCATGCAGACAATCAGTCCTGTTACTTCTTGGTTTTGTTAGAACAGTGGAGCTAAACTCAAGAGGCAACAATTCCCAAATGCACCTGCCATGCAAAGACTTCTCATTGAGCTGCATTGGAAGTATGTGAATGGACAGCCACAGAATGTCTGAGTAGGGTTAGAAGGGGAGGTTTGGCAATGGCAGCAGGGAGCTGTTTTTAGATATATTCCCAATGAAACAAGGCATAATTAAATGCATGCACATTTTCATTTGGGATATATCTACTAAACGGTGATTTTTATTTATTTTGTATTTGGGCCGTGGAGTGTCCATACAGCGAGGTTTGAGCAGATCTGAAGAAGCCGATAGTTCATCGAAACGTGTCATCACGCTGCGTCACATCTAACGTCACTGCCCCAGCTCCCAGAAGAAACCAGAGTTATGATTGGAGAGCGAAGTTGCAGCAAGTGGCAACTGCATCAGGGAACTGGGAGATCTTTGAAGCAGGGATTTCTTTCCTAAAGTGGAGGCTGTTTTAATATTTTTCATGATATATATTTATATGAGCTGGAAAACAAAGATTTAATATTAAGCTGCTGCTGTTTTTCTACCTATTATCCTCACATGCTGGGAATGAGAGCATCTGTAGCCTGAGCAGTCTCTACCTGCCCCACACTTGTGAGTAACTTTTCACCTAAACATTGATTTGTGATTTTGTAGTAGTATTACACCCTTTTGTTTTTCTTTTTCTGTTTTGTATATTTATGAAATGAATCTACTGTATGCTGTAATTGTTATCACCCGTGCACATATTGCACTATTGTTGAAGCGCTTTAGTGTATTTTGGGTTGAAGCACTTTGTTATATGCACTTTAATATATTTGTGTGCACTTTATTAAATCTAGGTGCACTTTAGTGAACTTTTATAATTAACACTTCTTTTAGGAAAGTTTTTATTAACTATTGAACAAATAACTATTATTAACTATTGTGTAAAAACACAGCTCATCTTTTTTTTTTGGTTTATTGATTTTATGTGTATTTATTGGGCTACTGTACCTATATTAGATTATTATGTGTATGTAGTATTTTAGATAATTCTGTATTGCCTTTACTCACTATTTTTGGTATTTATTTAGTATGTATGGCCTGAATTTCTCAAGAAACTAACACTGTAGACAAAAGGATATAGATATCTACGCTACATCCCATTTTTAATAATTACTGATAGCATGGTTTTGAAAAGAAAAAAAATCCCAACGTCCTTAAGTCAGAATAAATCTGATTTACGATTATTATAAAATGCCACGTTTGTCTTGCCTATAGATTTTCACATGAAGATATAGATAAAGGCATTTTTCTAATTTCAAGATGAAACACAATATTTGCATGCCCAATTTGGAGGTAATAACCAAAACTCTGAGAAGTTTAGATCATTCCCAGCAAGCTTGGGCCCATCTGTCGCCTGGCAGTAAGAAGATGAATTGTGGCCGAACATGACTAGATTGGAATGCTTTGTTTATGGATTGGCTAACGGGAACCACTTGAGAGCAGATACACATTCCCTCTTGAGATGTAGGCACCGCCATGAATGAAATGGTTAAGGTGTATGCAAATAGCAATGTGTATGCTAATTCTGACGTCCTGTGTATTACAATTATCCACACACCTGTACATCTGCATCATTCTGAATATCACTGAAATATAAAAAACGTCAAGGTGAAGATTAATGTATAGGCTTTTTAAAAATGATTTTACAGACCTTAAATTGTTTAAAGGTCTTTTACTGGTTAAAAGTAAAGTGTTTTTTTTCATAGGATTAACAGCAATAAGAATTTTTTCAACAAATGTTGAACTATTTTGAAAGAAGAAACAGAACCTATACAGAACGTATAGCAGCTGCATATCAGATTGGTTGTAAACACAAGGGAAATTAAGTGGTGAAAATCTGGCGAATGCCCACTGCACAAAATGATGATCAATTTGACCTTTATTGGACATCATCAGTGAGGGGGTAGCTGACACCCTTGTAAAAAGAGTGAGCATAGGGTTCATGCCCAGCTTACCCGTAACACTTATGGAGACTCTTTGATTCTTAATGTTACATCTGTGACATATATTGGTAAGTAATCATTGGGTGTTTAAGCTCCTCTTATGAGATTGGTCCAAGGAATGTTATAGACTAAGCAATGAATGGTATAATAAGTACTAAACCTGTTGAGGTATTGCCATAAAAAGAATGCCCCTTTTTCCACTACTGTCAAAGTGTCAGATTTCTGTGATAATCAGCTTTCTCAATCTAACTTTTTTGTTTAAGGATTAAAAGAAATCTTGCAGATTGAAGGAATCTTATTTTCTAGTAATATATGAATATTTTGTCTTGTTTGTGTGAATGTAATCATTGGTAAAATTATTAGGAAAAAGGAATAATACATTTTGAGGAATAAAAAGTGTCGGAAACACCGATTATTTTGGCGCATCGCAGAAAAGATAAAAAAAATTGCCTCTATGTATAAAGGTGGACTGTTTTATAGCTAGGAAAATGGCACATTTGCCCAAAACTGGCTCAAGCATAAAAAGTACCCAAACAAGGAGCACAACCATAAATATATACAAAAATCTTTATTAGATGGTGTAATGGAGCTTCTTGTACCCCGGTTGGGTACCTCCACCGATGGATGCTCCTAGTGCTTCCAGAGGGCTCCAAGCACTCCACTAGACACCATAACCACCGCATACCCCACGAACCGCCACAGCTTGGTTGGGATCTCGCCGTCCTCCTACCAACCCTGGACCTACGACAAGGCTCCAGGTTCCAGTGGCTGAACCTCTCTTCCTCCAGAGAGCGAAGCATGAACAGCTCTTAGAAGAGCTAGTGATTATTCAAGGGAGTATGATGAGCATAGCAATCCCTTGTAGCAGTTTCCCTCAATAAGAGACAAGACTCTAGAACAGAAGGTTTATTGCCACAGCTTGGAATATATACAGTTTTTCAGGCCAGAGGCACACCACCTGGACCTGATGGAAAACAGTGACACAAGAAACATAAAATAATGGGAACAATAATTTACACTGTAACACTCCCACATACAGTCAGCAATCCCTCCCCTCTGCCTGCGATACAATTAACAAAGACAATGGACTAACTCAATTAACTTTAGCAGAAAAACATACATTTATACAAAGTCCAGAAAACACCCCAAAACATAACATATCCCCGGATAGCCCTGATCTGGGTGAACAACATATCCAAAAATCACCCAGATCAGAGCAGGGGTTCAGGAAATTCCTGGAAGTCTCTTTTGACCGACCCAAAACAGTTCCAGAGAATTAGGCTGTGTGGCTGGTCTATTTAAAACAGTCAAAGTACCGTTCAAATTACAGAGCGGAATGGTGAATGGCCCCAGTCAATCTGTGCCCCTTGTTTGTGGGCTTCAATGTGCCGAACGCCGCTGCGTTCATATGAAAAATAAATGAATTGTTGGAAATCTGGAAGACCCAGCGGTGCTCCTGTGAGTGTCCGAAAACAGTTCCATGCGCTCGACAACAAAACACCGCTGACCATTCGACAGTTTAAGATGGCCAACCACCCAGCTGTTCGTCAATTAAGCTGCGGTTAACCACAGCTTTTGGGAGGTTAACAAGCAGCACACTCCACCTGCGGGTGGTCCGGCTGTTCGTCAGTGTGGACCCATCTAATAGAGATTTTTGTATATATTTATGGTTGTGCTCCTTGTTTGGGTAGCATTTGTAACTTTTTGGTCCTTTGGGAATAGGACCTTGTGTGAGTGAGCACCCAGTATCATTTGTTTAGCTCCTTCTTGAGACTGTCTTTATTAACATTTGGAGGGTGCCTACCTATTTTTAATTTTTATTATTAAGCATGAACGTAAACAAGACAATTTGTATACATAAAGCATATTATATTCTCTCACTGAACCTTATTTTATTTATGCTTACGTTATTTTTCTCTGTAAGGTCGGGGTGGAGAGGGGGTGGGGGGGCAAAAAAGTCAGATACGCATTTTGGTATTTAGTACCTATTCATGCCTTACATGGAAAGAATGCGGAATTATTAATTTAAAAACAAAAAATCTATAACAGCTTCATGATACTGGAGAGCTGAGGCTGAACAGTGTTTTTTTAATGCTTCGTCTAATGACTAATTCTAGTAATTTGGTCTTCTGTCTTTAACCTAAATTGAGTATATGATGTAGCCCAGTCATACCAATCCTTTCAGCACATATTTACCAGAGGTAGAACCGCTTGTTGGTGCTGCATTAAACATATTGATAGAGCTTGAATTTAATATTGATGACTTTGACCTTGAAAATCAAGAAATATTTTTGAAACTTAAAAAAAAAAAAATCACATTTCTTACCAGCCTATTGTACTCTGACTCTGACCACACACGTGCACATACTAGCTTTTAAACATATTCCCCTTTATTTTAAATGACCAAAAGTTTGCTTTGGTTACTTAATTTCTGATTATGCTCCTGGAGTCTCGATAATTTAGTGATATCAGGATTACACACCAGCAAATCCATTATTTATATATTATGAATATATAGCAAACCAGTAGATGGCAGGCATTTTCCAAGACCACTTTGGTTGTGGGCAGTCCATAGGATTATATGTTCTAAGAAGTAGGTTTGTGGCAGAGTATTGCGCATGCATGCTTTCTAATGTGTAGGCAGCCAAGCATCATCATGTTTCACAGCCTCATATTCTGTTAGTGACCTACTCTTTCCATACCATTTCCTGGTTCTTGCCTCTACTTACCACACTCAAATTGTTAACTATAATTGCCACTGTGCTGTACTGCAGCCAAAGAATACAAGAGTACACTCACTGGTCTTTTAAATGCTGAATAAATTCTTTATTAATCCATAAAGCATATACACGGTTTGACGTTCAGTCTTAAGGTGAACTTTTCTCAAGATCGTGTTCGTAATGTCGGGAGTTGTAACTTGTATGGAATCACTACAATATTTGTGGTACCTAGCTATATGCTCTCAGAGAGACTTCCAGACCAGAACCAGCACAATGCTGATTGATTAAAACTGCAGTCCAGCTGGTTTCTGGTCACTGACCCTTTTGGATCACAGCGGATGATTTGGTTTTAAAAAGACTGTGTTTAACCCCTTAAGGACCAAACTTCTGGAATAAAAAGGAATCATGACATGTCACACATGTCATGTGTCCTTAAGTGGTTAAAACAGTATCCATTGCTAAGGGTATCTGCAGCAATGCAGTATGAATTCGGAAACACGATGCCTGCCTGTTCTTATTTGCATGCTAACCTGGGAACACTGTAATAGTTGTGGAAACATGATCCCTCAAGTTTCTTTGCCAAAGAAAGACCCTTCAAAGTCCAACATGAGATATGCAGGTTATGCAAAAACTTTATTACATGGTCTGGGCAATACGTTGTCTTTTGAGTTTAGCTTCACTGAGCCAAAAAAGAAATCAGGAAGCAACAGGGCTGGTTGTCTAATTGACAAGGTTAATTTATTAAAGTGCAATTTTCTATTGAAATTTGCACTTTTTGTAAAATGAAAATAAAAAAACCAAACTCTTCACACAAGATCATGTGCTTTAGGTGTTTGGAGTGTTCCTTTAAGAACGAGTCCGTGGGGCCTGGAGTTTCCTGGTGCAGTCTTACCTATACGGTGACAAAATAAAGGGACACAAATAATTGAAAGCACCAGTCTATCTTTGTTTTAGTGACTGACATTGTTTTAAAAACTTGTCATATCCTCTTGATCCATCAGGCATTCTTTCTTATATTGTTACCCCATTGCAATTAGCTTCCCACACACAAATGGAAAGCATAATTTATTTTAATCAAAGCTTTTGAATTATAGACCATAAAAAATATCCACACATAACCTGAGACTTATGCCAACTTCATGGTCAGTTCTGGATCTGTTACATCTGGCTGTTCCACATTCTCTTCTCAAATCCTGGCAGTTTTACATGAACACAGAACTCGTCTCTAGGAAGGCTTCATTAGATGTCTGACCTCTGAGATATTAGTGAGCAAGTGTAGGAAAACACCATGGCCACAATGTAAATAGAAGGACCCATTAGTAAATATGGAGGTCTGGCTTCCCCAAACTCTGGCCCTTCACATGTTGCTGAACTACAACTCCCATGATTCTCAGTCTATCTATTTCGTTCATAGAATCATGGGAGTTGTAGTTCAGCAACATCTGGAGGGCCGGAGTTTGGGGAAGCCTGTATCTAGAATCTAGTTTTAAAATGTATAATTAAGACAGAGGTGGGCATAATGGGCCACTTTAATATGTGAGCAGTGAGCAATCATGAATCCCTAAACAACATGTTCATAGAGCCACAATTAGTGGCCAGATCTCAATCAGTGTCAATATGGCACTGTGCATTAAAATGATTGTGGCAATATGTTTATGCAGAATACAGCTATTTGCCAGCATTTACCCCTCTTCGTGGATACCTGATTACTGATTTTATTTTTTTATGAAAAATCTATCAGTTGTATTTCATATATAAAAATACTATTTCTGTCTCTCTCTTTTTATTTTAATCGTTTTTATTTCTTCAAATACTGCTTCAAAACAAAGAAATGCGAAGAAATGAACTTGAAGGGTTAAATGTATGCTACAGCAAACAAACATAATCAGGGGATGCTCACTAAAATGTCATGCAAAGTAAACAAACCATCATCTGTGCAGCCTATGCAGGGAGAAAATAAAATATCAGAGGAGTTAAGGTTGTTTTCAATCCTAATATTTGCGCTGCAATAATTTAAACTGTCAGTACACATAGATATATCCAGTAGGTGGCACCATAAGACCTCATTTGGACAAAGCAAACACGTTGAATCTATGCAGAGTTCCATCCCCAGATTAAAGTCCTCACAGAAGATTCTTTTCCTCAGTAACACAAACAGAAGGGAATTGGGACCTCGACTCACTTCACAACCAAAGTCAAGAAATAACAGTGGAAGCGATATTCTGCTATGAAGTGATCTCATGTGGAATGCTGCAGTTGTCTCTTTAGTAAATAGGTGTACAATACTGATTGCAGGATTTTCACTGGAGACCACCGTGCTAGCTGCCGTATATGACTTTATTAAAACAAGGATAATTCCCAAAGAGGCAATGCTTCCCCCCTTAATCTAGTTCATACACCTTTCTTCTTTTTTCCCTGACTGCAGTGTTTTGCCCGTCTCTGGTTGTGAAAAGAATTAAACAATGCACATTTATTGGCCTAGATTTGTAGGATAATATACGTAAAGCTGAAAGACTCACTTTGATTACTCTGTCCGTGCTCTGATTAAGATGTTGGCAGTTTCCATAGAAATAAGATATAAATGTTCTGGCTGAAATTGCAGTGGCCAGACACAGGATTTTTACTGTGCGATGTACGGCCCCTAATCTCAAGCAGCACAGGGACATACATGCCCTGGCCTGACCGAGATTAATGGGAGTTACACTCCTGGGCAGCAGCTCAAATTTACAGATGCTGCAATTAACCAAGCACACTTTTTAAAACTTACATGCTGGGAGAGGGTCTGGTGACACAGATGGAATGTATTAAATGAACACTATAGTTTCATGAATACACACATATATTCCTGGCACTATAGTCCTATAGTGGCTGTTTAGGTGACCTGCCCCCCTGCGATCTCAGCAAAAAAATAATTTTACTCATATTTTATCCCACGCTGTGCTGGTCTTGCAGCAGCTGTCCCCACCTCCATGGCTGAGATCCTCCCTCTAGTGACCATCTGAGTGATTGCCAGAAGAAAATTGCCAGAAGAAATGGAAACACTGCCTTGTCTCTGAAAAGGCAGTGTTTACTTTGAAAAGCCTGCAGGGACAGGCAGTAGAGACCAGAACAACTTAATTAATCTTTAGTGGTTCTAGTGACTATAGTGTCTCTTTAAGCACATCATATAGCAAACCTGTGCGCACAAATACATAACAAAATAAGGGTTGTGGAAATTTTTTTCCAAGTTCATTGGAGACGTCATGGTTTCAGGATATGTTCCCATCAAGATCACATCAATAGGATGTGATCTTGGCTAATGCCATGCCAACCGAACTTAGGTCATTCAGCCCATGGGCAGAGCTCTCTAACAGTGAGTTGTAAATATGCAGCCCTGAGTGGTGCAAGCTAGTGTAATAAATGAATGGAAATATAATATTCAATTACCTGGCAGAGATGTATCTTTTATAATGAAATCTAGTCCTATGAAGGATAGAAAACAAATAAATTAGCTGTAAAGGGTGCATTTATGCATTAGATCCAGTTTAGACAGCATTAATCCTAAATGGTTCACTGGGTAAAGTCCAGAACAAGTTGAATCTTGAAAATGACAGTAAGAGAGAGATGGCACAAAAGGTGAAGTGGTGAAAAGTACAGTACAACGCAGTAGACACATGTAAGAATGAATGAAGTGATGCTTTGTTTCCACCTGAAATGATGAAACTGTTATTATTGGCAACTGAAATTTACTTCCCCATAGTTGCAGGCAAGAGAGACCATTTTCTCACACCAAGTGGCATCATACCATCTGTAATTTTCTGATTAGATACACACCCTTATAATTCTATTGTTCACTTATCCCCAGCATAGACTTACTATCTGCCTGTGATTCAGCATGCTCCCAGTATTATCCTTTGTTTGACACAGCACATGGTGACCTGTAAACTACCTTTATATTTTTACCACCTGTTAAACCTCTTAGAGGTAACGACCACTGGTCTGTCTGTGGATGTACTTTTCAATCTTTCACCAGAAAAATCTGATTTTGTCTCAAAGCACATGCTCGTTTTGTCTCCTTCAAAAAAGACAAAGAAGAGATTCCCAGTCACAACATTTGTCAACGAAGAAAATATCCCTATGGTCCCCAATAAATCTGTCTCAGTGCGATCAAATACTAAAGGTACTCCCTCTAGATTAAGTGTGAACAAAAAATATCTGCCATAGAAAGAAATAAATTTAGAGGAAATTTAGAGGAAAACCTTCACGTACACCTATAGCCATATGTTTTGTTCATGCTCCAGAAACATCTGGGGTTACTTCTGGGGAAAAATATTATAGATCAGTGAATTCCCAATTGTTAAACCATCTCAGACAATTACTGATATCATGTTTTAATGTCTGACCTGAAGTTTTATGTTTGTAGAATAAATAGTTAGCAACATACATGGAGTTACTGACGAGTAGTCTAATTAAAGTGAGTTAAACAGTTTTAGTGCTACGATGGTTAGAAAAGCAATGCTTCGTTCATGACTTTCCACACTCAAAGAATATTAGTTCAAGAAAAGGGAGTAATTATTTACTAAGATATCTCCATGAAAAGGCTAAGGAGACTAGAAAATAAATAGATATGATCAGTACCCCCTCTGTGAAAATTTACCAAACTATTATAAGCAGAAACACAAATATATAACACAATATCATTATTTATAGAATTCATATTCATTTTTTGGCTACTGTACTTAAAGTCATATATACAGATCTATTAAAGGGACACAACAGTCACCCTGTAAAACATTGCAGTTGCACTTTTGCTGCACTGACAGAGGAAAACTCGAGGCTAGTCACATTAGGTGAACGCTCATAGGAAAGCATTGGATTATTAAGGATTATATGCGCACTCAGCACCTGCTGTGTGTGCACATCAGGCCCTTAATAATCCACTAGGAGGAGCCTTGGATTGGAGCACACCGGTCTACAGTGTAAAGGGCAGGGGTACCTAAATATATCTAGGGGCAGGGGCACTACAACCTAAGGAATACAAGTTTATATTCCTTATACTATAGTGTTCCTTTAAACATGCTGTGTGACTGTTTATGATACCAGAAAACCGCTAAGGCAGAGTTTTTGGCTCTGTGCATCATTTCTTATCTGTATTTGAAATTAGTTTTAAATTCTCAGCAATTCTCATATGTAAATAACCCTGTAAGTTATTAATTTTAAAAAAAGTGTCCTGTCTGAGAATTCAAATATGGAGGATGGTTGGGGCTCTGTGATAATATTTAATTAAAATTCTTAACAGAACCTTGATTAATGGTCAAAACTCCATTTTTCTTCTAGCCTCTTTTTATGTGTAGCATTCTGGCTCAGTTTGTAGCCAGAAAGAGAACACTGAACAGACAGTCCTAAAACCGCTTGGTGACTGTCTGACATGATTATATGACTTCACTATTCCACAAGATCTATTTCCATAACTAGCTTTTACTTCTTGTGAATATGGTTGTCATTGTGGTTTATGTTGCCATTGTGCCAGCAGAGAAATGGCTATTTAGTTTCATATTGTTGAGATCTGATCAATGTGAACAGGCTCGCCCAATACATGGCTATCAGATGCTTCGATTATATTATATTTGTCTATGTAAAAAAAATTTTTTTTATAAAATCCCCCCCCCAAAAAACCCCAAAACAAACAACTACTCATCCTCAAATGTGCATTCTTATAATTATCAGAATAAATCAACAAGAACATACCTTCCAAAATAAACTTTGCAGCATTGCTTCTTACATAGCTCTTGTTTATTAGCGCTCTGTCTAGCCATGATGCACATAGGGTTGCATATCTCCCAAGTGTCCATATTTTACCTATTTTTGTCCCATACCACATGTACCTCTTTTTTTAGCTCCATAGCAATAAAACCCACAGAAATGCATCTTTAAACTACAATAAATATGTTTAGAAATCAGTTGGTGCAAATAAGATACATTGTTCTTGTTCTAAATTATATTTTAGTTGCACAAAATTGTTATTAATGAGTCAGCTAAAATTTCTCAGAACCGTTATGCCCCTGGCCACACCCTTACACCTAAAATTAAAGGGTTACTTTAAGCCTTGTCCACAATTCACCTTTTTAGGCTTGCAATGTCCTAGTTTACACGTCGGTAAACCCTGGTCAGGTCTCAAAATACCTTTTGCTCACTTGTGCCATTACGGTGTGTGAAACTATCCCATTACACGTCAGACTGATCCCACCCACAAGGACAGTCCAAAACCGAAATGCCAACAAGTTCTCTCTGAGTGAGATACAGGCACCTCAGATGATCGTTTTGGCCTGATTTGGGCCTCGTCAGTGAGGTGAAGCTCATAGGCACAATGAACATGGAGTCCAGGCTGGATTACCCTTTTAACTTGGGAAAAGCCAAGTTAATGCATTACAACAAAACAGAGAACATGAGAACTCTGAGAATGTACAAAAGCTTAGAAAAACACTCTATCTTGCCTTTTTGCCTTTTGGTGAGGTCTCAAAATAGTTTTTGCTCACTTGTGCTATTATGGAGAGAACCAGTTCCATTGCACATCAGACTGACCCCAGCAATTAGAGTAGTCCAGAACCGAAATGCCATCACTGTGACTATAGGGATAAAAATAGCATTAAATTCAAATGAACAAGTATATTTACTAATTATTAAAAAAACAACAACAATAAATTAGACATCTAATAAAATCACTAATATCTTCCATAACCCCTATCAGTTATGTAGTATGTTCTAGCTAGCCAACTGCCCTCTAAAAGGTAAAATAAAAAAATAAAAAATAAAGCCTACAAGGGTGAATATGACCCCCCTGGTTCAGGTTAACATAGGGGCCAATGGAGCTGAAGCTCCATGCCCATGAATTAGGCCCATGGATTAAAAAAAAGAATAATGATTTTTGTTTTGTTTTTACTACTTTTCACATGGTCTTGCTTTGTGCAGAGAGAATTTTGTATGGAAACTCAAGAGGGAACAAAACTTGTGTGGACTAGCTGACAATGAAATTACACAAAATGTGGGGTCTACCTTTTGGGTAGTCAAAAAAGGAAAAGGAAACTGCAGTTCCATACAGACTTCCCTTATTTCAGTGGCTCAAATGTAACTGGACAAATTAACACAATCATAAATAAAATGTTAATTTTGAATACTTTGTTGAGAATCGTTTGCAGATGATGACTGCTTGAAGTCTGAAATGCATGGACATCTCCTTTGTGATGCTTTGCCAGGCCTTTACTGAAGCTGTCTTCAGACAGTTCCTTTGACAACATGTTGTGGGTTCATAGCAACAGGTTCCAAATGCAAATGCCACACCTGGTATCTACTTCAGACCTTTTAACTGCTTAATTGATTAAGAAATAAAGAAGACATAGCCCACATCTGTCCATTAAACAGCTTTAGAGTCAATTTTCCAATTACCTTTGGTCTCTTGAAAAAGAGAGGGCTGTATATTAAAGAGCTGTAATTCCTAAACCCGTCCTCCAATTTGGATGTGAATACCCTCGCCTTAAAACGGAGAGACTGCACTTTAAGCCCATATTCATTATCTAATTGTAACTTGAATTTGTTTTGGTAAACAGCTGAAATAACAAAACTTGTGTCATTGTCCAAATATTTCTGGATGTTACTATATATAAACCGGTTTACAAAATGAATAATAGCAGATTAATGTTTGTGCAGCTGGGTATTCAAACCACCATGGCTCCTTTAGTGGAATATATACATATCTCAATAAATAAAGCAATGGAACAAGCTCAATCAAAATGAAGTGCACTAAAGTGCTAAATTTAAGGAAGGACATAAACAGAAATCCAGAGATTTCAGCACGTTGAAAAAGGTTTTGTATACCTGAAGTCTGGGTTACAGTCCTAGAGGACAGTCCCAAGAAAGCGTACAGTGAGCTTATCATTTGATGTATTTGCACCAAGCTTAGGGCACTGTCTGAATAGAAGGCCCTTAGTTTGACAGCCTTTGACAGTGGCCCACCCTTTTACCTCGCTCTCCGACGTCCTGCTTCACTGGACGCTGCTGTTAGAGGGTATGGAGAGATGAATGTGAGAGATTAGCATAGAGTTTATGTTTTCTTATAGCTGCATCTTGTGATTTTCCCTTTCTCCACCAGATAAATTACAGTTTTAGTATTCTATCCGTAAGATTCTGTACCAGGCCCAATGACCCCATCTAACAATCAGGAGGGTTTTACCCTCTCTTAATCCTCACCCAACATGCCACGTGTCAGGGTATTTCTTCTAACTGTTGGACAGTCAGTGGCTGCTCTGTTTCTTAGTTCTTCTTTTGCTTGCAAATGACTTACAATCAAAAACTATTTATATATTATATCACTTGTCCTCTATTCTTGGCAACATCTTAAAAGTCATACTTGTCACCTCTTGTAACACTATGTTAATCTGTTATATTTTAAAATGTACCATCAATTGCATTAATGTTTTTGAGTTCCATTAACATGCTTTCAAAGTAACATGTCTAATGTGTTGCAATGTGATACCTACTCAACCATACCAAAAATAAAATACAAATGTGTTTATTTCGTAGATCAAAGCTTTAATCCCTAAAATATTTACTTTTAAAAAAAACATTTTGATGTGGCGACTGAATAGCAAGCACTGGGCAGTTGTCCCAAGATTAACCCTTGCACCAAGGGTTTTTGTTTGTCCGCATAGTGTACAAAACAATAGCCTGGAAGAAATGTGGATGAATCGAAACATCACATGGATGAAATATGGTTCATGTGAACCAGTTTTTTTTTTTTTTTTTTTTAAATGAATTGACTTGGAATTTTTTTTTTTTTGCCATGCATAAGACTATTACAAGTCATAAAACATCTTTCATAGAGAACATTAGAAGCCAAGTGTTAAGACAGGTGCTGCCATTCACTGATTCACTCAAGTTCCTTTTTAAGGGTTGAACGCAACGTCTGTGCAAATGGACACTGCCAAAACAAGTGCAAGGTGATCTCTACTCCCACAATGCTTTGAAGACAATGCCTGTATCATGTTCTTTAGAGCAGGGGTCTAAAGAGCCCCAGATGTTGTAGAACAACTCCCATGATGCTTTGCGTGCCTTTGGAAATGGCAAAGCATCAGGGAAGCTGTAGTTTTAAAACATCTGGGGATCTTTTTTTTGGGCACCCCTCCTTTAGAGGGCGGCCTTCCTGAATGACCATGCATGCTAAGTCCTTATGTCTATTGGTCAACCTGCTTGATACCACGTTTCTTCATAATCTTTATTTGACGCAGCAGATACAATGGATATAATCACGGGAACACCTTTAGTTCTTTGGAGACACTAAAGTCAACTTTCTCAATGATCTCAATTAGAGTGTTCATTAGCGAACCTTTATAGTGTCCTGGTGGAGTGACAATGGCAATTAATTAATTTGTTATTTTTTTTTTGTATACGTTTAATTCGCAAATGTTAAATGAAAATTGGTATTCTGTATCAGCAGAAGACGGGCATATCATGCAAATGTTAAACACAGAGGTGGACCAAGGAAATGTATTAACATTTTTTAGTTGCAAACGTCTACTGGCTATTAGTATTAACAATGCTTAATAGCATGCAAATTATCCATATAACTCTTATTTACCATTTCCTTTCAGGTCCTACAAGTCTACATTGAGTATTACACACCTACCATCTTCTGTCATAGCCAGACCAGTGAAGGTTGTCACTGCCGTGATATTCACTCCGTCCTAAGGTAACGTGCACAGTGAGCACTTATTTAGTCACTCGTGTCGCACTTAGCGTAACTTTCAGGGCATTTCAAGACCATGCACAAGTGTTAAAACCGTGCTTGTGCATAGGCAGCCATAATTAACAGCCATGAATACTATAATCCATCATACATGTGCACTGGGATGATGTACCTCATTTGCTGAATGCATCATGGATATACACTGCCCTGGTCATGTCCCCAGCCACCCGATATCAGATATGCTAAAGTTGGCAGGTTAGAAAAATTCTCTTTCAATGAGCTACTCACAGGAAATGTCTACCTTAATTAAAACCATTTGTAATATGGAATTAGTGCTGAGAGAGGCTTATTTTTGAAGCAAAAGCCATGAAACAAACCTGTACATCACCACTGAATATTGTGTCTAGTTCAGTGGATTTATGTACATGCAAGATCGTCAATCTAATTCTAAAATGTCAGGCAATAACACCCATGCTCACGCAAGGACACTTCAATATCTCTGCTCTGACGATAAGAAATGAGATCTGACTGAGAAATCAAGAGGTGGTAATATTTCAACTTATCTCATTAGCTTCTCTAGCTGTACTTCATAATTTGACCCTTAAGATGGCGCTGTTTACAAAGCACATAAGGATGTGGCAAATTAATTTGGTGTTAAACATAATAATGTATTACAGCTGTTCCTATTAACCCTTGTACAGTATGGAGCCAGCCTCTCACCCATGTGTAAGCTGTGAATTAACTGGCAAAAAAAATTGTGCCTATTTTACAACTGCAGAGAAAACAATAAAATGCATTATTTATACAACATTCAATAATGCAGGGTGGGTTTCTGTTTTAATCTTTAAAGGGATTACAAAGTTCATAAAATAATATTTCCTTTAATACAAACTTAAAGCTGAAGTAACACTTTATATACCTTACACTTAGATTTTGGAAAACCCTGCCCACCAGGTCTGGTTATAGGTAACCAGGACCTAGCAGGAGTGTTGATAGGTTCCAAAAATACTTGGACTTAAGCCCAAAGCAAAACTCAATGACCACTCCCAAAAGGCCCCAGCCATAGTTGTTCCCCAAATGCATCCCATCCCCTCAGACTCCAAACCCTCGTGTCATCTCCTCCTCCTCCCTGCCCCATACACACACAGACATGCACTGAGACATGTATATACACGACTACACATACACACACACAATACACACACTCGCACTTTATTTGTGTGTACATATCATTTTTATAAATCATATTTAAAAGTCTAAGTACTTTTTTGTTTATTAGTTTGGAAGAAGGCAGGGATGGGGTGGGGGGGGGCACCTTAGAATTTTTTGCTTTCAGGCACTCTGGTCCTGTTTGAAAAGCATTATTCGTTAAAGGGACACTATAGGCAACCAGACCACTTCAGCTCCAGCTCATGGACTAAGACTGCCTCTAGTGGATTTACATGTAGGCAAAGAATTCCAAAGAACCCCATGACACCCACACCCTTGATAAATAAATAAAGTTAGTTTGTTGAATTTATTAACTGGTTGCTGCATGCGTAAAAAAAAATCTAAAAATACATATATTGCTATTTGATAACTGCATATGTATGTGAATATTTCTGCTTGCCATATATTGTGTTTATAGCTGTGAGTATAGTGAGTGTATGCAGCTGGGTAAATGCATGCAGGGTCAAAGATAATCTAAGAAGTTGTTAGTGTAAAGATGAGATTAAGGTGATGGAGTAAGTTTATTGAAAGGGGGTTATATTTATTTATAGTATTGGGGTACATCGGGTGTTTCATTTTTAAGAAGAGGCCTAGGATTAAAGGAACAGTATGGTGTCAGGAATACAAAAATGTATTCCTGACACTATAGTGCATGAATCAATGTTTAGGTTCCTGGCCCCCTTCTGTGTGGCAATGAAAGGGTTAAAGGGATTCTCCAGTGCCAGGAAAACAAACAGTTTTCCTGGCACTGCAGGTCCCCTCTCCCTCCCACCCCCCATCCCAGGTTGCTGAAGGCGTTAAAACCCCATCAGTGACTTAACTGTATGCAGCGCCGATGTCCCTCGGCACTGATTCGGGGTCCGCCCACGCTCCTCCGCCAACGTCATCCGGCGGGGGAGACCTATTGCGCATGCGCGGCCAGTTGCGGAGGAGACCTAATGCGCATGCGCGGCCCGTTGCGGAGGAGACCTAATGCGCATGCGCGGCAATTAGACCTCCCCATAGGAAAGCATTAAAAATGCTTACAATGCTTTCCTATTGGGATTTCAGCGACGCTAGCGGTCCTCACATAGCGTGAGGACATCCAGCGATGCTATAGCACACAAAATGTGTGCTATAAACCCGGAAGTGCCCTCTAGTGACTGTCTAGTAGACAGCCACTAGAGGAGGAGTTAACCCTGCAAGGTAATTATTGCAGTTTATGAAAACTGCAATATTTACAGTTGCAGGGTTAAGGGTAGTGGGAGTTTGCACCCAAACCACTCCAATGGACAGAAGTGGTCTGGGTGCCTGGAGTGTCCCTTTAAGACGTATATTTTCTCCCACGCTGCAGAGGTCTCACTGTGGCTGGCCCCACCTCCATGGCTGCAATCAGCAAGACCATATGAAAGCACTGAGAGACTGCCATTTGAGAGAGGTGTTACTAGGCACCAATGTAAACACTCTTCTTTCTGAAAAGTTAGTGTTTACAGTGCTAAGACTGCAGGGAACCACTACATTAAGCTTTTGTGGTTCTTGTAACTATGGTGTCCCTTTAGGTTTGAAGTGTTATTTGCAAGGTACTCACCCTCCCATGTCTTCTGTAGTCTTGCCAGCTTCCTATAAATGACAGTAGAGTTATAGTAGCTGTTACACAGTGTGCATCACTCACTGCTATCCCTGCTCCTCCTGCAATGCATGTGGTTTGAATGTTGCAATCTTAATGATACATAATATAAATAAACACAAACAACTTATTTTATCAAATTGTTTATTTAATAACTTCAATAATCACTTTGGAGAATGGCCGTGAACCTTTATTATGGATTTCACAATTCCAATTAAACATCAACAACCATAATAATAATAATAATAATAATAATAATAATAATAATAAAACCATGACTCTAAACCAACCAACATATTAACCATAACCACTTTCCAAGGCTCTCACCCCCCCCCCAAAGCCAGGAGCCAAAAGTATATCTTAAACCAAATGCATTAAATCCACCCTCCTATGATGACCAGGAGGGCGACTAATATCCCATAATAAGGTTCCTATTTGAAAGGAAGGTAGATGGGAGCAGCAGCTCAAATTTTAAAAACAGCCAACCTTCATATTTGTTCTGCACACGCTGAGGTAAATAATTTTGGCGCCTTTGAATTTATACTCCCGAATTTTCCTCCACTGTGAACCTCGCGCTGTGAACTACCAATCAGGGTGCTTGCCCTGGCCGCGAGCTTCCCGCTTTACTGGTAGCGCAAGCTGCCCTGCACCTAAACCCTAGCACGCGCTGCCCTTACCAGAAAGACATATTATAGGTGTTGAAAACAGGGACCGTCTACAAGATAGGTGCTGTAGACAGATGCATCTGGCTAATGGAAAATTAGCCAGCCCTGTTTGTGTAGACTGAGGGGGAAGAACTGCCTGCATTACACTCGCTCTAAAGAAGTGGATTGGTTAATTAAGAAATGCAGAAATTACATATTTGGTGTGAAAGCATAAGGCTATTTATTAGCTTTTATCCATTGCCTTAAAGAAAAGTTGTGCTTTGACAACTGAACCTAAACAAAGACGCAAAGACAGAAAGCTGAGAAAAAAGTGGGAGCAGCTGTGATTACGCTTTGCACACATTGTACCAAGCTTAGCAAATATAAATAACAAATATTGGATGGTTTATTTTTGGAAAAACATAGTTTTGCCCTTGCAATGACAGATTTACAAAAGGATACTTATTAGCTGAGCAGCATAACACAAGCAATAGGGCTTCATTTGATTTTAACTATTATAATTATTTATATAGCACCAACATATTCTGCAGAGTTATTTTAGTTTTACAAAGTGGATATTAAACAGCAAGTAACCAACAACCAAAATACTGTGAACAGACACAAAAGGTATAGCGCACCATGCTTAAACAACCTGTGGGGGTTGGAAACCTATTGCTTTATTGTTCTTATGTTAAGTATTTACTAGATATGTGCAGGGCCGGACTGGGAAAAAAATTAGGCCCGGGCATTTTTCAATTAGAGCGGCCCCCCAAGAAGGGGGCGGGGCCAGAGAGGGTGTGTTTTGTCATCACTAATGACAACACGCCCCCTCTCAAAGTGAGCATGTTGGTTCAATGCGCAGAGCCCCGCTGAAGAGCTCTAGCATTAGAAAAAGGCCCTGAATTTGTTCTGCGCAGCGCAAGCAAATGTAATAACATGCTTGCGCTGTGTTTGCTTTTAAATTGTCTCTGGTGTCTCCACAAGTGGGATACCAGAGGACAAAAGGGCCAGGAAAGTGTATGGTGCATGTGTTTGGCGCATGCTTGTGGGATTGCCTGTGTGTGTAGAGTGTGGTGTGGTATTGTGTAAATAGGTCAATTTTGTGGTGTAATATGTGGCTAGGGGTTGTAGAGAGTGCGTGTATAGGGGCATAGTGTTATAGGGGATGTAGCGAGTGTGTACATACGGGCAGTAGTGTGTGTATAGGTGACGTAGCGTGTGTAGGGGTTGTAGAGAGGGTGTGTTTAGAGAATGTTGTATGTGTTTGCTTACAAGGAATGTAGTGTGTGTGTGTAAAGGACCCAGAGTGTGTATAGAAGATTGTGTGTGTGTGTGTGTGTGTGTGTAGAGGATTAAGAGTGCATATAGGGTAAGGGATCTAGCGTGTATCTGGAGCGTTATGTGTGTAGTGGTGCAGTGTGAGGGGTGCTGTAGTGTGTGTGTGTATATATATTTAGAATATATTTGGACGTATTGTATGTGTGAGGTGCGCAGTGTGTTTGTGTAAGAGGGGTGCTGTGTGTGAGGGTGTTTTTATCTGCCGTCCCATTCTAGGTTTCTAATTTTCTTTGTCTGTTAACTCACTGAGGGTTATTTTATTTATATATATATATATATATATATATATATATATATATATGTGTGTGTGGTAGTGAGGGTGCTGTCTGCGTCTGAGGGTGCTGTGTGTGTCAGGGGTGCTGTGTGTGTCTGGGGGGTGCTGTGTGTGTCTGGGGGGTGCTGTGGGTGTCTGGGGGTGCTGTTTGTGTCTGGGGGGTGCTGTGGGTGTCTGGGGATGCTGTGTGTGTCTGGGGGTGCTGTGTGTGTCTGGGGGTGGTGTGTGTGTGTCTGGGGGTGGGTGTGTGTGTCTGGGGGTGCTGTGGGTGTCTGGGGCGCTGTGTGTGTCTGGGGGTGGTGTGTGTGTCTGGGGGGTGCTGTGGGTGTCTGGGGCGTGCTGTGTGTGTCTGGGGGTGGTGTGTGTGTGTGGTGTCTGGGGTGCTGGTGGGTGTCTGGGGGTGCTGTGTGGGTGTCTGGGGTGTGCTGTGTGGGTGTCTGGGTGGGTGCTGTGCTGTGGGTGTCTGGGGTGTGCTGTGTGGGTGTCTGGGGTGTGCTGTGTGGGTGTTCTGGGGTGTGCTGTGGGTGTCTGGGGTGTGCTGTGGGTGTCTGGGGGTGCTGTGTGGGTGTCTGGGGGTGCTGTGGGTGTCTGGGGGTGCTGTGTGGGTGTCTGGGGTGCTGTGTGGGTGTCTGGGGTGTGCTGTGGGTGTCTGGGGGGTGCTGTGTGGGTGTCTGGGGTGTGCTGTGGGTGTCTGGGGTGTGCTGTGTGTGTGAGGGGGCTATTAGGGAATTTATTTTAAATAATTTTTTTTTATTTATTAATATAAAAAATAAAAAAAAGTTATGTGTTTCCCCCTCCCCTCCCTTTTTACCTTTATCCTGGGAGGGGGGAGGAGATCCGTTCTCGCATGCTTCCCTGGTGGTCCAGTGGTGAGAGTGAACTCTAACCTGCGGGTTAGAGTTCACTCTCGCGAGAGCTGAGCGTTGCCGCGGCAACGCTCAGAATCCCGCGAGAGGACCGGGCGGAGCTGCTTGTTAGAGCTCCGCCGGGTCCTCCCTCCCTCCCTCACCCAGCCGGCGGCCGCATCTCCATGCCTCTGGGCCGGTGAGGGAGATCTCTGATCTCCCCACCGGCCCGTGGAGGCACTATGCAGGGCCGGCGCTCGGATAGCGCTGGCCCTGCACGGGCTGGCAGGGGAGATCCTGTGATCTCCCTGCCGGCCTCGGCCCCACGGCCATCGCGGCCCACCGGGCATTTGCCCGGTATGCCCGATGGCCAGTCCGGGCCTGGATATGTGTATTTGGTTTCAAACAAACCACGATTTGTATGAATGTTGGGCATGTGGCGAAACGTTCAAATTCTTTAACTTCAAATTCTTATAGGATCGAATCATGAAACAAACAACACAAACGATAGACTTGTTTGTTTCCTTACTCAGCGATACTCAAAGATGGATGGTTAATAGTGATGTCCCGAACGGTTTGCCGAACGGTTCGCCGCAGACGGCGAACATATGCGCTGTTTTGAGTAAACTTTGACCCTGTACCTCACAGTTAGCAGACACATTCCAGCCAATCAGCAGCAGACCCTCTCTCCCAGACCCTCCCACCTCCTGGACAGCTCACTAAGAATGCAGCTTCACAATGAATGTAAAATGGATGCTGTCCAGGAGGTGGGAGGGTCTGGGAGGGAGGGTCTGCTGCTGATTGGCTGGAAAGTGTCTGCTGACTGTGAGGTACAGGGTCAAAGTTTACTCAAAACAGCGCATATGTTCGCCGTCCGCGGCGAACCGTTCGGGACATCACTAATGGTTAAAGGATGGCCATTAAATCAAACAAATACATAAACCTAAAATCAGCCCTGCAGAATGCTTAAAAAAATAACTGAAGGTCCAAAAGTAACAGAATGCTTAAAGTTAGAATGTAAATCGAAAATGAATGGTAAAGTGAAAAAGTACAGAATTTGATTGACCAATTTACAACTGGAATTAGCTACAGTAAAAAGGTGTGAAAATTAGCGTATCACTGGACTGCAAACAAATAATTATATATTTGTTATTTATTAATATTTAAAAAATATAGTTCTTTGTACTACTTAGTTTATACTCAAAGCAGGGGATTCTTTTCACTAGGAAATCTATCTATCTATCCAGTGTTTATCTATCTATCTAGTGTTCATCCATCCATCCATCTAGCTATCCATCTAGCGTTTATCTATCTATCTATCGTCTATCTATGTATCTATCTATGTATCTATCTATCTATATATCTATCTATCTGCATATCTTTTACATCGATAGTCACTGCATGAAGGATGCTTATATTTTTCTTATAAAGTGAATGTCATATCCGTCAATGAGGCTGGAAAACATAGCATATGACATATTACATATGGCAAAAATAACAAGCAGGTGCAAGGTATTACCACACAAGAAGTGTCTATTGTTTATGCAAAAAGTGCCAAGCTGTGATCATGAATCTTTCTCTGATTTCTGCAAACAATAAAATATGGTTGCAAAGAAATGAACTCTGTTAAAGTTTGTTTTCTTTTGTTTTTAGTTAAAAAAAAGGCAAATTTCAAAAAACCTTTTTGCCAACGCAACATTTCTTGCTGTAATTTCAAATTTTTCATGAATAAAAGCCTTGATATCAATATATATATTGCTAAGTCATAATACTGATTAAAAATATTCATTATTTGTTAACTGTTAATAATCATAAAGCTCCTGCTCTTATCAAACATTAGGCCATCCTTGGATAATTATTTGCAGCTCCCAGATTAAGCGAGGTCAGCTCTGGTGGCCATATCAAGTGCCCAGTGATGAGTATATCTTCTTCTAAAATGTTTCCTGGCCACAGCAATGACATATATTCATAATGAATAAATCCTGACTTTTCAATCGCTACACAGACCTTATTAAGGGGTGAAGTAGGGTGATACTGCACAGTCCAGTGGCCTTTTGTTCCCCTAATTACAACAAATAGACCTGAATTATTTGAGTCATCAATATATTATTGGACTGTAACTGCCATAAACCTCTACAAGCCTTGTCAAGGGCCAATATTATAATGGTTAAGTCTAGGCCTCTCTTGTTCCTCACATAATGCCCAGGGTGAGATTTCCCCCTAGGCAGAGTAGGTGTCTGTCTACAGAGGCATGCCAGATAGGGGTACCACATGTGCCTATTCTGTTAGATAAGTAGGTACTTTGCTTTCTTCCCAGCTGTAGGACTTTGGGATCTCGGTGTTCAGTCTGAGGAAACCTGGGCTTCCCCTGGCCCTTCCTTCTTAGACTAAAAATTTCTACCTAACACACTACTACACATTTCACTACCCAAACCCACGCTTTTACACACACTATTTCACACACTATTACACAGACTATTACCAACTCTCACACTGTTACAAACATATTACTACACACACTGACATATACACAGACATACACATATTTTTTTTTGTGAATCATATTTTTGTTGAGATGTACAAGTAGAACATACAAAGGAATAACCATCGTACATAAATGATGAACAAGTCTATCAAGTTAAAATAATTATAAGGGTATCAGTAACGAAAGAGAGAGAGAAGGAGACATGTGGCATATAATATAAATTTCCAATGAAGACAATATATTAATACCGATCATAAAATATCGGACTTATTAACAGAGGTATAGCTAAATATCAAGAGTA
This sequence comes from Pelobates cultripes, assembly GCA_933207985.1. NCBI lineage: Eukaryota > Metazoa > Chordata > Amphibia > Anura > Pelobatidae > Pelobates > Pelobates cultripes. The sequence goes on along the minus strand of OW240917.1, from coordinate 117,950,590 downwards.
TCATTTATGCCTACTGTTGAAGGTGTTTACTTTTATGATCAGTTGCCTGAGTGTATTAAACGTTGTTTATCATTTCAAATAATCAAGTTTGTTTTTGTTATTTTTTATTTAGAAGATGAGGAATTGGATGTGCTTGAGAATTCTCAGCCTACAGGTGCTCATGATATACATCCAACCCTGATCCCTTCTATTCACAACTCTGCCACCTTAAGTGATTATTAGATTTTATGTTGTAATATACAAATATCTTCTTGGCATCTTCTTTATTTATTAAAAACTAACATAGTAACATAAACGTTTCAATGCTACTTCATATAATCATAATATAACACGCTTTGAAAGATGCTACTGTTATTTATCATATCAAGAAAAGGCCACATTTATTTTACCTTGTTCTCTTTACCCTCGCAAGGCTAGTTTCTGGTTTGGAACCAAGTGTAAAAAATGTAAGTGAAAATTTAAAAAGATTTGTCTCGTGGATAAATATTACATGCAACAGTGCAGATGTTATTTTACCAAAATATAGATTTTTTTTTTATGCAATGCAAATATGAAATACATTTTAGCAGAAATTGTATTTGTTTATTTATCTTGGATTATCATACTACCATGTTCACTAAAGTGAGAGTTCAAAGTGAATTTCAAATTTTACGCCAAAGTAGATGAATTGGATTCATAGCTAATTTTTTTAGAGTTTAGCATTAAATTTGATTTCACTTTGGCTGCTATCTCTGCTGCAGACTCCACGTAGAATGTATATCCTGGAGCTGCTATATATAACATAAAGAATAGCAAAGTAATGATTATTTACCAGGAATGAAACATATTGATGTCAAATTGTAATTGTAAAATTCATATGATGTCATGAAAAAATAATCTTTTGGAAAATGCATTCAAACATTCATTACAAACTTGCTGCATTCTGTTTGGCTCAGAATGGTACTTTTAGCAAAATGTGATAAAGCTTAGAGGGAGATTGGGTTACCAAATCTTTTACACTTCATTTTAATTTATTACTCTGCAAAAATTATGGTTTTATTAGCAGATGTTCTTTGCATTTAAAGAAAAATATGTATCTTGGAATCATTTGATGCTGCTGTCACAGTCATTTAAGGAATATTTGAAAAATGCCATTCAATTTATTCGCCTAGTAAAATATAAAGTGGAGGTCGATATGTTAAAGTGCCACTGATTTACTGGTAGTTATCAAGCAAGCATTAAAATATACCCAGCTATTAGCTTAATCCAGAGTAACACCATCAACTGCATATATAACCACAAAATATTAGCATGTAGTGTAAAGGATTGCCTATTGTCTTATGGGCATTTAGCCCATATTTTGTATCCTATCACTAATTTAAAGGAACACAAACAAATGTGTTTTCCTGACCCTATCATGTTAATAAGACTATTTAGCTTTCTGGCCCCCTCTTGCATTCCCTTAAATTAGTGAAAAACTGTTATTCCAGCGGTGTCGCCCCTGATCTGACAATCTCAGTCAATCCAAAGCTTTTGCATAGGAAAGCGCTGAGAGGCTATCACGCATGCGCGTCAAAATGCTGCACCGTGTCAATCTGCATCTCCTCGTGCATCTCTAGGGTGAACGTTCAGCACCTTCATGCAGAGTGTGGAGATGCTGAACATCAGTGCTGCACAAGAAGTACCTATAATGGCTGTCTGAGTGACTACCACTGGAGGTGTCCCTAGGGGGCAATGTAAACCCTGTATCTCTGAAAAGGCAGTGTTTACAACAAAAGGCCTGCAGGAACTGACTATACTCATCAGAACAACTATATTAAGCTGAAGTTGTTCAGGTGAATATAGTGTCCCTTTAATCATATTGACCTCTAAGTCTATCATTGAGAAACATATTTTTTTTGATATGTATAACTAACAGACGTGACAAATTCCAGGCTACTGTATCTACTGACTTCTATTGTTAATGGGATATTTATCAATGTGTTCTGGTCTAAACAATAGTGCAAAAATTGGAGAAGTCACCAATGGAATGTACCTGCTAGTTCCATTAATTTCCATAGTGACTGACCACTTTTTAGAACAGGACAATTTTCCAACAAATAAATTAAAACTCCCCTTTGCACATTTTACATTACTTGTTCATTGTTTTAAAAATATAAATGACTAATAAATATGTCTGACTATCAATTAAGATTTGAAAATATTTACCAATCCATCTTCTAAAAGAATATACTAGAATAATCCATGGTTTTATCACCAATTAATGCAGTAGAAATCTAAAACTGTTCTGAGTCAATAGACTGGATTTAAATGACTTATGTGAAATCTTTGGTTTCCAAACATACATACTAATATATGTACTGGTAAGAGCAAGGATTCGAGTATAAAATGCTTAACACTTTATTTATTTAACCTATATTACCATAAAGCTCACTGCACACAGACATACCAAAGCATGACAAGAAATTGTGCTTTCATCACATAATTGTCTTTGTTCCTGCTAAAGGCTAAAGATAAAGCTTTAGTACATACAGCAGAGCCTGTAGATGAAGAATAAGTGATTCTCTTAATGGAAGGTTAACTGTTCATATACTTATAACTACATCTCTAATACTAACAACACCTGTCTATTTAATAAAATAATAATTTTGCATGTGTTCTTTGTAATATAGCTAAGAAATAAAATGATCTTGAATGACAATACTGTGAATTAAATAAAATGTTTCAGAAAGCTTGATGGAGTAAAGAGTTTTGTATACTATTATTACATATAAAGCAAATATTGACACATCCAGAATATTATAAATGCATCCACTTTTTATATGGTAGACTCATCTATATTTAAAGGGACACTATGGGCACCAAAACAACTTTAGGTCAGTGAAGCAGTTTTGTTGTATAGATCATGCCCCTGCATTCTCATTGCTCAATTCTCTGCCATTTAGGTGTTAAATAACTTTGTTTATGCAGCCCAAGTTACACCTCCCTGTGTGTGACTTACACAGCCTTCCTAAACACTTCCTATAAAAAGAGATGTAATGTTTAAACTTACTTTTTTGCACATTCTCTTTAATATATAATGTCTTATCTACTGCTATGTTAATGGTCTGCTTGAGCCTGCAAAGGTGTGTGTGATTAAAGTTCAATTTACAGAGCAGGAGATAAAAACTTCTAAAGCAAGTTAACATCTCAGATTTTTTTTATGTGATATGCTGTTTTATTTTTATACATTTCTATAACAAATGTTGCAGATCACATCATTATTCAGTTCAGACAACACAACGCCAGAGCATGCAAATGAGGAGGAGGAATAGAAATATTGTTTATTTTCTCCTCTTCTCTGTATACTTTCTCTTTGCTGACTGACGGGTGCACAGACAGAACTTAAACCAATGATTGATAGGGAGCTAAGATGGAGGCACTCAGTATAAGAATAAAGCCGTGTGCATTTCTAAATACAATTATATTTTTGCACACCTCACTAAATACATATTTGTTAAATATAGGGCTAAGCAAACATGAGAATTAAAATCCTGGTAAGTGGCAGTTCCTCTTTAACATGTATAACAATGGGTCTTATTCTTTTGAAAATGGAATCCATGAATTCTACATTAGCTCGATGAACCATTTTGCAATTGTATAATAAACCCAATGGTCCCATTCTTCAAATGTATTCTGAAATGTGCTAATATAAATTCTGCAAAACACCTACATTTCCCAATGTCAAAACGGCATTTATTGCACCAAGAGAGCATTGCAGTAAACATCGGATTGGGGGAAGTAAAAAGATACCAGATAAATACACTGTGCATCAATCAATCAGTCAACTATTGGGAACCCAGTTAAAAGAACACTCCAGGCACAAAAGCAGCATAGTCTAAATTAAGTTGTTTTGGTGTCCAGGAGGCCTCTGGGGGCTCTCTTAAATCAAGGGGTAAATTGTTATCGAACACTTTACGCTTCATGAATCTAAAAATTCAGAAGCCAGCAGGAGGGGAATGGAGACTGATGTATGGGGCAACCTTTGGGTTAAACTGTTTGACAACAGTTCAACACCTTGGAGGAAAGAGTGCCTCCAAGGGCCTCATGACACCATAACAACATCATGTAGATTAAGTTGTTTTTGGTGCCTGGAGTGTTCATTTACTTAGCTTGGGGGTCCAACTCTGGGTTTTAGGACTATTGATGTATAGCATTATTATAGTTATGGTGTCACTAGTTTAGCTGTCAAAAGTTCAAGATTTCTGCTAGCGAGGGTAGATCTCTGAAAGCCTATCACTATCATGTGATCTAGAAGGTAGAAAGAGACTACTATATGCCTCTTATATTCTTTTACTAAGGAGATTTGAGATAACATCTGACTGAACAAATAGGGGAAAAAACACGACACTTGAGAATACGTACAAAGGGAACTGAAAAGCCAATATGTGAGGATGAACTAAATATTTTCCATGGATTTCCTAAGTTTTTAAATAACAAAATCTGATAGAAAATGTAAAAACAGAAGAATTAATCTGTCTCTGTTTTTTTTTTGGTCTCATAACATAAGGGTAACCTGCTTTTGAAATCAGACACTGTGCCCTTCTCCAACTCTGTGCCCTCTTACACAAAATATTACAAGTCTACATAAGCTAAGTCCATTGTAATATAAATAAACACGCACCAGCTGGACCAGGTCCTTGTCCTACTTTGTTCCATGAAGACCTTTAAAAAAAAACAAAACACAGGATAATGTAAACGAACGAGACTTGGAATCAAGTCTTGACTGAGATTTTTATAAGTGTTTATAATTAAGAAAGATGAACAAGATTTATACGTCTACTGCATCCAGGGCTATTTCCTACGACCTATACTTGAAATTTGATAAAATAACTTACATTTATATAGTTATTGCTACCAAAAGAACTGGAAAAAATAGTGAAGAAAAATTCCAGCAGAATAATTCAATTGTGTTGTTTTTAAATAGAGTGATCGTCCTGAATACATTGAAATAGCTTGGTTACCACTGTGTCACAATGTTACAGAACCATAATTATTTACAACATTGCTTCAATCTGTCTGGATTGGTCTGAACTCCTTCTTCCAAGCACTGCTGTCTGTAGGAGATTAATCATCATGAATTGCTACGTGCAATAATTCGAGAACATGATAATTACAGAGATTAGTAGTTTGGCCCATAGGTGGGGAAGATTCATTACCAATTATTTATCATCCAGTAGAATAGATCCCTAAAGAAATTCCACAAAACCCACAAAATGAAACTGAATCATAACACTGTGACTCATTTTCCATAGTAATGATCACAAATAGTAGTTGAGAGTTGAAAATCTGTAAAATCTGCTAAATCTGGTAAATTACCATTCACAATCCCTATTCTGTACCTATTCTGTACAGTTTCTCTCGACACCTATCTACTCCAGAGATTGCACTTGAATCTAGACTGTTTCAGATTTGACTCTATGCATTTTTTTAATGCTCAGGAAATACAAAACTCAAAAGTTGAAATATAAATAAAAAACAAACAAAAAGAATACATACTTGCTTTTGTTACAAAATGTGTTGATATTACCGATGCTGTACGGTTCCTGGGGAGGTCAGGAAATTAACAAGACCTCTCAGTGGTGATGTCCCGAACGGTTCGCTGGCGAATAGTTCCTGGCGAACATCGCTTGTTCGCGTTCGCCACGGATGGCGAACATATGCGCTTTTTGGTCCGCCCCCTATTCGTGATCATTGAGTAAACTTTGACCCTGTACCTCACAGTCAGCAGACACATTCCAGCCAATCAGCAGCAGACCCTCCCTCCCAGACCCTCCCACCTCCTGGACAGCATCCATTTTACATTCATTGTGAAGCTGCATTCTAAGTGAGAGGAGGGACAGTGTAGCTGCTGCTGATTTGATAGGGAAATTGATAGCTAGGCTAGTGTATTCAGTGTCCACTACAGTCCTGAAGGACTCATCTGATCTCTGCTGTAAGGACAGCAACCCAAAAAGCCCTTTTTAGGGCTAGAACATAAGTCTGCTTTTTTTTTTCTGTGTAATGTAATTGCAGTTGCCTGCCTGCCAGCCTGTGTGTCAGGCTCACAGCATATACTGTGCCCACTTGCCCAGTTTCACCACTCACTCATTGGACTGTAATATAATAGCAGTCAGTTTCCTTCACGAGTGTGCGTTTCAGTGCCTGCCCAGTGCCACCACTCACTCACTGGTGTCCCAATAGTTTGCATTTAAAAAAAAGAAAACTTTTTTGACTGTAATATAATAGCAGTCAGTTTCCTTCACGAGTGTGCGTTTCAGGGCCTGCTCAGTGCCACCACTCACTCACTGGTGTCCCAATAGCTTGCATTTAAAAAAACAAAAACAAAACTTTTTTGACTGTAATATAATAGCAGTCAGTTTCCTTCACGAGTGTGCGTTTCAGGGCCTGCCCAGTGCCACCACTCACTCACTGGTGTCCCAATAGCTTGTATTTAAAAAAAACTAAACTTTTTTTACTGTAATATAATAGCAGTCAGTTTTCTTCACGCGTGTGCGTTTCAGGGCCTGCCAGGGCACAGTGTCACACCAGTGCAACTCATATCTGGTGTAACAGTAGTGTACATTTAAAAAAAAAAATACAATTTCGACTGTAATAGATTGAATAGCAGTTAGTTGTCTGCAAGCGTGTGTGTCAGGCCTACAGCGTCTACTCTGCCACTCATATCTGTTGTCACAGTAGCTTGCACGCATAGTACCACTAATCAAAAAAGAAAATGACAGGCAGAGGCAGGCCACCCTGCAGGGGCCGTCGTGGTCGTGGTCCTGTGATTCCCTTTGGCCCTAGAATAATGCCAAGTGTTCAGAGGCCACGTACCCTGAACTCGAAAAGTTCTGAAGACATAGTTGACTGGCTAACACAGGACACCCAATCTTCTACAGCTTCCGCTCGGAACCTTGACGCACCATCCTCCTCCAGCTTAGCTTCGGGCACCTCTCAAGTTACCACTTGCCCGCCTGCCGCCACCACCAACACTAGCACCACAGCAGCTTCACTTGGTATGTCAGAGGAGTTATTTACACATCAGTTGGAAGAAATGAGTGATGCGCAACCATTATTGCCAGAGGATGTAGATAATAGGGATATGTCTCAGTCAGGCAGCATTACACACATGGACGTACGGTGTGATGATGATGATGTTGTACCCGCTGTTGCTTCCTTTGCTGAGTTGTCAGATACAAGTGAAGCGGTTGATGATGACGATGCGTCCGTGGATGTCACGTGGGTGCCCGCTAGAAGAGAAGAAGAACAGGGGGAAAGTTCAGATGGGGAGACAGAAAGGAGGAGGAGGAGATGAGTTGGAAGCAGGGGGAGGTCGTCGCAAGGAGCTAGTGGCACAGTCAGACAGCATGAATCGGCACCCGAGGTCAGCCAGACTACACGCCAATCAACGCCTGCTGTTGCCACCACCAGAATGCCGTAATTGCAGAGCTCAGCAGTGTGGCATTTTTTTTGTGTGTCTGCCTCTGACAACAGCGATGCCATTTGCAACCTGTGCCAAAAGAAAGTGAGTCGTGGGAAGTCCAACACCCACCTAGGTACAACTGCTTTGCGAAGGCACATGATCGCACATCACAAACGCCTATGGGATCAACACATGAATACAAGCAGCACACAAACTCAAAGCCGCCATCCTCCTCCTGGTCCAGCATCTTCAGCCACGTTAACCACTGCTGTCCTCCTTGCCCCCTCTCAACCATCCGCCCCTCCGTCTCTCGCCTTGAGCAGTTCCTGCTCATCTGCCCACAATCAGGTGTCTGTCAAGGACATGTTTGAGCGTAAAAAGCCAATGTCACAAAGTCACCCCCTTGCCCGGCGTCTGACAGCTGGCTTGACTGAACTCTTAGCCCACCAGCTTTTATCATACAAGCTGGTGGAGTCTGAGGCGTTCAAAAAATTTGTAGCTATTGGGACACCGCAGTGGACGGTACCCGGCCAAAATTTCTTTGCACAAAAGGCAATCCCCAACCTGCACTCGATTGTGCAAAAGGAAGTAATGGCATGTCTGGCACACAGTGTTGGGGCAAGGGTCCATCTGACCACTGATACCTGGTCTGCAAAGCATGGTCAGGGCAGGTATATCACCTACACTGCGCATTGGGTAAACCTGCTGACGGCTTCCAAGCATGGAATGCGTGGCTCTGCAGAGGAGTTGGTGACACTGCCACGACTTGCAGGCAGGCCTGCTGCCACCTCCTCTACTCCTCCTACTCCGTCCTCTTCTATAACCTCCTCAGCTGAGTCCTCTTCTGCTGCTGCGTCTTGCTCCACATCAACGGCACCCCCCCAGCTCCCCAGGTACTATTCCACATCCCGGATACGGCAGTGTCACGCCGTCTTGGGGTTGACTTGCCTGAAAGCAGAGAGTCACACCAGACCAGCACTCCTGTCCGCCCTGAACTCACAGGTGGATCAGTGGCTGACTCCGCACCAACTGGAGATCGGCAAAGTGGTTTGTGACAACGGAAGAAATTTGTTGGCGGCATTGCATTTGGGCAAGTTGACACATGTGCCGTGCAGCCTTATCAGCATCGCTTGCTGGACCTGCGGCAACGCTGGAAGAGGATTGTGAGGAAGAGGAGTCAGAGGAGGAATGTGGACTTGAGGAGGAGGAGGAAGACCAACCACAACAGGCATCCCAGGGTGCTCGTTGTCACCTATCTGGTACCCGTGGTGTTGTACGTGGCTGGGGGGAAGAACATACCTTCAGTGAGATCACTGAGGACGAGGAACAGGACATGAGTAGCTCGGCATCCAACCTTGTGCAAATGGGGTCTTTCATGCTATCGTGCCTGTTGAGGGACCCTCGTATAAAAAGGCTGAAGGAGAACGACCTGTACAGGGTGTCCACGCTACTAGACCCCCGGTATAAGCAGAACGTGCCTGAAATGTTACCGAATTACGGCAAGTCAGAAAGGATGCAGCAGTTCCAAAATCAATTAAAAGTATGCTTTACACAGCGTATAAGGGTGATGTCACAGCACAACAGGAATCTAACAGGGGAAGAGGTGAAAGTAATCCTCCTCCCCCCAAGACCACGCCGGCAAGGACAGGACGCTTTACAGACGTGTTGTTGATGGAGGACATGTGGAGCTTTTTAAGTCCTACGCATCGCCACAGCCCTTCGGGGTCCACCCTCAGAGAACGACTCAACCGACAGGTAGCAGACTACCTCGCCTTAATTGCAGATATCGACATTCTGAGGAGTGATGAACCCCTTGACTACTGGGTGTGCAGGCTTGACCTGTGGCCTGAGCTATCCCAATTTGCGAACTTCTGGCCTGCCCCGCTTCAAGTGTCCTGTCAGAAAGGACCTTCAGTGCAGCAGGAGGTATTGACACTGAGAAGAGAAGTCGCCTAGGTCAAAAAAATCTAGATTACCTCACCTTTATTAAGATGAATGAGGGATGGATCCAGAAGGGACTGACAGTGGGCGATACATTCGACTAAAAAAGGCCTGATGAGGGGGACGTAACAGGATATTTAAATCCCTAGCTCACCCCAGTACCTTGCCCTGTCGTGGTTTCCTGTTCCTGGTTTCCTGAGAGTGCTTTATCTTTGTGAATCTGATTTCCTGGTATCCTGATCTTGGCTTTTCCCTGGTTATTCTGAATTCTGGTTTCCCTGACTTGGCTTGTGTAAATGGTATTGTGTATTTTCTGGCTTCCTTGACCTCAGCTTTCCCTTTGACCATTCTCTGTCTCTAGCGTATTAGTCCGGCCATTCTAAGGTCCGGTTTACACTCTGTCCTTTTATTTTCCTTTTCTTGCCTATGTATATGTTTACATAGTTTCTGCGTGCTGGACCACACTAGTAGTCATGACATTGGGATTAAACTGATAAGAATAGCACTACTTAACACACCACTCCTATCTGGTGGCACATTAGAAACAACTTTTCCATCACTATTGTGGCCAGAAAGAGTCCCTGTGGGTTTTAAAATTCTCCTGCCTATTGAAGTCTATGGCGGTTCGCGAACATTTGCGGAAGTTCGCGTTCGCCGTTTGCGAACCGAAAATTTTATGTTCGCGACATCACTACCTCTCAGCTATCCCTAATAATGCCTTTGTGTTCAGTGGAAGAAGTAAGCATTATATATAAAAATATATAAATATGACTAAGTACTTATGACAAAACTGAAAACAACATTTTAGAATCAAATACTCGAATAAATAAAAATTGTATGAGAATTTGTAAATGAAGGTGCTATTTAATCACAGGATAAAGTTATAGACATCAGAGAATAATGCTTTGCACAGTGGTCTTGCTTGGATAATGGATTACCTGCTACAGACCTTCTGTTAGCTCTCTTAAACAAAGCCCTGCTTAGCATCTCTTCTTTATTTTTAATGTTTGTCCTGGCTTTGCTTTGTCTGAACTGGATTATGTGTCGTTTCCCATCAATTAAAACAAAAAATACCCATTGTAGGGGTAGCCGTCAATTTGGTAGTTGCAGATTTATCCATACTAGTATGGTCCTCTAATGATTTATCTCAGAACGTAAACATTTCTTGTTATCGCAATCACAAATTCAAATCTTTGCAACATGTGCCTGAAATTTAACTGTGAAGTGTTGGTTTTGCATCTTTTCTGCTTTGGTTTTCCCTCTAATACTATTTTGCAAACAAAGCTGTTTGCTCCAGGAAGCCAGGGCATTAGATTCAAGTGCTTGGCTAATTTGCAAGAATGAGTTTACTACAAACAATCTCACCACATGCTTGAGGGTGAAGATGGTATCATACTATGCATGAAAAACATTGTAATCTCCTCTACCACCGATACCAGACACCGGAGCAATCAATAATGCGTCACTGTTTCTTGGGAAAATAAAATACATTAACCACTGATTGCTTCATGGGTTTTGTGTATACTTTATTTTGTTTCTATTTTCATGCACAGTATCTCAATATATATTTTGACACATTTGTATTGTGTTGGTGACTGTAACTCAGGAAAGTATGGTATTTCATGATAGAGGACAATCAAATGACTCAACTACTCTACAGATTAAAATATGTTAAGCTATAATTACTGATTCTTTTTCATCTGGCGTAACCTTAATTATTTATAAAAAGCAAACAATAGTACAAAATGGCCATGTATCCCAGTGCCAACAGGAAAGATAGTGGGTAACACATGTAAGCTATAGTAGTCTCTTATACGTTTACGGTGTGAAAAATGGTACGTGTGTAGTATTGGAGTGCCACAAATAGGCCACAACTTATATTTCACTGTACACATGTAAACAAAATATTCAGCAACAAATGACTGTAAAATGTAATATATGTACAGACAGAGCAGAGAATCTAGACCAAATGGCAAAAGGCAGAATACGGTTTTTAGAAATTGTGTGACTGTGCTCTGGAAGGTTTTCTCATATTAATTACAGTAAGAACAATAAAGAAGTGGAATTCACTACCCATGGAGGATGTCTTATCAGATTCTGTAGATATAAAAAATGGCCTAGATGTTCTTTTGGAAAAAGAGCATTCAAGGATATAAATTTATATATGTATGTGAACAGGTTCTTGAACCAAGGAGACATTTGATTGATTTTTACAGAGTGAATAAGAACTGGTTTGCCCTTTTTGTGGCACAATAGACCATCACTTCAAACTGTTTGTTTTTTTGCTTTCTTTTGGAACAACAGCATAAAAAAATCTATGTTTTAAAGGTTGAACTTGATGGACTTTTCAGTTTAAATTATTATGTAACTATGCAGTAGTGTATTAAGAGGAACAATGGGGCATGGACAGTCTGCCTCTCGGTGAGAGGATAGAGGGGGTTGCACAGAGCACTCTCATCCCAACTCTCACTCTTTGTCGCATAGCTGTACCGCACCAGGTAGAAGCACCACTACTGAAAAATGTATGTTCAGAGTGTAACCCCCAAGGTCCCGTAATAATTTTTCTGTGTAATTGTCTGTGTGTGTGTGTGTGTATGTGACTGTGTGTGACTGTAACTCTATGTGTGTGAGAGATTATGTGCTTGTGACTGTGTGTGGGACTGTGTGCATGTGGCTGTTTGTGACTGAGTATGTTTATGACTGTGTGTGTGAGATTATGTGCCTGTGTTTGGCTGAATGCACTTGACTATATGTTACACTGTATGTGTGAGACTGTGTCATGTGTGACGGTGTGCATCTGTGTAACTGTATGTATGTGATTGTGTGCCCACGTGTCTTTGTGTGATTATATGCCTGTGACTATGTGCATGTGATTGAATGTGACTATGGCTGACTGTATGTGATATAATGTATATGTGTGAATATTTGCATGTATGTAACTGTGTGTCTAGATATTTGTATGTGTAAGTATGTGTATTTGTACTCGAGTGCATGTATGATTGCATGTCTATATATGCATGTAACTTTGTATGTATATGCATGAACAAAAAGGGTAAGAGAATTAAGAAACAGACATGTGGTAAGATGGGGTTAAGAGATATACAAGAAGTAACATGGGTTAAGAGACACACAAGCGGGTGAAAAGGGTTAAGAGACACACATGGTTGAAAGAGGGGGATTAAGAGAAAAACACAAAAGAACAAGTCTGTGTGGAGCAATACAGAGAAGTTTATAACTCAGGGGTTTCAAAGCACCCCCCTGGAACTATGTCATTAGCCTGTATGGAGAAAAACAAAACAAAATGAACAAAAAAACAGGAGGAATATTACAGCAATTCTTTACGAAAATATAAATATATTAAAAAACTCCTTTGTTTTAGGTCTTATACTCAACTAGTACATACACTTGGGGATCACTTTATTAGTAAAACTTGTATACTTGCATGCTTATAGAATTAGCTAATCAGGAAATTGCAATTCAGTGCATAAATGCATTAAGACCTAGATAAGAGGTTCTGTTATTGTGCAAATTGGGTAGGAAAATGTAATTGAAATTACTTTGACCGTAGAATGATGGTTGGTGACTAGTGATGTCCCGAACTGTTCGCCGTGAACGGTTCGCCACAGACTCCAGTCATCAGACACATTCCAGCCAATCAGCAGCAGACCCTCCCTCCCAGACCCTCCCACCTCCTGGACAGCTCACTAAGAATGCAGCTTCAAAATGGATGCTGTCCAGGAGGTGGGAGGGTCTGGGAGGGAGGGTCTGCTGCTGATTGGCTGGAATGTGTCTGCTGACTGGAGTTCGCGGCGAACCGTTCGTGGCGAACCGTGGCGAACCATTCACGAACCGTTCGGCGAACAGTTCGGGACATCACTATTAGTGACAGATGTGCTGGTGTGAGTACCTCTGAAACTACTGATCTCCTTGGATTTACATATATGGACGTGTCTAAATTTTACAGAGAATGGTGCAGACAGCAAAACAAAATAATATGTGATTGAGACCTTTGCTGTAAATATAATACCCAATAATGAGAAAGGTCAATAGAGAATGGCCAGACTAGTTCAAGATGACAGGAAAGTGATAACAACTAAAAAACTAAGCGTTATAATATTCACTTCACTTAATGAAACACATACTAAACCTTGCAGTGGCTGGCCTAAAGCTATAGTAGACTGCATTCTGTTAGCTCAGAACAGGAAAAGGAGGCTAACGTAGTGCAGGCACACCCAAACAAGAAAGCAAACGAATAGGAAAAACATTACTTGGTCCCAGGAATCTTGACTGCTGACCCATATTCCATCCCCACCGTTGCCCCCAAATAATACACTGGACACCTTTTAGTGGATAAGGGCAACGGCCACAGCTTTATTAAACAGTAAAATTAATTGTTAATTCCTGCCAACTGTTGGGTGAGGACCCAACAGGCAGTTCACCTCCTTTGTTGTCCATGAGCCCAGCACAGCCGTCGCTAGCCATCAGCCTTGCGCCGACTGTCGTCTCCCCAATGTGACCTTGCGTCATAGTCCTTTCCTTTTCGATTCCGCTGTCCAGGGAAAACCGCCAGCTGTGACAATAAGAAAAACAACACGAAAACCACCAACACCACAAACAAACAAAACCAGGGAGGGAGGGTGGGAAATTCAACCAGGGTAATGACAATCTCCTTCTGACTGGTAAGTCTCCTCCCCTGCTACCCCTTTATAAATCCTTCCATCTTTGCAACATTGTTGCTACCATTGTACCATCCCACTATCCTGGGCAGCAGTCATGCTCCCCCTTCCCTATCCCCACCGTTGCCCCCAAATAATACACTGGACACCTTTTAGTGGATAAGGGCAACGGCCACAGCTTTATTAAACAGTAAAATTAATTGTTAATTCCTGCCAGCTGTTGGGTGAGGACCCAACAGGCAGTTCACCTCCTTTGTTGTCCATGAGCCCAGCACAGCCGTCGCTAGCCATCAGCCTTGCGCCGATTGTCGTCTCCCCAATGTGACCTTGCGTCATAGTCCTTTCCTTTTCGATTCCGCTGTCCAGGGAAAACCGCCACCGCGAAGCCGACCTGCCGCAGCCTGACCTGCGCCGGCTTCGCGCCCCCCCGCAGACAGCGCCATCTCAATGCCCGACTGCAGCCCCACATTAAAAATGTCCAGCCCAATGGGATTCAAATGAACCCCATCCGGACGCATCACATCAGAATTATTACCCTCCAACTCAAAGTGCCTTACCACTATTCCGCCCAAACTACGCACAAAGCGCGAAATAGCAACATTAATCTTGCGCCTACAACGTTCAAACGCCTTCCCATAACCACCCACTTGCCACACTGGACGGGGCACTATCTCTGACCAAATCAACGTCAAGTCACGAAAAAGCGAAAAACAGTGCGCTAGATCATGACGCATGTCTCGAATGAGATCCACCGACCGCCGTCGGCCAACATCATTCCCGCCTGCGTGTAATATCAGCGTCACGGAGCCCGTGACGCAGCGACTCAGCTGCTCGCACTTGCCGTACACTTGATCCCAACGTAACCCCCTCAATCCCCGCCAACGTACCCTAACGTCCTGAAACGGGAACCCCAAATTCCGGCCATGAGATCTTGCTTCCGCCCTCCTAGCTGCCCAGTAAATATAAGAATGCCCCAGAATCCAGACATAACGAGGAACTTGGCCTACAAAACAAGGAATAACGGTTAGACTTAACTGTTTACAGAGGCATACCATCACAGCAAATGAGGGCGCACGTAAAGCTGAAATCGCCCCGACTCCCAGCGCCCCAGGCGCATAAGCGCCTCCTTCGGAAAACCCAGTTCGCTTGCCTGTGTTGCCGCTCCAATTCTAAATGAATGCGTGGAGTATAACCTGGGGTCCCCCCCAATCTAACAATACAACTCCGCAAGAGGCTCGCAAATTGAAAACGGCTCAGGGAGGCCCCATTAGAATGGACCAGCAGCGAGCCTTCAGCGCCGCCCCTGGCACCCAAGTATGCCCGCAACAAGAACCCCGGACAAAATACACCCCCAGTGAGCCCTATACGGACTCTCGCTCCCGTACCCGCTTGATCCGTCTTGGACCGACGAATCAACAGCGTAACGCACTCTGGTGTCACTGATACGTCGGAAAGCCTAAGGGGGGACACTGAACTCACCCTGGGGGCAACCAGCTCACCGATACGCAGCGCCCCAAAGAAGCACAAGGAGAATGCCACCCGAAACAAAAGTACCTCATACGCAGAGCTACACACATCTGGAAGAACTTCTAACAGCTGGAACAGCATGTCCCCCGAGATCGGTCGCCGTGCATCAGGAACGCGGCGCTTTTTCCACCCTTTCAAAATACGGGAAACGCAGAACGCCTTGGTGACATCCGACCATCCTAAAAAACGAAATAAAAAAGAGAGAGCAGCCAGCGATTGCTCAGCTGCTGCAGACGACCTACCTCCGGCACACAAAGACTCCAGGAACGACAGCGTAAGGGTCAATCTGCCGGAGTCCGACGCCACATCCCCGTTCCTACCCATGGCCCACCAGCGATCCCATACCGTGGAGTATGCCTTCCACGATGACTCCGATAAGGACCCTCGGATCAATCGCCTCAGATGTCCAAAACCAGGTCCCACAAGTAAGGCGGACACGGGGTTCCCGTTGGCGCCGCCTCCCGAAAACGGTCCCACTGAAACCGAGAAAGAGAGTCAGCAATGACATTGTCCACCCCAGGAACATGCCTGGCTACCAACCACAAATTACATTGAAGACAGAGTAGCACTAGCCGCCTGAGCAATGCCAAAACCGGAGGGGACCCAGACGTGGAACGATTGATCACCTGGACCACACTCATGTTGTCCGTGTGAACAATCACCTTCCTGTGCGCCAAGCCCGAACCCCATAATTCTACAGCAACCACAATGGGAAACAATTCAAGAAACGCCAGGTTACCCATCAGCTCCGAACCTCGCCAGGTGGACGGCCACTCCGCCGCACACCACTGTCCCCGAAAATAGGCTCCAAACCCTATGGACCCCGATGCGTCAGTAAACAGGTCCAATTCACCGTTCGACACCTGCGAGCGCATCCAACAAGAATGACCATTGTACGTACCTAAAAAGGCGCTCCACACTTGTAAGTCTGACCGCAGTCGCCTTGTAATCCGGATAAAGTGAAATGGCTGTTTAACCCCCACCGTAGCCAGGGACAAGCGACGACAGAACGCTCGGCCCATAGACAAAACACGGCAAGCAAAGTTCAGATGACCCAAAAGCGATTGCATTAGCCGCAGCTGAACCTTGTTGGAGCCCCTGACTCGGTCAATAAGGCATAGTAACTGACCCAGCTTTTCCTCTGGTAATCGAAAGACCATCTCTCAAGAGTCAATCTCGATCCCCAAGTAAGACAACTTACCCACCGGTCCGAACGTCTTGTCTATCACCACCGGGACTCCAAAGTCTGAGGTAATCTGCCGAAATGCCGACAACAAAACCGCACAATCGTTGCAATCACCAGACCCGACAAACAAAAAATCATCCAGGTAGTGGGTCAACGAGGACAAACCCGACACCTGAGACACGACCCATTCCAAGAATGTCGCAAACATCTCGAAATAGGAGCATGATATGGCACACCCCATGGGCAAACACATATCATAATAAAACAAACCATTAAATTGACAACCCAGAAGATGGAAACAGTCCGGGTGAACCGGAAGCAAACGAAAAGCCGATTCGATGTCCGATTTAGCAAGCAATGCCCCCGACCCTGCGCCTCTCACTAACTCCAGGGCCCTGTCAAAGGAAGCATAATGCACCCTGGACACTTCTTTATCAATATCATCATTCACCGACCCGCCTGCTGGGTAGGACAGGTGGTGAATGAGACGGAAGACCCCAGGCTCTTTCTTAGGGACCAAGCCCAGGGGGGACACTCGCAGGTTAGGAAATGGGGGCTCAGAAAACGGTCCCGCCATGCGGCCCAAGGACACTTCCTTGCACAATTTTGTTTCAAGAATAACCTCCCTACCCACAACCGAACGTAAATTGACCGCAAACGACTGCGCCTCAGAAAAAAAAAACAGAATCCAAAACCCAAATAAAAACCCGTCCAATAAAACACCGGCTTCATGCCGTTTAGGATACCGGTCTAGCCACGGGCGCATCCTTTCGACGCTCACCGGCGTCCTCCTGTCTAGGAACGTCGTCCTTGGGGCGCACCCCCGCCTTTCCTTTCTTGAAACAGCGTACGGCGGGATGTGCTCCGCCACAGTGCGAACACTCATGCCGGAACCTGCATGAGTTGTACCACTTACAGTGGGACTCATTAAAGAGCCAACAGACTCCCCTGCGCTGCCCTGCCGGCGCACTAGCCAGCGCGCCGGCTGTCCCTGGAAAGGGGGAGGGCCGGCAAGGCGTCATCAACAGCAGCCATAAGCTGCCATCCTGTACACCAAAATCCATGCCCTCGCCAACCGCCATCTTCTGCCGAAACTGCTGGTCGTATCGGAACCAGCATTGCCCACCATAAACCTTGTACGCCCCCCAAATGAGATCCAAATAACAGAACAAGGAGGGAGCCTTATCCGGGAAAGTACCCGTTAAGATGCTTGCAAAAATTGAAAAACCCTGCAACCAATTTCCAAAAGTGCGAGGAAGCTGCTTACCTTTTTCCCCGTCACCCATCTCCCCTCGCCGCGGTCTATCCACCGACTCCCTGTCCGGCGGAACCAGCGCCAGGAAGTCGACGTACTCACCTCGGACTATTTTGTCTCTGACGTCTGCTGCGACATGCAAGCCCAATGGGGACAACTCACAGCCCGGCAACCGCGGACGCAAAATGCCCGTAACCCTGTCCCTGACAGGAATCTGCGCCGCAGACCGCATATCCATCCGCGTAGAAGGGGGGACATCGCTAGGTAACCGCTCCAAAACAGACCTCAATAAACTAACTAAATCCCCAGTGCTACCCAACCCCCCTCCACCTTTCCTAAGTAAATCAACTCTGCTTAAATCCCTCTTTTTACCTAATTCCCCTACCACCTGTGGACTCTGCCCCCTATCATCCCCAGCCAGCGCATCCCAAGCGCTAGCGCAGTACTCACGTGCTGATGCTGCAAGAGGCAGACCGGACCCACTGGGGAACACTGCATCTTCATCTCCATCCTCAGATCCGGAATGAGAGCTGCTGCCATCCGCTTCCCGCTGCTGGGACCCGCAGGCGCCGGATGCGCACGTTTGCGGTCCTTTCTGCACTGTGCCACGGTGCTCCTGCACCGCAGAGGAACTTCCGGCTCCAGCCCGGGTCGGCCGCGCGCATGCGCGCCGCGGCGTCATGACATCCGACGTTGCACGCACGCCGTCTTGCGTGCGTGATGACGTCCCACTCACCCGCGCCGGAAGAGAAGCGCGCGGGCTGCGCGACCTTCCGGCCGGGTTCCCGCCATCCTGATCGCCGCCATCTTGGGGCCCGGACTCCACAACCACCTGTCCGGCCCTTCTCCGCCTCCGACTGGCCAATCTTTGCGCTGGGAAGCGCCCGGCCTCACCGCTGCCTCCCTCACAGCGTGGAACACTCCGACCTCCTGTCCTCCTCACTGGACTCGGGGATAAACGCGACGGAGGCCTTGACCTCCTGGCCCTCCGCCCGCTGAGCGATGAATCATCACCCTCACGCCGATCTGGTCGTCCTCCTGCAGCCTGCTGAACTTGAGACAGCACCTGGTCCAAAGATCCATGGGACTCCTGGTAAGCAGCCAACAGTTTCACCAATTCTTCCAGAGATGGGGTGGCCATATTGAAGCCTAGTCCTCTATCAGAGAATTAACAGGAGATTGCCGTTTATTTTTTTTGCAGGCCCAGGTAATCACAGAAAAGAAATGTCAGAAGATATACAGACATTGAAAGAAATTCAACCAGGGTAATGACAATCTCCTTCTGACTGGTAAGTCTCCTCCCCTGCTACCCCTTTATAAATCCTTCCATCTTTGCAACATTGTTGCTACCATTGTACCATCCCACTATCCTGGGCAGCAGTCATGCTCCCCCTTCCCTATTCTGTCCAGGGGGACACTTTATATCTGCAGCTGGTCAAGGTCACAATTTGGCATAAACAATATGAAGTCACCCTGCTTTATGTCAATGTTTCAAGCGGATAGTAGTTCAAGCTGGTAACGGTGGTGTAATAGTGCGGGGATAATTTTTTGGCACACATTGGGCTTTCTGCCTGTTCCACAGATCATTGCAAATGTAAGCCTCATGATCTCTGCATGGTAGGTCCCTTATTGCAGTAAGAAAGTGTATACTACCAAGAAAGCTTGTTTTAGACATTTTGATTTTAGCTATTGAGCAAGACAGACCAGCAGATGGTGTTCGACTAATTTTACCCTTGCTGTGCCTGTGTGGGTGTGTCTTTGATCCAAGTGTGAGAGACAGTTAGGTTTAGGTTACTGCTGTACCTACATTGCGACTGCCAGTGGCACTCACACCAACTTTGATAGCCTTTTTGTTTTTATCCTAGCATTGACTCAATATTTTCGTATGCGGTTTTCAAGACAATGCATGTTTTCAAGCAAAGGACGTCCAGCGTCGTTTCATGGAGTTAAATTCTGTGAAACTGCAGGAGGCACCTTTAGTGCCTCTCTGGTAGACAGCCTTGTAGGGTTAAGGGTACAGGGTCCCTGCACTTCCGTGTGATGAAGTGGTCTGGGTGACAATAGTGTCTCTTTAATTAATCTTAGTGACTGGTGGTAAGGTTTCTGCTTTGCCTAGCTAATACAAAAACTCTGAATCCATGATTTCGCTTTTTTTTAATTGTTCATTCTGGAGCGTCTTTGGGGCAGGAATATGAAAACCGTGGTCACTTTTTTCTGGTTTTAAAATATTTGCTTTAGCAGGATTTGTAAATTTTCTGAGTACTCTTGTGTATATCACGCTTCTAAAGTTGAATAAAAAAAAAAAAAATTCAGTCTGGAGTTCTGGTTGTAGGCTTCTCATTGCACATTCAGTATTCTCTATAACTGGTGCTGACATAGATTGCCAATCTTCTATTTTCACATCAATTCTCTGAAAGATATCTGTGATTCTGTAAAGAGATATCTAATGTTAAAGGCCAAAGATCCTCGGCTGCTTCCTCTCATTCTCCCAAGTAAAATGTTTTTTTTACCGGGGATATATTGCTATATTCTGTAAAAATATAGAGATCTAGATTCGATTTCCAATATTATTATGTGAACAGAAAATACACAGTCCTACAAACACATCCATTTCCAATGTGAATCTATTTTTTTCTCAGAATAGTCCTGTTGTTGTAACAGGTCACATTTTGTAATTTAAGGGTCACCTGCACATCCCCTTTCCCCCCTATTTACAAATTGCTTAGCATGACACCTGCCCTGACCTTTTTCTTCCTTGGCGCCCTGGATGTCAAGAGGAAGAAACCAATGAAGCATCAAATGCTGTTATAATAGATTCAATGTGAATCCCCGAGAGGTTGAAATAAGTGTTTGTACACGGCTCACAAAATGCTTGTCCCCTCTGGGGAGATCACACTGCGGTTCCCTAGCAATGCCTGCCATCATCAAACTATGAATATATTTAAGAAGCTTATCACAATGATAACATGTATCCTGTCTAGCACTCAAAGCCCCATGCTAAGGCATTCATCGATTATTTGAAACTGAAAAGATCAATAGACGTGTTAATAATTTTGCTTTTGCATATTCTGAAAAATAAAAGATCAAACAATTCAGAATCTCTACATTCATTTTTTTTATGAATGCAGGAAGGGGACATGTGGTAAGAACCAAAGCCTATTTAACAAATCAAACAAATAAAACGGTTAATAAGACCCAGTGTACTATAAAACCTACACTATTTTCACAAATCTAATAATTAAAAATAACTAATTAAGCACTCATTAAAGTGTTCCTGCAATCAAAAAAAGAGTGATTTAATTTAATAAATCTATCTTTATAAAAAATAAAGCAATAACTCACCTCTGTTTCAGCGCCGGGGCCAAGTTCTCCTGGTAGTCCAATCTTCCTCAGCTCACTGCCCATCACTGCAGGGAAAGGGGAGTAGGGGAGAACAGCTAAGGGGAACACATGAGCAGTACAGAGGTTGGGGCCATGCTGCCATTGGACGTCTTTCACCAGCATGCTGTGCATGCTGAAAGCACACATCCAGTATGCACAAAATTGACATTAGTCAGCCCAAAGCTCTTGTCACCCCATGAAGCTGTCAAAGGTGGAGTGACACTTTCAGCACCAAAGGGGTGTAAGTGACCACAGAAATCTCACAATTGCCTGCTGTTACTACAGAAAGGGATTCTTGGTAGCCATATGCAAATGAGGTCTACAAAGAACCCCCCTTTTGCCTCATTTTTTCTACTTTATACATGGAATCCTTGAGTATATGTCTGCTGTATACAACAGCTTTGAAACACAACTCAGGAAGAAGAGCAAAGCCAGATAACCAGTCATGGACAGCTTTTTTGTTATTAATGCAATTCATTAGCATGATATATACACATGTACATATACACATATATACATACACACTCTGATACACGCATGTACACACACAAACACACTGATGTACAGAGACACACACATACATTTACAGATATAGTCACACAATCACAGTGTGTGTCTGGCAGTGTGTATTGGTACCTGTGTGTGCATGTTTGGTATTGTCCTTACAAGGACTTTCCCTGTTGAATCCTCCACACTGGAACAGTGATCAGTGATTAGCCTTTTCCCTTCCCAGTAACCAGACACATAGTTCTGGGAGTACAAGCTGGAATGTTTTAATCTGGCCAGATGGACTGCTTTTATACAATTTCAGACACAGTTAAGCACGCCCCTGACACACAAACAGGATAATCCCTCTCCTGGACCTGAGAGGGGACTAGTTACAAGTTACAAACTCCTCCTCTGTGCCTGAGAGATAAATTGAGTCAAGAACTGAACTAACTCAATTATCTCCAGGTACAGAAAAACATACAATATTAAAAACTCCCCAAAATACCTTTAAAACACATAAACCCCCCACAAAAGTTACATTCCCTAATAGCCCCAATCTGGGTGACCAACATATCCAAAAAGCACCCATATCACTTAAGGGGTTTGGAATTTCCATGGAAGTCATAATTTTGACCGACCGTGCACATGGTCCTATGCCCAAAACAGTTCCATGAAATCAGTGCGAACGGTCAGTCAAGTTCGGTAGTTTAAAAACGAACAAACTACCAAACGTAATCCATAGTTCTACCCTGGGGCTTGTTCACCTTGTTTGTGGGAATGTTTCCACTGAACAGTGCACTTCTAAGTCGTATAGAACCTAATGCAGGCGATGATGGAAGTCCAGCTGTGTTCAGAGCTTTCTGTGTCCGATTTTAGTTCCATGAACTTGACGACCAAACACCGCTGCCTGTTTTCATGTGAACAAGATGGCCACCACCTCCTGGTTGTTCATAAGAATTGCTACCATCCAGACGAACAATTAGAACACTGCGGTGGAACTAGTAACAAGGTATCAATTAGGCTTAACAAGCTGGTCTGGTTCGTGCGGTTGTTCGGTTCCTCACCAACATAATCATAAATCCCATGAACAGAGTAGTTTGCAAGGTATTTTGTATGGCCCATAATCCTGGGGCAGGAGGCTGGCTAGCAGGCTTCTCCAGGATCTCATGGCAAACGACCAGACCACAGGGCGTTTGTCACAATGGGGGTTATGGGTGCAGACCCTAGCAATCGTGTTTACACGATTACCGTCATGAAGTGGTTAACTGTTAACTCTTTGCAGAGATTAAAATTGTGACACTCTATAGGCTATAAAAGAAATTGCTTTTCTTAAAGTTCTATGTGCTTTTTGGTAAAAAGCAACTGTATTATTAAGGAACTACTGCAGGTTAGAATGAAGGGACAAAAGGATGGACTTAGAGAACTGTAATTACACAGACCTAGGTACAAGTAAGATGGAAGTATTTTAGAATCGTGGTGGATCTGTAAAGATATGTTTAAGAATTAAAATTATACAAAACTGATGTATATTGAAATGTGACAAAATAATTAAAAAAAAAAGTACAAAAAAAACCAAAAAACCCCAGTAGATTATTCAGGCCATAAAATGCAATATATTGTGTTTTTGGTTAGAGTGTACCTTTAAAAGATTTATTAACAGTAAAAATATATATATATAATGGTAAATAGATCAGATAAACGACTATATTCAAGCCAAAATAAACCAAGCTGGGAGTTTAAGTAAGTTGGAGATCTGCATATCTATTTTTCAATATGCAGTTAAAAAATTAGAAAAATAGAATTTAATTATAAACCAAATAGATTGAGAATTAAAAATTTCATGTCAAAATAACAGAAATGGAAAAATTCTCCAACCCATCTATGTTTCCAGCTCAGAATCTGTATTTATAATTAATTTCCAATTCTCCACAATTCCTATTTTAGTGAATAAAACCCACAGGGAAGACTTTCAACAATTTATCAGCACTGAATGCACCTGAAATATTTAAAATCTTTGTTTTTATATAAACTCACTAAAAGGTTTGAGGATTAAATTTAAACTGCTTTATTAACAGTCTCAAACAATCCCTGAAATTACAGTGCCATTATTGTACTGGATGTGAGCTTCACACAACTGACACCACACACTGTTCTTTGATATCTTACTAGTTGTGGTTCTTGGAAACATATTAAATGCCATTTAAAGGAAAGTATACGCAAATTATACCAAACATTTTAAGCTAAGCATCATAGTTTTTATAACCTTTGTAGTGTATGTTGCTGCCTGTCCTTTGTTGCTTATTTTATAGCTAAAAGTTACAAGCAGAGCAAAGTTTATGGAAGCAGTCATTTTGCTTTTATAATAAATATAATGAAGATTAATATATAATTACAGGTATCATTGAAATACCATTTCTCTAAATAGACAGAACTCCATACCAAGTATTTCTTTATGTGAAAACGACGTGTTCTCTAAATACTGGTGCTAAAAAAACGTAATAGAGAAATAGTTTGATGACCTATTATTCCATGTGTATAAGGAGTAGTGATGTCCCGAACTGTTCGCTGAACGGTTCGCGAACGGTTCGCCACAAACTCCAGTCAGCAGACACAAGCCAGCCAATCAGCAGCAGACCCTCCCTCCCAGGCCCTCCCACCTCCTGGACCGCATCCATTTTGAAGCTGCATTCTTAGTGAGCTGTCCAGGAGGTGGGAGGGTCTGGGAGGGAAGGTCTGCTGCTGATTGGCTGGAATGTGTCTGCTGACTGGAGTCTGCGGCGAACCGTTCGGCGAACAGTTTGGGACATCACTAATGAGGAGTAATAAAAAAATATATAAATTTATTAAACATAAATAAAACGTGAAATAATACATCAAGTTGTTCAAGTTAGCATGTTCCCCAAATAGTAACTATTATTAAATGTTCACATCTCATTTTTTAAAAGTTTATCACATTTAGTGAAACTTAATGATCTAACTTAATGATAAATATATATAAAGTATGTGACCTTGGCACTCACCCCTTTAATAATGCTTGATAAAAATCTTGCCTTGGTGCAACCTTTGCGTACCAATATATTCAGGAGAGAGTAGGTGCACTCACAGGTCTTTTTACAAAGTGTCACTTTTATTGTAGTTACATATACATTGTCCCGATCAACGTTTCAACCCATAAAAGGGGTCTTTTTCAAGATCTTGATATCTGACCCCTTTCTTGGTCGAAACGTTGATCGGGACAATGTATATGTAACTACAATAAAAGTTGCACTTTGAAAAAAGACCTATGAGTGCACCTACTCTCTCCTGAATATATATATATATATATATATATATATATATATATGAAACCAGGTGGCTGCACTCACCTGAACATGCATAAATGGGGTGCTGCTGGGGGCCAATTTAAAAAATACGCAAGATCCAGCGCACTCACTTATCCACTAAACAACAACTTCAATGTTGACAGATTTGTATTTTTTTTAAAACCCCACCTAATCTAGGCAAAAATAATGGATAAGTGAGTGTGCTGATTCTTGTGTAATATATATATATATATATATATATATGTGTGTGTGTGTGTGTGTGTATATATATATATATAAAAATCTGTAATCAATTTTTGTATATATATATATATATATATATATATAAATATATATGATATATATTGATTTTATTATAATTTTTTTTAGAAAATATAATTTTTTCTTTTTATTGTTTTTATCTTGCTGAGCAGCCGTCTTAGGTCAGATTTTATTGTTATTTGACCAACTGCTGCCCAATTTCTAACTTGCTGCCAGTTCACACAGAGCATTTGCAGTGACTGGCAAGTTAAGTTGAACAGCAGTTTGCCAGATAACAGTAGAATCCGAACCAACATGGCTGTTCAGCCGATTAAACTGTGAAATATTCTCAAATATAATCAATATACATCATTTAAAAAAAAATCATTACATTTCATTAAATGTAATAGATTTTTAAAACATGAGAAATGCTAATTTTATGGCAGTTGCCCTTTAAACACTGCATAGGCACTGCGCAATGATTGAGAAAATGTCAAATATGGGTCTATGTACTAAACGCATAAATTTTGTCCAAGCAAGTCTTGTGAGAGACGTGGCTTGCCTGTCATAGCAGTTTGACTGCAGAATATAATAATAATATATAGAATTGCACAATAGAAAAGACAATGCAACTGTTGGCATAATAAATCTCTTATTATTATTATTTTTTTTTTTTACTTTGATACTTCAAATAGAATTAATATGATCAGTTTTCTTGACATTACTGTCTAAAAATCTTATAAAAAGGAATAATTGTAATAGTAATAGATATATCAGCACACTATTTATTATTATTTAAAGATGGACACTATCGCTCATTCCGTAATACCTTGATAAGGCTGGTGCATACTGTAGTATATCAAAAAATTTCTTTAACTTTTCTGACATAATCGCTGATGTCTGCATCTTACTCGGTGCCATCTATATACCAGCTAATAACTCACCTATGCAATATTAAACAGCAGCTCCAGTAAGCTTTCTTTGGGGAATACAATCTGAAACATTGCCTGTGAGTAGAACTGAGCGAACCCAGGTTCGTACCGAACATTGCGGTTTTTGGACCCCGGACCTGAACACTGACATTTCAGTGTATGTTTGGGTTGGAGTTAGGTGTTCGGCGATTTAATGGCACGTTTTGAAAGGCTGTAGGGCAGCCAATCAACAAGCGTTTGACTCGTGTGCCCTCAGAAGCCATCACAGCCATGCCATTAGTAGGCATGGCTGTGATGGCTTCTAAGGCCATACGAGTCAAACGCCCGTGGCCAGTGCAATATGTGACCCAGCCTCTATATATAAGCTGGAGTCACTTAGCACCGCACGTCACATGAGCTGTTATTAGTGTAGGGAGAGGATGCTGCAGCTGTGAGGGACAGATTAGGAAAGAATTCTGGTGTTGAATCTGCAAACTACAGCGATTATTTTTGAGGCTGCTATACTACATTTTTGTACCCTGCCCTGAGCCCAGTGGCACAGAGAGAGCAGTGCACTTGCAACTGCATGTGTGCCAGGCACATTATTTTAATCCTGTTCTGGTAGCTCAGTGGGCAACATCTAGACATTTTTAAATACTGCAATTTTTTGGGTGCTAAATAGTACATTTGCGTACTGCATTTCTTGCAGTCTAATAAAACCCTTAAATATTACTGTTACATTGTTGGTTTAAAAATTCTAATTTTTTGGGTGCTAAATAGTACATTTGCGGCCTGCGGTGCACTTCATATCTGAGAGTCAAATAGAACTGTCAAATACTGTGGTTACATCGCAGTTTGACCAAATCAATTTTTTTTGCTGCTAAAAAGTAAATTTGGGGCGTGCACTTCATATCTGAGAGTCAAATAGAACCATCAAATACTGTGGTTACAGCGCAGTTTTAAAAATGCAAATTTTTTGGGTGCTAAATAGTACATTTGGGGTGTGCACTTCATATCTGAGAGTCAAATAGAACCGTCAAATACTGCAGTTACATCGCAGTTTTAAAAATTCACATTTTTTTTGGTGCTAAATCGTACATTTGGGGTGTGCACTTCATATCTGGTGTATGTGTGCAACACTGGCTAGTTACTGCTTCTCAAGAAAGTCTATAGACAAATAAATGTTGCTTATGGTGCAGGTAGTATAGAAGGCAAGACTGAGACAAATCATTCGGGCTACGTTTGCCTGTTCACATGTTAATTTTCTTAGACCATTAAAATTCAATAATCAATGAAAAAACACACTAAGTGTAATACAAAAATATGTATTATAGACAAGTTAAAAACAAGACTACAAGTCATACTATAACAAAATTAAACAAGTTTTAAAATATGCATGGGCCAACCAGTGGCTGTAAAAACAAAGTTTTACTGGTTACATTCATGACTATACACTCTAGTGAACAGGACCTTCATGTAGTGTGTTCTTTTTATTTTAAATCATACAGCATCCTTTCATGTGCTTTTCAGATGTCATATTGTTAATTACCAATTTTTGTTTAGCCTGATTTTTTTTAAAAAAAGTAAAAAAATAAGTGTTAGTGTGATGGCTTCATATACAGAAGCATTAATATACATTTCTATATTGTGTAAAGACACAACTACAAAGTTAAAAACCAAACACCAAAACAACGTGCCAGACAATCTACCTGTGCATGGCTAGTGTGATTCAATAAGTCTACATCTTAAAAATGCAATAACCCAAAGAAGATGGGTGAGAATTTTTTTTGGAAAATGGAACTTTGATTTGAATTTACTACATCGGTCACTTGTAATATTGTTTCACACCTACAACACTTGTTACACAGATCTAAGTGATAGAAAACAGATTGATATTTTCTACACTAGAAACTACCAGATAACAAGCTGCTATATTTAAACCAGTTATCAACAGCTAAGAGGTACTTAAACAATATTGTAATTCTGGGGCAATATCCTCACTGAGAGGTCAGTTTATAGTGAAAACTGTTGCCTGGATACAATTCTAAAACAATTTCCATACGTCCTTTGCAGACTTTACAATTTAAAATTTTCAGTGATTTTAAACATGTGAATAAAAAAACATTTTAAAAAGTGTATAAATATTGCAAAAGAATAATGAGTTACTGAAGTATACCGCACAAGTTTTACATAGGTTGCCATTGTACTGTATATGAAATATTTGGAGATACAATTTAGATTACTTGCACTTTGAATCTTTAACACTCCACGCAGCATTACCACTCCAGCTTGACAACTTTCCATGGGAGGAAGTTACCAGCTAGCCCCCAGGAGCCTGAGGCGCCTGTTCAGGACCTGCCAGCACAGGAAGGTGCTACCAACACTCAGTGGAACCCAGGTAAGTTGTCAAATCGCAAGCTGACTACTTACAGTGTCCCCTAGTCTCTCAGAATCCCCTTGTCTCCCAGTGTCCCCATGTCTCACAGTGCCCCCAAGTGTCTCAGTGTCCCCTAGTATAAAATTAAAAACATGTAGGCACTCACTGTAATAGATTTAAGCAGGTTTATTGGACACTGCAAAGTTTTGACCTGTACCCAGGTCTTTATCAAGTCTACAGTGTCTCAGTGCCCCATGTCTCCCAGTGTCCCCTCATGACTCAAAGTCACCCAGTGTCCCCATGTCTCCCAGTGTCCTCAAGTGTCTCACTGTCCCCAGGTCTCCCAGTGTTCCCTAGTATCTCAATGTCCCAATGTCTCTCAATGTCCCCTAGTTTCCTAGTGACATGGGGGCACAGACACTAAGGGAATGGGAGACATGCCCCCTTTTTGTGTATGTTCGCCCATTTCGGCAGTTCTGGTTAAGTGATTTGTGTCAGTGGCCCACTCTTTTACCCCATCCATAGACTTCCTGCTTTACTGGTCACTGCTGTTAGGGGGTATGGGTTTACGTGAAAGATGAAAGTGTGAGATTAGCATAGGGTATGTGTTTTCTCATAACTGCATCCTATGAGTTTCCTTCCAGCACCATCTCCATCAGATACATGATGCTTAGGAGGTGGGACTGTTTTAGTGTTTTTGGTCAATAAGATTTTGTAATTAGGCCCATCATAATTGTCAGCACCAGGCCCACTGGGCTCTTAATCTGGCCCAGCATGTGGGGTCTAGGACCTCATCATCCTCCACATCATATTCCACCCACTCCTCATCCCTGCCCTCCTTGCTGGTCTGCACACTGCAGAAAGCCACAGCAGTTGGCACCTGTGTTTTTCCAGCATGTAAAGTCACTAAGAATAACTTACTGAGATGGCAAACACTATAATTGGTACACTCTGTAGATTAGTGATAAAGATTATGGTCCCAGTGTGTTTTTTTTTTTTAAATCAATGGGCCTATTCCATGGGCCTGGGCCTGGAGCTGCAGCTCCATCAGCCCCTATGTTAATCCGGCCCTGCCCACATGGAATGAAGGTCATGCGAGTGACGTGTGCAGTTTGGAGGAAGAGGCGGTGGTCGCACAGAGGCACCAGCACAGCAAAAGAGGGAGCAGGGTGCAAAAGCGAAGCGGCCGTACCCTAGCGCACATCGCCATGTATTAGCTCTAGAATTACCACAGTTATCCAAGTAACAGATGGAGCGATCAAAGGAACCATAACTGATTTAATGAGCCATTCGCAGTTTCACTATAGCGGCTGTGCGTGCTTTTGGCGTTCTCAAACTGCTGCTGCTCGCCTGTCTGCGCTGCAGCGTAACTTCGGCCTTCCCGCTCACCGCCTCCTATGCGACGTGCCCACTAGGTGGAACTCCGCCTTCCACATGCTGGAGAGACTGTGCGAGCAGCAGCAGGCGATAGTGGAGTTTCAGCTGCAGCATGCACGGGTCAGTCGCTCTGCGGAACAGCACCACTTCACCACCAATGAGTGGGCCACCATGCGAGACCTGTGTGCCATCCTGCGCTGTTTAGAGTACTCCACCAACATGGCCAGTGCCGATGACGCCGTTCTCAGCCTTACTATCCCGCTTCTATGTCTCCTTGAAAAATCACTGAAATTCCTGGCCTTTGAAATGCTGTCATTCCGTCTGGTGGAGACAGACAGTTTTGAAAACCTGATGGCATTATTGGACTGCAAGAAATGGACCGCAGGCTGCAAATGTTTCTTTTTTTATATGTCCCAATATTTTGGGGGCTACCCCAATTAACAAACAAAAAAAAAACAAATAAAAAACAGTGTTGGCTACCTCCTCCTCCTCCACCGCCACTTCCACCTACACCGCCACGGTCACCGCCTCCTCAACCCCGTACTCCACATCCACCTCCTCCTCCTAGTTCAAGATTATTATTTTTAATTTTCATGTATTTTATGTTATTTTAAGTTATTTCCCTATCCACATTTGTTTGCAGGGCACTTGTCCTACTCTTACCCTCATTTTACTTCCCTTTGTAGCCCTCTAGCCCTTTCCAGGAAGTTTTTTAGAGGCATTTTAGTGCCCAAAAGTTTGGGTCCCCACTGACTTCAATGGGGCTCGGGGTCAAGTTTGGGTCAAGTTCGAGCCCGAACTCGAACTTTGACGAAGTTCGGCCGAACTCAGCGAACCCGAACATCCAGGTGTCCGCTCAACTCTACCTGTGAGGTTTGGTCAAATTCCACTTTTTAGAAAGCACATCAAAACAATTGATTGTTAGAGAATTAAAGTATTGACACAATGAATCAATATCATGATATTTTAAGTGAATATACAATGTATCTCTGTGATATATGATGTATTCAAGACATTTGTGAAGAATTTAGCTAAACTTAAATTGACGCGACAGGTTCTAGAAACATAGAAACATAGAATGTGACGGCAGATAAGAACCATTCGGCCCATCTAGTCTGCCCAATTTTCTAAATACGTTCATTAGTCCCTAGCCTTATCTTATAGTTAGGATAGCCTTATGCCTATCCCACGCATGCTTAAACTCCTTTACTGTGTTAACCTCTACCACTTCAGCTGGAAGGCTATTCCATGCATCCACTACCCTCTCAGTAAAGTAATACTTCCTGATATTATTTTTAAACATTTGTCCCTCTAATTTAAGACTATGTCCTCTTGTTGTGGTAGTTTTTTTTCTTTTAAATATAGTCTCCTCCTTTACTGTGTTGATTCCCTTTATATATTTAAATGTTTCTATCATATCCCCCCTGTCTCGTCTTTCCTCCAAGCTATACATGTTAAGATCCTTTAACCTTTCCTGGTAAGTTTTATCCCGCAATCCATGAACCAGTTTAGTAGCCCTTCTCTGAACCCTCTCTAAGGTATCAATATCCTTCTGAAGATACGGTCTCCAGTACTGTGTACAATACTCCAAGTGAGGACTCACCAGTGTTCTGTACAATGGCATGAGCACTTCCCTCTTTCTGCTGCTAATACCTCTCCCTATACAATCAAGCATTCTGCTAGCATTTCCTGCTGCTCTATTACATTGTCTTTAAGTCATCATTCTCTTTGAATACAGGCAGTCCTGCCACGAGTAATGTTGACATATAATCATCTGCAAAGTTCTCCATGTTGCTGTAATGCCATGTTGAATGTAGCTAATGGAACAGCGTAGCCAGGGGAATGGGCCTTGACAGGGCAAGGAGGTAGGCATAGCAAGCAGTTTTAAATTAATTGCTAGTGTGTTAGTTGAGGGCTGGGCTTATTAGGAGTACATATCGGTCACTTATCCACTAAACAACAACTTCAATGTTGACAGATTTTTATTTTTTATAGTGAGTGCGCTGGTTCTTGTGTAATATATATATATATATATATATATCTGTAATCATTTTTTGTGTATATATATATATATATAAAAATATATATGATATATATTGATTTTATTTTAAATTTCTTTAGAAAATTTCATTTTTTCTTTTTATTGTTTTTATCTGGCTGAGCAGCCATCTTAGTTGGGTGTTTTTTCAGTTTTTCTTCACATCGGCGGGGAATGGCCAAGTTAAATCGGGGAGTAGATGAAGTAGAAAGTGGTTATGGTTAGGTTCAGTGTGGATTAGGCAGTGTTACACTCGGTTTGTATGTTCGAGCTCGTCTATGACTTCGATCCTGGGGGTGTAGAGGTGTCTCAGTACACCCCTACCGTTTAGTCCGGTGGAAATGGGGCCAAATGGGGCCATTTTATGTAAAGGTGAATGTTGGTTTAAATATAAAATATTTGTAGACAATGACCCTATTTTATTATAACTTATTTAATATTTAATAAAGCTGTGGACTAATATTTCCAACAGTAAAATCTGTGTCAGTGTTTTAATGGCTTTCAGGGTAAGGTTAGCGCATATGCAGGAAAAGCGACTGTGCGCATGTCATGAGTTTCTTGGTCTGCATCAGTTGGGTTATCCCTCAAGCAAATAACCTCATTGAGGTAAGGAAAGGCGCTTCTAGGCTCATTCACTCATTGGAACATATATAAATATAGGGGGAAATTGTGAACCAACAGTGATACCTCAATGTACTATAACTTGGATAAACTAACAAGTTGTACACTTGATATATAGACTAGACTATATTTATGACTAAAATTACATAGATAGATAGACAGATGGATATATTTTTTCGCTATGTTTCTCTTTGCTAAACAATGAGTTTATATTTAATAATTAGTAATTTTGACTCTGAATGTACAGGGTGTTTGTTGTCGTTCTCTAAAACAATAATAGTTATAAAATGAGAAAATATTAATGTTAAAATAATAAACACTTAAGTAGGCCAACATGCATAGAAATATCTAAAAATATACATGCATGAACATGTAATTTAAATAGATACAAAAATTTACTATGGGACAAATAATTGATTTCCTTTATTGATGTAGGAAACAAAATTGGGACTAGACAAAATTGTTGCATTACATATTTGTTGTATCCAGTTTTCAGTTTCAAATGATAACGCTGTAGTCGGTTGCCATAATTATTTTTTTTATAGGTGAGTAGCAGAGCACAGAACTCTGGGTAAGCGGCTTATGCCAACGGTCAGGTTTCATTTGCATAAGCAAGTTCACACAGGGCACGACGGAATGTCTGTAAGTGGATTTCATTACAAAAGTTCAGCTTAAAGGGACTACAAGTAATCCTCATGCAAACAATGTATATTGCTTCAAGTTCTTCTGTAATAAAAATATTTTAGTAACACAAGAATCCAAGAAGACAGGAAATGAAAAGGGAGGGGATGCACATCTTCCATTTTCTAGGCAAGGGTAAAACGATCTTATAAAAGGAGAAAACATGACATTCATATTATTCTAGCAAAGTAATCTTTTTGAAAAATAGAGCTTAGTCAGCCCATGTCTGATTCAGGGTGGTTAAATAAATATAGGATTTAACCACAATAATTTGACAATAAATTATTAGTCACCAAGTTAGGTTTACATTTCCTTCAGGAGCATATTGCAGTTGGTAACCGGGCATGCTTGTTTTATGTGATCTTTATATGATGTGCTCTATTTATAAATAGGTACTCATGGAGAAGATGGCATAACAAGGGTGTAAGAACATTTGACAAGAATTAGGATAAAAAAATAAATACATATTATTTTGTTAAAGGGACACTATAGTAACCAAAAATTTTTTAACACAATGGTGTGTAGATCATGCCCCTGCAGTCTCAGTGCTCAATTCTCTGCCTTTTATTAGTTAAATCACTTTTTTTATACAGCACACCTCCCGGCATGTGACTTACACAGCCTTGCTAAACACTTCCTGTAAACAGATATCTAATGTTTAAACTTCCTTTATTGCACATTCTGTTTAATTTAGGACTTCTATTAAAAGCCTTCAAGATCCTGCAGGAGCCTTCTGTGTGTGATTAAAGTTCAATTTACAGAGCAGAAGATAAACATTTCTAAAGCAAGTTAACATCCAATTGCAAATGAAACCATTTTCTTTTTTATACAGGCTGAGTAAATTGAACATTGAGACTGCAGGGGCATGATCTATACACCAAAATTGCTTAATTAAGCTATAGTTATTTTAGTGCCTATAGTGTACCCTTTAATGCTATTACACGCTGGTCAACTAGTCACAAAATTTTATTCGGAAGCACAATCTGCTGATTTGCTTCATGGCAAGCCAGAACGTACCAAATTAGAATCAAAATGTTGGAATTCCATTTAGAAAATAGAGGTTCAGACAGTTCAGACAAGCAACAGGTAATGAATTGCATCTATTGACTCTGAGCTTGTACATTGGGATGCAGTTTGCATATTGCAGGTAAAAAAAAATGCTTTTCATGCCTCTTACACTTTCCTCAATAAATAACTTTGATTCACAAAAAAATTTACAAACAAAAAAATATTTAGCTTTAACACAAATATTAAAGTATCATTGAATAAGATACATACTATCATAGAGTCATGAGGTTGAAAGGACACTATAGTCACCCAGACCACTTTATCTCATTTAAATGGTTTCGGTACCATGTCCCTGCAGTTTTACCTGTGCAACTGAAAACAAGTTTACATTGCAGGTTTAAAATGCCTCTAGTGGGTATCCACTGTAATAGCTGAGTAAATCTCGGCTATTTCATAGAGATCATTTAATTGATTCAGTGCAGTATTTTGCCGAGTGCCTCCCAATACTTTCATATGGGAATGTATTGGATTGGCTGTGTTTATCAAGACTGCTGATCTCAGCCAAGGAGGTGGAGCTCTGGCATGGTAAGTAAAGATAAACTCACTTTTTAAATCCTCAAAGCAGGGCAGGGGGGAGGACAGCCACGTATAGGTAACACTAAGTTTTTCTTTAAGGGCAATGCAAGAAGCAAATAGCATTATACTTGCCCGTAAAAAGGAGACAGCTAATGATCAGTGTGAAGATATAAAATGTCGTAAAATGAATAGTGTCTGGTGATTTTGCATTGAGAATTTTGTCCAACACCTAAATAATGTAATAAAGAAAATACTATTATGTTTTTAAAGATATACTATAGGCATTAAAATAACTTTAGCTCAATGAAGCAGTTTTGGTGTATAGATCATGCCCTTGCAGTCTCACTACTCAATTATATGCAATTTAGGAATTAAATTACTTTTGTTTCTGTTAATGCAGCCCTAGCCACACCTCCCCTAACTGTGGCTCACACAATCTGCATGTAAAAAAAAACGTTTAATTTTTAATGAGATGTTAACTTGTTTTAAAAGTTTTTATCTGATTTTACCTACTTGCTTTAGAAATTTTTGAACTTTAATCACACGCAGCAGGCTCCTCTTGGGTCTCTAAGACTATTAACAGCATGTTTAAGAAGTTCTGAATGAAATAGAATGTGCAATAAAGCTAGTTTAAACATTAGATGTCTCTTTACAGGAAGTGTTTTAGAAAGGGAGGTGTGCCTAGGGAAGGGGCGTACCTGGAGCATTTGGCACCTGGGGCGGGTCTTATATTTAGCACACCCCCACCCCCCATTTTAAAATGTAAAAAACATGTGGAGACTCCTGCAAGCGGCATGAAAAGGC
This sequence comes from Pelobates cultripes, assembly GCA_933207985.1. NCBI lineage: Eukaryota > Metazoa > Chordata > Amphibia > Anura > Pelobatidae > Pelobates > Pelobates cultripes. The sequence continues at coordinate 117,914,756 of OW240917.1, read as the reverse complement.
ACCCTGGGCACCTCCATAGTGAGTGGCACCCGAGGCACCCTCCGCCCCCCCTTAGTATGCCACTGGCCTAGGGCTGTATAAAAAAAGTGATCTAACTCCTAAGAGGAGATAATTGAGCAGTAAGACTACAGAGGCATGATCTATACACCAAAAGTTCTTCATTAAGTCAAAGTTGTTTTGGTGACTAAAGCGTCCCTTTAACATCGGAAAGAAAAATGTGTGATCCACAGATTTTCCCCTCTTTGTGTAATTAGAACACATTTATTTTACAGTAAAATAACTGCATTGTTTACATGACTATGGTTCAGTGATATTTTTTTTGTATTGAAATTCTGCTTTGTCAACTAATATGTTACTATGATAACATTTCAAGAGATAAAAGTGTAAAATAGATCAACTAATTTTCTACGTGTATATAACAGAATAAAAGTGACCCGTATCATGTTATCAATAATAATTTCATATACATATAAAGTAATTACATTGCCGTTAAACATACTAAAGGCCTGAAACTCCCTTAACTATCACATCAATCTTTCTGGCAGGATGTACATAGCCTGTGACAACACAGAAAATTACAAGCTGGTTGAGATATACAGTATCTTTAAAGCCATAAATACAAGGATTTAGCTGTCTGCAGCTCTATGCCATATGTAAGAAGAGTATCTTATCTAATCTTATCCGTTTACCTATAAACTGTCTATCCATAGAAAATATGTCAGCCTAAAAATACCACCAAGCAAAACAATGTGAACAATGTGGTAAATTAAAGCGTTGACCAAACCGGACAGCAGTTTACATACTCTAAGGCTATGTGATTGAGTACATCCGAATGCTGCAAGTCATAGTCATTGAAAATTCCATATGAACAATCTGGTTCTGCGGGTATTATTCTAAGCTGCCTATTTTGACCTTAGCTTTCTTTTGAGATTTGGGATATCACAGTACAGTACGATAACAATGTTCTTATAAGGTTTCTTAGAGGCAATTCTTACATTTAAGGTATCCCTGTCATCAGGAGGTTTCTTGACATAAATCAGTTCTAAACAATATGTTCTACAGATTGTCAGTGACTTCACCAAAACAAACTACAGTAAATGTTGGTGTACGTACCATTTGGAGATACATAAACATTTTCAGAGTGGAGGAGGCCATTTTAGAACTGCATCACCATTTTTAACCCATCAGAGAAAGTTATTGGTAAAAAAAAAAACAGCTTAAAGCATGAGATGACAGCAGGCAATCAGAATTGAGGTATTCTGCGAAAAAGCTAATAAACCCACAAATGTTGTGGTAAGAGAAAAAGCACAGAACTATCTGAATCGGTGAATTTAACGCAGCTGTAAGTGGTCCAGATACTTGGATTGCTTTTTAAACTGCAATTTAATAGTACATGGAATATGTATTATGACAGAGCTTTAACTTTAAATCTCTAATTGTAGCACACAATATTTTTTGTATTAAATAATTGGACGCACATACAAAGACGTGTTTTGATTAGAAGAGGTGATAGATAGATTTGTTCAAATTGGTATAAGGGCCCAGTTACTGCAATTTTTTTTTTTTGACTCATTAAGAGTTTAAAAAAATACCTTTCCCCCAATTATTCTTATTTGTCACTACTTCAGCTGTATAAGAGTTAAGATGGCATTAAGCAACTTCACAATACTATAACTATAGATTTAGCTTCCAATTTCTTGTACTATGAAAGAAGAATTGTGGTTATATTTAAAGAAATGCAAGTATCAGTGTCTAAAACAATGTGATGTCCACCTTACAGTTTTTCATCAAGCTGTGTTGACTCATAACCATGGATATCCATGAGGTTTACAAGGGAGGTAATGCTAACGACACCTAGACTCTTATACCTCTACTGTATGTAGGACGTTTGCCTCAACTCATAGACCTCAAGATTGTTACTTCTGTCCCTGGTTCTCTGGTAAGTTGTTTGTATAGCAGAGTCCATGGAAGCTTATCTCTGAAGAGAAATAGACAGAAATTATTAGACGTGGGCACCACAGAAATGTTCATTTCATCTGAACACATACAACCAAATATTTTGTTTGTCAGAACCGAATTTAGTCCATTTGCTCATTCATTTTCAAATGAATTGAGGCCATTACTTTAGTTTCTGAATTTCATTAAAACAAATGAAATTCTGAATTGCAGCCACGGCTTCATCTTGTAACCATTTAGTAGATAACTCCCTGAATCGGTGCCCTTGTGGGATTGCCATATTTAAGGGTAGAAAATGTGTATTTGTTAAGTAGATAGCTTCTTTTTGGTATCCTTATGGCAATCCCACAAGAATTAGGGAGCTATCTACTAAATCCTTCCTTTTTATAGTTTTAGTCTTTCAGTCAATTTTATGAATACTAAGTAAAAAATACTTGGTATTAGTAAATAAGCAAGGTTAAAAGTTACTTCATGCCCATGAGTAGGGCCATGAGTATGGGGCATGTTTACTAAACAGCGAACAGCTAATGGCTGCTCGCTGTTATAAGAAAAGACTAGCGACTGGGCAGCATGGGGAACCTATTAAAATAATTAACTGTGGGACTGAGGCCTCCAGACCCCACCAGTGACTATGGCTATTTTAGTAGGCTCCCCACTGCTTCTATTTTTAAATATTACAAGGACGGAGTAATATAATCCGAAAGAAATTCATGAAATTTCGTCCAACAAGCAATTTGTTCTTCGTTCCATTTGTTGTAATTTTGTCCAATCAAAATTACCAAGCTACTATACAAAGAACGGTTAGCAATCACTGTCCTTGTGACAGCATGAGGAAGTCCAATAGAAAAAACAAAAACCTGATAGTAAGGACTAAGGCCTTAGATTGATAATAATTCCACTACCTGACAATAAATAGACTGCTGGTGTTCCAGAATTAAAGGACCACTATAGTGCCAGGAAAACATACTCGTTTTCCTGGCACCATAGTGCCCTGAGGGTGCCTCAGGGTCTCCCTCCCGCCGGGCTCTAGGGTGAGGAAGAGGTTAAACTTACCTCTTTCTCCAGCGCCAGGCGGGGGACTCTCCTCCTCATCTCCGCCTCCTCTCCTCCTCCTCGGCTGAATGTGCATGTGCGGCAAGAGCCGCGTGCGCATTCAGCCAGAGCCGCGCGCGCATTCAGCCAGTCTCATAAGAAAGCATTCACAATGCTTTCCTATGGACGCTGGCGTCTTCTCACTGTGTGCCTCTAGCGGTTTCTCTGAAACTGCTATGTTTATTGAAAAAAGGGTTAACCCTAGCTGGACCTGGCACCCTGACCACTTCATTAAGCTAAAGTGGTCTGGGTGCCTGTAGTGGTCCTTTAAACTAACAATTGCATTAGGTTTAGAGTAAAATTATTAATTTTATTAAAAAAGAGGAATTGCCACTTTTGTAAATCCCCCAAGTAACACCTCCCAGCGTTCAACCAGAGAGCCAAGAGAGTTTCTGACCTTGGTTTTACTGGTTGCATTGATTTCAATGCCTCTCAGTGACAATCATTGTTGATGAATCACAGTGATAACCATGAAAGCAAAACATCTGATTAGACAGAAGTCATCAGTAAAGATTTTACAGGAGGTAAATCAAACAGCAGTATGGAGGCTCTCTTGGCACTGGAATACAGGAAAGTATACTTATTGTTAACCATTTGAATGCTGAAATGTTTGGAGGAGCAGTAATCTAATCATAGGAAGGTATTCCTAATTAAAAATGTGTCTATAGCTGTGTGTCTGTCAGTGTGTGTATGTGTGTGTCAATGTGTCTGTGTGTGTCTTGCAGTGAGTGTGTGTGCAGGGCAGGTGCAAGGATTTTCGGGTACACAGGCGAAGATGATTTTGACGGCGGCGCCCTCCTCCCCCCCCAAAAGCATCTTCACCTGTGTGCCTCTTAACCGCCTTTTGTTTCTTATCCCCTTTTTTAAATGTCTTACCCCCTTTAGTGTAACATGCCCTATTTTTCACTATTGTGTGTCTTACACCTCCCTTGTGTATCTCTTAAAAAAACCTTTTGTGTGTCTTACTGTCAGGATCAACACAGTACGCAGAGTGCAAAATGGGAGTACGTTTACCAGGCCTTAGAATGGCTGAACTAACGTAGGAAAGGACAGAGAATAGTCAGGAAAATCTGAGGTTAAGGGAGCCAGAAAAGGGGTAAGCGAATAAACAAGTCGAGTCAAAGGGAAGGAGAATCACAGAATAGTCAAAACCAGAGCCAAGTCAAATACCAATAAACCAAACCAGAGTATGCACTATAGGGAACTATCAAGCTCGAACCACCACTAGGCAATGATTCGCTGTAAATTATTCTTTTTTATACTTTGGCTCTTTAAGTGATGGCCACGCCCCCAAAATGTTCGAATTCAAACCGTCATGATGCCAGCGCGCACGTGTTGCGTCATAAAAAGGGGCAGAGCTACCATCTAAACGGCCGAGAAGCCAGCATCTACACGGCCGAGATGAGAGGAGGGAGTGTTCTCATCAAGTGGGAGAAGACTCACAGGCTGAATCCCTGCCTGTGTACAAACGACAGGTACCCTGACACTTACTCCCCCAGCCCCTTTTTGTATCTTTTACTCTTACCATCTCCTTTGTTTGTTTCTCTTTCACCACCAGCCCGTCTATCTCCCACCAACCCCTCTGTGTCTCTTTTTCCTTTTCTCCAGCCCCCCCCATGTCTCTTTCACCCCGAGCCCCCAGGCCCTTCTGTGTGTTGCCTTCATGCCAAGTTCCTCTGTGAACAGTCTCATCCCCGTGCCCATCTATGTGTCTTTCTCCAACCTCATGTCCCTCTGTGTGTCTTTTTCCCCACTTAGGCCCCCCTGTGTGCCACTCTCCCCTCCATGTCCTTTAGTGTTCCTCTCTCCCTCCTCCATGTCCATTAGTGGTCCTTTCCCCTCCCCATCCCTTAATGGTCCTCTCCCCTCCACTTCCTGTCCATTAGGGGTCCTCTTCCCGGTCCCTTAGCGTTTCTCTACCCTCCATGTCCCTTAGTGTTCCTCTCCCCTTCCTTCCCTGACCCTTAGTGTTCCTCTCCACTTCCTTCCCTGCCCCTTAGTGTTCTTCTCCCCTCCATTCCATGTCCCTTAGTGTTCCTCTCCCCTCCCTTTCCTGTTCCTTAGTGCTACTATCCCCTCTTTCCCCTGTCCCTTAGTGTTCCTCTCCCACCCCCTTACCTGTCTCTTAGGGCCCACCCAGTCCCCTTAATGTTCCTCCCACTCCCCCTCATAGTGTTCCTCTCCCTTCTCTTTTAGTGGTCCCTCCCCTACCCCAGTGTTACTTTTTCCCTTCCCTCCCCTGTACTTTAGTCCCCCCCCAGTGTTCCTCGCTCTCCCCCTTAGTGTTCCTCTCCTCTCCCTCTCTTTTAGGGTTCTTCCTCCATCCCATAGTATTCCTCCCCCCCGTCCCATGGTGTTCTTTCCCCTCCTCCCTATCCCTTAGTGCCTCTCTCTTTCCCCCCCTCATTGGTCCCTGGTGTGACTCCTATTCTGGTAGCGTGGCCGAGTGGAGCTGACCTCGGTACAGGAGCTTCAGTTTCCTGTACCTGGCCGGACTGACAGGAAGTGATCTCTCAGTGAAACAGAAGTTCCTATACCACAGTGCACACCGCTCCGCTCGGCCTTGCCACACAGAGTGACTAGCAGGAGGGAGGGCTGTGTGCCCACCTCCTGCTGGTCACTCTAATTTAGCGCGCCATAAGACAGATGCTTGTGCCGCCTTATGGACGCACCGGCCCTGTGTGGGTGCATGTTTAAACAGAAGCAAAAATAAGTGCTTATTATAAATAAGCTAACAATAATGTGCACATGCAATGCTAAACCACACAATGGATAAAGCAGACAAAGATAAACGAGCATAAAAGAGTATAAAGTGTGCGCAGCTCATTAACAGATACATCAACTCCCCTCAACAAATAGAAAGGATACAGAGAAAACTATACTAAGATGACATCTGTCATCCCAGTATAAAAATATGATAATAATTAGCCCAGAGCTGTGGACAGGCTCCATAGAAACTGCACAGGGGTTGAACCACTTCAAGGGGCTTGGAAAACTGGAAATGATAGTGCAGGAACCAGGCACCAGCAGGCAGGGCCGGACTGGGGATACAAAGCAGCCCTGGAAAAAAAATTTGTGCCAGCCCCATAAGTCACTGTGCCATATATTGTCGCGTGTAATATGTAAGGCTATGTCTTGCCAGGACAGATGATTGAGTAATATATATATATATATATATATATATATATTTATATATTGCTTTTTCTAATATAAAATATTGGTCCTTTCAGGGTAAAACGTTTAATTATACAGTAAGCATACGCACATGCAGACACAGGCAATTTCACTGACATTTCAGTGACACACACAAGCTCATTGATACACAGCCTCATAGACAAACAATCTTACTGACATACATCAGCTCATTGACATAAAAACACAAGCTCACTCACTAGCAGGCACACGCATGCAAGCAAGCTCACTCACTAGCAGACGCACACACACAGCTTAATGTGGTGGTACTGGTGTCTATATCATGTCCCTACAGGCTTTTCAACGTAAACACTGACTTTTCAGACAAAAGGCAGTGTTTACATTGCTTCAAAGTGACACTGCTAGTGACAGTCACTCAGACGGTCACTAGAGGTGCTTCCTGTGTTAGTGCCCTCCCGCGCTGCTGAATGAGACTGGCGCCGGAATATGACGTCATATTCCGGCGCCGGTCTCATTCAGCTGCGTGCTGGGGAGCAGAGCCAGCGCAGCTCGCGCAGCTCCCTCAGCGGCCGCCAGGACAAGTCCGCCAGCGGCCGCCAAAAGACCTCCCCAGCGGCCAGGGGAGGGCTGGCAGCCTTAGGCCTGGGGGGCAAAACCAGTCAAGTAGACTGGTGCACCTGCCCAGGATCAGAGCCGGTGCAAGGATTTTTGCCGCCCTAGACAAAATAAAAATTTGCTGCCCCCACATGTCACATCACAATGCCCCACCCATATGATCTGCCATATGAACTAACGCCAGTGCTGCACACAGTGTGTGTTTACATTAAAAAGCCTGCAGGGACCAGCTATAGACACCAGAACCACTTCATTAAGCTATAGTGTCCCTTTAATGTGAGGTAAATTATAGATTAGTGTCACTAATAATATACTAGATTGCCTACTTACAAGCAGATGAGGATGATGATGGGCTGCAGTTTGGCTCCACTGGTCTGGTGTAGAACAGGATTTCTGGAGGCTGTTTGCAACTGTGGTCACAAAATTCAATGTTCTGGGAGAATTGGAAGCAGCTCAATTTTTTTGGGGCCCCTTACACAGCTCAAGGTCTGGGCCCCAGGGCCTGACGGTGAGTATGCCCATAAGGCCCACTCATAAGTTCCACCCACCCATGAGTTCGCTCACAGGGAGTGGAGTGTGTAGGGGATGTGTTATGTGTTATTGTAGAGGACCTAATATGTGTGCTTATGGTATGTAGTGTTTAGGGTTACCAGTTTGTGCAGGTGATGCAGTGTATTTGTGTGTAGTGGAAGTAGTGTGTATTTGTGTATAAGGAATGTATTATGTGTTTCTGGTTGTGTGTAAGGGATGCATTGTGTGAATCTGTGTTTGTATGCATAAGGGATGCAAGGTGTGTGTCTGTATGTGTGTGCATGAGATGCATTGTGTTTCTATGTGTATGTAAGAAAAGAAGTGTGTGTGTTTGCATGCGTGTGTACGGGTTTGCATTGTCTGTTTCTGTGTATGTGTGCAAAGGATGCATTGTCTTTGTGTGTAAGGGTTGCATTGTGTGTGTGTGTTTCTCTGTGTGTAAGGGAAGCATGTTGTGTTTCTGTGTATGTATAGGGATGCATTGTGTGTGTGTGCGCGCGTAGTGTGAAAGAGCTCCCTGTCTTGGCCCCTGTCCTATAGAGCTGCCCCTTCTTCTTATTCCCCTCCCTCCTCTCTTCTTATTCCCCCCCTATCTTATTCCCCCCCTCCCCTCTTCTTATTCCCCTCCCTCCCCTCATCTTATTCCCCTCCTCCCCTCTTTTTATTTCCCCCTCTTCTTGTTCCCCCCTCCCTCTTCTTATTTCCCCCTCCCTCTTTTTATTCCCCCTCCCTCTTCTTATCCTCCCTCCCTCATCTTATTTTTTCCCCTCCCTCATCTTCTTCCCCTCCTCCTCTTCTTATTCCCTCCCTCCTCTTTTTGTCCCCCTCCCCTCATCTTATTCCCCCCTCCCTCATCTTGTTCCCCCCCTCCCTCTTCTTATTCCCTCCTCTTCTTATCCCCCTATCTTATTCCCCTCCCTCCCCTCATCTTATTCCCCTCCCTCCCCTGTAGCGTGGCCGAGCTGCACTCCGGTCTGCGGTGCCCGGCCGGACTGATAGGAAAGTGCACACTGAGTGTGCACTTCCTGTCAGTCCGGCCGGTTACAGGAAACAGAAACTCCACGCGGAACAGGAGTTTCTGTTTCCTGTAACCGGCCGGACTGACAGGAAGTGCACACTCAGTGTGCATCTTCCTATCACTCCGGCCGGCCGGCCACCGCGGACCGGAGTGCAGCTCGGCCACGCTACAGGGGAGGGGAGGGGAGAAGCTGCAGCCGCCTGAGCCTCTTAACAGAGCGCTCAGGCGGCTGCAGTATTTAAAGGGCCGGCCCAGGAACGCGGCCGGCCCCCTGGTGCCGCGGCCCACCGGGAAATTTCCCGGTATCCCGGTGGGCCAGTCCGGCCCTGCCAGCAGGTATTCCAAAGTGTGTGTGTTTATTACAAATATTGCAATAAAAAGAGTATAAAAACAATGCTGTGTCATATACAGAAGATAGAGGTGGAAAAGTGATGCATACAAATCTCCCACGTGACACAGCATGTTTCAACTGACCATCTTCTTCAGTTGCCTTGTGCAGTTTCTATAGAGCCTGTTCACAACTCTGGGCCATGTGAGTGGTTCTAATTATTATTATATTTTGATACTGTCGAATACATGCTACACTATCAGATATCCATATTTTTATTTTTTGACAGATGTCATCTAATTCTAAATTCACCCTTATCATCATTTACACTCTTTACTTTTTTGCTTTTGTGTGTGTATGTTTGTCTGTGCATGGCTGTCATTATGTCTGTGTATGTTTGTCAGAGTGTCTGTATCTGTCTGGTAGTGTGTATTGCTATATATATGTGTGTGTGTGTGTGTATGTCTGTCTGGCAGTATGTATATGGGTATGTGTTTGTATCGGGGACTGTGTCTGGAATATATGTGAGTGTGTATCCACGTCAGGTGGCATAAATGAGAGTGCTGGGACCCCAGTTGCTGGGTTTGTAATTGGCCCCAAGCGATGGCAGATGGCTAGCCGATGATCAGGTCACTTAAAATAATACTACAACACCTTTCATATTAACAACAGTAGGAGGTGGTCATGTTTCATAATGTGACAAAAATATCGAATCTTAGCTGAGGGTCACTTACCATCACAACACATTTAATGTTTCTAAATGTCAAAATAGCAGTTACCATTCACTATAAATTACTAAGAACTGCTGCCAAAAACAGCATTAAAACCAGTATATACTTACCCCCTTTTATGAGTGTATGTTTTGGCCTATTTTACAGAGCTTATGAAAGAAATTGTATTAAGAAAGTATAAAAACTTAAAAACTTGTAATAGCTTAACAATTGGCCAAAATAGTTAAAATACATTAGCAGTATTAATCTTGAAGTAGCAGATTCTCGTAAACGAAAGGTCCCTGAAAATGCGTGCTGAAATCACTTGGACGAAGTACACAGCCAAAATGGAATTGTATAAAAACACATTCATTTCAGAATTCTTTGGCTACATGATAAAATGATGATGGAAAATTCCGCAAATACACTTGTCAGAATAGAATAAATAGGTCCCTGCATATATAAAAGACAGAGAGGAAAGGCAATGGTTGCAAACTAATTTACATAGAGGCCAACAATGGAAATGCTTGACATAACACTTTTATGCACGGCTTTACCTTTAATTTATAAGCAACCGACATAAAAGATTGCAATTGTGTTTACATGGATTAATTACAATCATGATCCAGGCTTGCTGCATTCAAAACATTTGATCTTGTTCCAAATGACAGCCTCCAACGTCAGTAATAATTTTTCCATATAAAAACGTTAGGCCTGCACATAGTAGCCAATATTTGGCTGGATGAAAAAAAACACAGAATACAGAATGTGTTCCTTTGAAGCCATAAATAATGTATATTTTTCTTTTGACTTTTAATAAGTCAGTAGAGTTCATTCCGCAGTCTCCAAACACACGTATTTTATTATGGGTCTCTGTCGTTTACTTTAATTAGTGTGTCTGAGTGCTTTGGGAGATTTAGCCCTACTTAAAACAAACACAGTCTTACTATCTATAAAACATTAGTTCACTCTGGTTTATTCTATTGCTGCAAAGGCTTGCTGGGAAACACATGGTATAGGAAAACATTCATAATTGGATTATAAACCTCTCGTGTATTGGTAATTCAAGCTTATTTCTTAATATTGTCACAATGCTGAGAATGGTTTTACCAAATTTCCATCCATCTGGGATTATATGATATTCTCACTTTGTGGGAATTCCATTATCTATCCCCTCTGTCTCAGCCACCTGCCCTGTGAGACCAAGCCAGAAATGTTAAGAAATGGCAATTAAACACAGTATAACATATCGGTAAAACCAAAACATAACACTACAATAATATTCATATGTCTTCGGACAAATTGTACAAAAACAGTGGATTTAAAATTGTCTTTTATCAAGCAAGAATGTTTCTTTTTCTTAAAATATATTGGTTTGATTATCCTATGCCGCTCTTTCTGTAGGCCTGTTTTTCAAATGGACGATCATTTTAGGAAAGATATGTTACTAGTACTACTATAACAGGCATAGGCAACCTTCAGCACTCCAGCTGTTTTGGACTACACTTCCCATGATGCTTTGTGTAAGATCTGGAGTGCCAAAGGTTGCCTATGCCTGAACTATAACATTCAAAGTGATACTATTTGGGGACATGATGTCACTGGTCATTACTTAGCAGTTCATAGTTTATTGTGCAATATAACAAAATAACTATTTCAGGTGCTTTTCATCCTGGCTTCTGTATGCTTCTCCGTAACAAAGGTTTTAAACTCAGAGAAAATAGATTGTTATAGGCCAGATTTGATCAAAGTTTTGATGGATACATACTAAAATTTCAAAGTATTGTACAAGGATACATTCCATTTTCTCTATTAAGTATGGCCAGATACATTTTGTTATTTCCCATCTCAGTGGCATTTATTTTAGTCTTGGGAGGATGGCAGACTATCCTGGAATAGAACCTGCAAGCCTGAAATTTGCATAATAGGTGGTGCACTAACATGAGTTGGCAGAATGGCTATAGCTAAACACATTTTAATATGTAGCAGTCCAAAACAGTTACGCTCAAACAACATATGAAATTAACAGGAAGATAAACTTAAATAACTACTTATAGAATTGCACGCTAAAATTCTCTCAAACCAACCCATTTTTTATCATTTCCTTCAGAAATATGTTAAGTGATCTGCCCTTAATAATTAAAATATACTTGGAGATGTGTTTTAATCCAAACTACAATATGGCTGAACTCTGGCCACTATGGGTCAGGCTCTTAGAGGAAAGAAACACCCAGGGAAAAAGGGAAAAATAATGTAGAAGAGGCTGTTTATTTTTCTTGTGGGGGAAAATAAGCAGCTTAGCTTGCCATGATGGACAAGAAGTCTGCCCAATCACGTGGGCTCCATCTATTTACGTTAAGTCCGGACACTCTAAGGTCCAGTAGTACATTTATTTTACAATTGTTTTATTTAACTTGTGTTAGACACTGCGTGTTGGTCACAGTATTTCCTAACACATTGAGTGATAGAGAACCCTGCCACTTAACACCATTTTAATCTGGAATTTAAACTCAGTAAAACATTTTTTTTTGTTAACAGTTTGTAGAATGAACATCCTTTTTTGTGGCGTGTCAATAAAAAGCAAAAAAAACCATCCTAGTGTGACACTGTTTTCTATGTCTCGTGCAATATTTCAATGTTAGTCACTGCCATTTATCACCAACGTGAAATCACCAATTTACTGTTTTACAGATTATTTTTCTTTTAGTTAAGTGTTAGAAGAAATAAAATCATTTTTTAATTACTTTCTGAACATATTTAGTCCAGTGTGTGCTTGGCAAGTGTGTGGAGTCAAACACAATATCATTACTGCAGTAAATCCACCAAAACCCGCTTTGCAACACAAACACCTATTTTTGCCGAATAAAGTTGGGTTTGTTTACACAATCCACAATCATTAATATCATAGACTTACTGTAATAAGATAAACAAATCCCACATTATCAATGTAATGTACTAGTCCCAAGACACCATTGAAGGAGAATAGGGGTAAGGTGAGGGATCATGTTTCCCAAATCTGCCATCAGAAGTAGTGTTGTGGCTTCTGAGAATTTGAGCTTCTTGGCTATGAGAACTTGGCTATGAGAATCTCCACCATTACTGCCTCACCACCACTGCTGCAACCAATATTAGTAGCACTATTCAGCCTCAGGATAGTGGGATTAGCAGCATGCCCATCATGTCTGATTTAACACCATGAATGCAATTATTTTCCCCCATCCTTTTCAAACCGCAACAACATTCGCAGTTGCTTCCACTGGCACTACAGCTCATCTTGAATATCCCAAAGAAGCAACTTAGGGAGAGTGCAGCAGAATCTACTTTGTGGGGGTCATCAAAGCCACTCTTGAGTGAAGACTCAGCACAGAGTTCCAAATTAGTGACCCAAACATCTTGCGGTGGTGATGGTGGAGGTAATCATTCTGATGATGAGAATTCTGTTTCCCTGACTATTGCAGACACAGTACTTATACTGATTTGCAGTGTGCCTTTGTGCCACTATTTGTGCTTTGGAAAAAATAAGCTTCCTCCCTCAGTAATACATGCAGTGTGTGGCTGCAGTTTGCTGCACAATTAAATCCTGCCAACACTAGATGTGGCAGTAGTAGTGTTACATCCCAGGTACAACATCATGAAGAATCAGTTTGTAAAACCTCTTTTTTGTATTTAATTTGAGTGTTGTGCAAATCTCAAAACCATTGTGTTATGTCTTCCATATAGGAGAATTTCTTAGCATATTCTTTTATATTTTTCTACCACGGTCAGTATTTTTGATTTTTTTTTTATATTTGTGCAAATCTAACACTGTGATCAAACACAATAATGTTGCAGTAGCAACACACTTGCACCCTAGGGCAGAGCGGGGGGGACGGACGGACGGGAGTGTTGAGGATAGTGTCAGTCAGTGACAGAGGCAGGCTGGACAGGGACAGTTGAACTAGTCATTATCCAGGTGAAGTGTCCAAACTTGAGTTTCAATAGTCCTGGGACGGCAAGGATTGGTAAAAAATTGACCTTGTGATGCCAAAAGGTGCATGCGCATCGATGACTATGATTTGCATGTTATTTGCAAAATAGTAATGATGGTCCAGGCACTCAAATTCAATCCAGTGGGCAAATTTTATTGGAGCAGAAACAAAACAATGTTTCGGCCCACAACAGGGCCTTTGTCAAGCAGATAAAGGCCCTGCTGTGGGCCAAAACGTTGTTTTGATTCTGCTTCAATAAATCTGCCCACTGGATTGAACATAGGTGTCTGGACCATCATTACTTTTTTGCAAATCACATTCACCAACCTCAGGTCAAGTTGCACCCTGGGATCCAGGTATCCATATTGGTAATTATATTGGTGATTTGCATGTTAGCGCATGTTAGTCATAGGCACTATTTTTCCTGCTTTTTTGGATATCAGAATTCCTATCCTGAGTTTATTTCGGTACTGACATTCAGCTGAGCCAAACAGCGGCACAAATTTAATTCTGCCATCCTGAAAATGTTTCTTTTTTTTTCTGTAAAGTGGTCTGCAAGAACCTTTTTTTTTTTTTTTACTCAGCATAAGTCCAATTTAAATACCTCAATATGCCCAACATACTTAACCTGCTTGTAATGTCCAGCTAATAAATTCATGCTGCATTTTTTAAAATTTATGTTCATTCATGTATTTGGCATTATTGTGTAGAATTTCAAATATTATGGGCTGGATTCTCTTTGCAGAGAAACCGTTTACTGTGCTTACTGTGGCTAAATGACAGGCAACAGAGGGTTGTAGTATATTCAAAGCAAGGTCTAGTTACCAGTGGGGTACCTCAGTGATCTGTACTTGGACCCTTTCTCTTTAATATTTTTATTAGTGATATTGCAGAAGGTCTTGATGGTAAGGTATGTCTTTTTGCTGATGATACTAAGATATGTAACAGGGTTGATGTTCCAGGAGGGATAAGCCAAATGGCAAATGATTTAGGTAAACTAGAAAAATGGTCAGAGTTGTGGCAACTGACATTTAATGTGGATAAGTGCAAGATAATGCATCTTGGATGTAAAAACCCAAGGGCAGAGTACAGAATATTTGATAGAGTTCTTACCTCAACCTCAACATCTGGGGAAAGGGATTTAGGAGTAATTATTTCAGATGACTTAAAGGACCACTATAGGCACCCAGACCACTTCAGCTTAATGAGGTGGTCTGGGTGCCTGGTCCATCTAGGGTTAACCCTTTTTTCTATAAACATAGCAGTTTCAGAGAAACTGCTATGTTTATGTTAGGGTTAATCCAGCCTCTAGTGGCTGTCTCATTGACAGCCGCTAGAGGGCTTCCGCGTTTCTCACTGTGAAAATCACAGTGAGAAGACGCCAGTATCCATAGGAAAGCAGTGTGAATACTTTCCTATGGACTGGCTGAATGCGCTCGCGGCTCCTGCTGCGCATGCGCATTCAGACGAAGAGGAGGAGAGGAGGCGGAGAGGAGGAGGGGAGCTCCCTGAGCACCCTCAGGGTACTATAGTGTAGGAAAACAAGTATGTTTTCCTGGCACTATAGTGGTCCTTTAAAGGTAGGAAGACAATGTAATAGAGCAGCTGGAAATGCTAGCAGAATGCTTGGTTGTATAGGGAGAGGTATTAGCAGTAGAAAGAGAGAAGTGCTCATGCCATTGTACAGAACACTGGTGAGACCTCACTTGGAGAATTGTACGCAATACTGGAGACCATATCTCCAGAAGGATATTGATACTGTAGAGAGAGTTCAGAGAAGGGCTACTAAACTGGTTTATGGATTGCAGGATAAAACTTACAAGGAAAGGTTAAAGGATCCTAACATGTATAGCTTGAAGGAAAGACAAGACAGAGGGGATATGATAGAAACATTTAAATACATAAAGGGAATCAACACAGTAAAGGAGGAGACTATATTTAAAAGAAGACAAACTACCACAACAAGAGGACATAGTCTTAAATTAGAGGGACAAAGGTTTAAAAATAATATCAGGAAGTATTACTTTACTGAGAGGGTAGTGGATGCATGGAATAGCCTTCCAGTTGAAGTGGTAGAGATTAACACAGTGAGGGAGTTTAAGCATGCATGGGATAGGCATAAGGCTATCCTAGACTTAACATAAGGCCAGTTACTAATTAAATGTATTTTGAGATATTGGGCAGACTAGATGGGCCGAATGGTTCTCTGCCGTCACATTCTATGTTTCTATGTTACAAAATATTGATTTTTCACCCAGACTACAATGGAGGAATTGCTATTCAGCATTCTAGTAAGAGAATTCAGCCCAAGATTTTGAAAGTTATTTTTTAGTTTTTTTCTAGAATTCTAGAATTTTATATTCATTTTAGAAGTGTTCAACTTAACATTACATATTGGGCTACAAACATAAGGTACCTTAAATTAAGCACTAACTGAGAACAAACCTTCAGAAATATAATTTGACTAGCGTGGTAGGGGTTCTTTGAAGTATACAAAGATACACGCTGTTTTAGGGATCGCTTTTCTTTTACACTTTTACAAAGATTAAACATTAACAACAGGCCGCACTCAGCCCACCAAAAGAAGCTGTGAGTTAGCTTGAGGAAGGCAAAGACTCAACAGACGGATTAGTCGTGACATGTAACCCTGTTAAAAAGAACACAGCTCTCCAATCCAGACAAAAGATAATATTGTATTAATCAAAGCATATGCTGGAGGTCTGATCATAAAATAAAACACATGGTAACGAATACAGAAACAGGTGAACTGTGCCATTCTATTTAGAGACTGCAGTCAGCATGTACCCAAAGCTTGAGCAAATCAATATTAAGGAAGGCAATTACTACTAGGGTTACAACAGGCGAAAGGAAAACTACAAGGGCTGAGAGGTGGTAAAACTGCATGAATCTGTCATAGTTGTAAATTCCAATCATAAGTGAAAAAATTATTTAGTAACTGTAAGCAGGCCTGAAAATATTTACACAGGACCAGATATAGGTACTAGTAGATACTGATCTGGGCTTAAGGAATGTGACCACCCCACGGAATAGAAGCACTATGCTAGAATGCCCATTTACTATTCCTATGATTTTTTTTCTCATACACACTGTAAAAAACCTGCCATAGCTGATGCAAGATGACCCCAGATCTTTTGTAACCTCACAAAATCTTTGGGTTTGTGTTTACCATTTATTCTGACATGGAAAACTGGATTCAATTGAAACAATAATAATAAAAAAAGAATTTTTACCTGCACTGCTGAGTGCTGTCTGTAGCTGAGAGGCTTACTAACAAACAGAAATTCATACAATAATTCTCATCGCACTCAGGCTAGAGGAGATCTTAAAGGCACTCTGTGATCAACTGGATGAGAAGGTCTCCTTCGGGTTTGTACTACAGATTCTTAGAAAATCTGCACACTTTTGCCTACATTTTGCAATTAATTTTTCAATTCACTTCAATTTGTTGTTTAAGGAATAAACCATGCTCTGTGTAATAAATATTAACTACAAATTATTAGTATTAAACATCTATCTATCTATCTATCTATCTATCTATCTATCTATCTATCTATCTATCTATCTATCTATCTATCTCTGTCTGTCTGTCTGTCTGCCTGTCTCTGTCTATCTATCTATCTATCTATCTATCTATCTATCTATCTATCTATCTATCTATCTATCTATCTATCTATCTATCTATCTCTGTCTGTCTGTCTGTCTGCCTGTCTCTGTCTATCTATCTATCTATCTATCTATCTATCTATCTATCTATCTATCTATCTATCTATCTGTCTGTCTGTCTGTCTATCTATCCTACATGGGTTAAGTCTAGTAAATAATTGATCTATGCAATGAATGTAGCATGCTTTGTATGAGACCCAAGTGTGTTTTCTGTAGTGTGCCGATGCTGGAATTTTCTGCAGTTACGCAGTGTTTGTAAAATGCTGTATAAAGCTGCCAAAAGAAGTTTAAAAAAATAAAATAAATAAAAAAAACAAGACACTGGTTTAAACAGGGTGCCATTCAGACGAGAACTGTTAGAGGGGAATTAAAAGAGTGCTTTAAACAAATCCTCATTTTAATACCACAATGGGATACATAGAATGATTGCCATTTGCAAAGTTGAAATGCTAGAGCAATTAAAAAGACAGATCTTTCATCTTCCTGCCCAAGGGCTTAGAGCTGGAGCCAAACAACACCATGTTTTAACAGGTAAACTGTGCCTTAGGAGGAAAACAACTCTTTGACCACCTAGCTGGAGACAGGAAAAGTGGTAGGGGAACAGCGGGCAACAAATTGTGCTATGGTTTGTGATTGACAGTAGATTACAAGAAGGAAGAGGGTGGTAAGTATTTTCTCAGACATAAGTGAAGACTGAATGTCTTATTAAATCTCTGCACCAAAAAATGCAGTATGTAAAAAACAAGAAAAAAAAACCACGATGACTGACAGAGAGTTACTGTCTTGTGCGTTATGTGCGTACAAGTTTTTTTTATGTGTTCTTTAGGCAGTTAAAATGGATAGGCCTTGTCTCCAGGTACTTTTATTGCACAGCTTATTAAATGGTAGAATATGCAAAAGCATTATTAAAACAAAACAAAACACTGTGTTATACGAATATGTGCTTCTCTTTAAAACTTTGAGTGGCAAATGTTGTATTACACTCTAAGGCTCTCCAACGCTTAATTGTATGATTACTTTATACAGATTTTATCATATTTATCACATAAATGTAGGATAATCACCTCTCACAATCATGAGCTATGCCATGACAGTAGACCAAGAATCAGACCATTGACTACACATAATAATTTCTATGAGTATTTGTATTAATTAATTGTCTTAGAAACATAGAATGAGACGACGGATGAAAACTGTTTGGCCCATCTATCTTCCCAATTTTCTAAATACTTTGATTAGTCTCCGGCCTTATCTTAAATCTGGGATACTCTTATGCCTATCCCATGCATTCTTAAATTCATTCACTGTGTTAACCTCTACAACTTCAGCTGGAAGGCTATTCCATGCATCCACTACCCTCTCAGTAAAGTAATACTTCCTGATATTATTTTTAAACCTTTGCCCCTCTAATTTAAGACTATGTCCTCTTGTTGTGGTAGTTTTTTCTTCTTTTAAATATTGTCTCCTCCTTTACTGTGTTGATTCCCTTTATGTATTTAAATGTTTCTATCATATCCCCCTGTCTTGTCTTTCCTACAAGCTATACATCTTTAACCTTTCCTTGCAAGTATTACAGTGCAATCCATGAACTAGTTTAGTAGCCCTTCTCTGAACTCTCTCCAAATTATGCATATCCTTCTTAAGATATGGTCTCCAGTGCTGCGTACAATACTCCAAGTGAGGTCTCACCAGTGTTCTGTATGAGCACTTTTCTCTCTTTCTACTGCTAATTCCTCTCTCTATGCAACCAAGCATTCTGCTAGCGTTTCCTGCTGCTCTATTACATTGTCTGCCTTCCTTTATGTCATCTGAAATAATTACCCCTAAATCCATTTCCTCAGATGTTGAGTTTAGTAGTGTATCAAATATTCTATACTCTGCCCTTGGGTTTTTACGTCCAAGATGCATTATCTTGCACTTATCCACATTAAATGTCAGTTGCCACAACTCTGACCATTTTTCTAGTTTACCTAAATCATTTGCCATTTGGCTTATCCGTCCTGGAACATCAACCCTGTTACATATCTTAGTATCATCAACAAAAATACATACCTTACCATCAAGACCTTCTGCAATGTCACTAATAAAAATATTAAAGAGAATGGGTCCAAGTACAGATCCCTGAGGTACCCCACTGGTAACAAGACCATGATTGGGATATACTCCATTGACAACAAGCCTCTGTTGCCTGTCACTCAGCCACTGTCTAACCCATTTAACAATATAGGAATCCAAACTTTAAGATTGCAGTGAGACATAGTCTCAATTTTCTGCAGTGAGACAGTGTCTATGTGAGACAGTGTCAAAAGCCATGCTGAAATCTAGGTAAGCAATGTCTACTGCACCATCCTGATCTATTAGTTTAATTACCCAATCAAAAAAAAAATCAATAAGGTTAGTTTGGCATGACCTCCCTGAAGTAAACCCATGTTGTCTTTGATCTTGAAATCCATGTGATTTTAGATGTTCAACAATCCTATCCTTTAACATGGTTTCCATTACTTTCCCCACTACTAAAGTAAGGCTTACTGGTTTGCTGCGGTCCAGGCAGTGACAGTGCTGCTTTAGGTTCAATAGTGCTGCTGGTCTATAGTTGTCCAACTCCTCCATACTACCTTTCTTGTGAATGGGCAAACAGTTGCTAATTTCCAATCTTCTGGGACCACGCCCATTAACAATGATAGTTAAATAAATCTGCTAATGGTTTTGCTAGTACACAACTAAGTTTGTTTAATAACTTTGGGTGTATTCCATCAGGCCCCATCAACTTATTTGTCTTTACTTTTGACAGTTGAAATAGAACCTCTTCCTCCGTAAACTCACATATAACAAATAACGTATTTGTCCTCTTTCCTAACTGAGATCAGTTTCATCTGTAAATACTGAAAATAAATATTCATTGAGGCAGTCAGCCAGCCTTTTATCATCTTCTACATACCGTCCTTTTTTTGTTTTTAATCTAACTAATCTTAGTTTTACTTTCCTTTTATCATTTATGTATCTAAAAAATAGAGATAATGCCAGTAGTGAGTTTAGAATATGTGTGCTCCTGACACAAGCAGGTTTTCCAGTTCACATCAGGAAGATTAAAGGTTACCCATGATGATAACTCCCCACTTAATTTTCATTTTAGCTATTTCCTCAACTAGTAGATTATCTAACTTTTCTTTTTGTCCTGGGGCCTATAAATCCCACATACATGAGAAACTGTGCGATTACTAAATTCTAATGTAACCAAACTGACTCTATGTTTGCCTCACTTATTTTTATTAGGTTAGCTTTTATGCTATCCTTCACATATAGGGCCACCCCTCCCTCTTTCTTGACTTTTCTGTCTTTTCTATATAAAGTATCCTAGTATTGCCATGTCCCAGTCATTTTTCTCATTATACCATGTCCCAGTAACAGCGACTAAATCTACATTATTAGTTGCCATTATTGCCACAAGTTCATGGATCTTGCGAGCATTTGTAGACATGACTCTGATTTTATCATTTTGAACACACTTGCTACAGGCACCTTCTATCCTTGTTTAGATGGGCAATTTGATTGATGTTTTTTCACCCTTTTGCCCCCCATCCTAGTTTAAACACTTTCTTAACAAAACCTCTGAACTGCTCACTGAGAACATTTGTTCCCTTTTGAGAAAGATGCAAACCATCTTTTTTGTACAGCTTATTTCCATTCCAAACAGAGCTACCATGAGAAATGAAGCCAAATCCTTGCTCCCGACACCATTCACCAAGCCACAAGTTAAAGTCCCTAATACGCACCCTCCTGTCTTTCTGAGTGTTATGCACAGGCAGAACGTCAGAGAATGACAGTGTGGAAGCAACCTGCCGTATATCACTGGAAATAACAAAAGAAAACTTGCTTTGCCTCTGAAATCTCATTGCAACCATTTGTCTTTAGATGATTAGTCTTGGACAATTTTTTTTCAGTGCTAAAATTAAGAAGCTGCTCAAGTGTCTGGAGCTCAAAGTTTGTAACACTATTTATGTTTTAGCCTTTAGCGAGTAGAAGGTTAACATGTGGGCAATGTTATGATCAAAGAGAAATTGGCACATATTTTTGATAGTTTGCTGGAGTCTATTTTCTTGTGGATGCAGCTTTGGATGATATCCTCTGCTCCTAATGTAGCTAATGATTCCTCTGTTTGTGGTGCAAAACCTAAACCTAAACCTTGAACCTAAAGCAGCACTGTCACTCTCTAGACACTTTGCATCATATTCAAAGACCACTGATAGTGGTCTAATGCCGGGGGAGGTGAGACTTACTGACCCGAACCTGTCCCGCTCAGGCCCTCCACCATATTCTATCAGCTGGTCTTCTTCTGCTCCTGCTCTTTTAGCGCTAGGAGTCAGCATCACTGCTGTAACAGCATTAAGGTCTATGGAGCATCCTGCAAGACCGTTGGATTCTCCGTATATTCAACTAATATCCCTGCAACTGTCATTGGTGACGACTGGTAGATTGACACTTCTAAACGATGGTAGATCCGCCCAGGGTTTAGAAGTGTCAGGCGTAGGAAAAATACTGAGACAAAGTAGCTCCTACTTTCTCTTAGTACATAATTTCAAGATTTTATCTTCATGATATACTTGTATGCAGGATGGTGGGGGAGAAAGTGCCGCTTTAATACTTCTCTGACATTGATAATTCCTCTTTGCCTCATATACAGTCTATTGAAGCATTTACTGGGGTGAGAATTGGAGTTTATGTACACCACAGCACTTGTGGACAATGATTGGATGTCTCTTTTCAGAGTTGTCTGGCATTTATTACAAAGTGCACATGCCCCATAGCAACATGGTGCTTAAGATAATTTGCATTAAATGTCAAGCTGTGCCAGGCTACTCTTGCATATGCGGCAAGTTCAAAAAACGATTTATTTTAATAGAATAACCTATATATAAAGTATAGTTAGCTATCAGGTTCAACAATAACCATACAAGTAACTGCTGCCTTTTAAGGGTTAATGGCTACGTGCAAATATGATTCAATAATAAACAATTCTAGAATTACAAGCACGTACCCTTCGCAAGAAAAATTTATGTCACATTTTGCCACTAGATACTGCGCAGAACAGTCACAGCATCTAGCATGCGTACGTTATGACCCAGTACTCTGGGAAGCACAACATAAATCATTAATGTTTAATGTATACATACATTTTATAAGAACTGTTAATATGGTGCTCACATTCACCACGATATCGATGTGCCATTAAATCTTTAACATTGTTACCTTGTGCATATAATGTCAGGATTATATAGCCGGTGAATCAGACTGGAAATGTGAAGCGCAAATTATTCCACATTCCCTTTAAAACTGTTGCTAGGAACTAAATAGTTTGTATTTTAGTTTACGTATTATTTGCTTGTTATCCAATGTTCATGGAGAAGTTTGAAGATTAGGGTGGAACATTAATTTTTTAGTGCTAGAAAATTACCAGTGCCTCTGATGCTTGACTGACATGGGATTATATGTGAAAAAAGTCAAATAATTATGCTTTTGAGTAAGCAATCTGGCAGGTGCTGTGGCTGTTTCATTTTATTGCTACTAGACTGACATTTTTACTGCATAGGGGAGGGTACCCATCTCTACACAGCAATAAGAAATTAATCCACACATTAGTAAACTACACATTAGAGGAAAGTGGAAACATAATAATAGAAGATCTGAAATCTTCCTAGTCTACATGCACCATTAACAAAACAAAATAACAGTTTAAAGGTGCAGACTTTAGGGGATAGATTTTAGGTGTGCCACTACGACATCTTTTCAGTCTTTGGAACTGAAGAGCTGATTTAGATCTCATTGGTAGAACACTTAAAAGATTACAGTGGTAATCTTTGTAAGTAATAGTTTTGTTTCAATAAAGGATTCCCCCACCCACCCATCAATCGTCTGTTGCTTGTTTTATTCTCCTACCTCTCTCCCCCACCAAAAAAACTCAAAACGGCTGACAAAATAGTAAATTGCTTAAGTTATCTAAGAACAGAAAAGAAAATATACTTTATAATAGCTACAATTATTTTACCTATATGCAAAAACATTTGCTTTTAAAAGTAGGCTAATTCAATAATTTGGTACAAAAGAGTCTGGAGGTTATTAGGTATATACTATCTAACATTAACACTTATACAAGTTTTTTGTAACCGCTAAATCCTAATTCATCTAACCCAAACCGCAGTATCTAACCCTAATGCCTCTACCATTAACCTAAACACCTAACTTTAAATATATAACCTCACTATTTATAACTGTTTGTTGTAGACCCCAAATCCTAATTGCTCTAACCCTATCCAGCAATATCTAACCCTAATGCCTCTACCATTAACCTAAACTTATAACACCTAACTTTAAATAAATAACCTTACTATTTATAACTGTTTGTTGTAGACCCCAAATCCTAATTGCTCTAACCCTATCCAGCAATATCTAACCCTAATACCTCTACCATTAACTCTAAAGTTTCTAATACTTATCCCTAACCCTACTTCCTCTAATTCCAATTGCATCATGGCAGATCTTGCACTCTCTCTCCACTGATTAGCCACATGTATGTTAGCAGTAAATGTTATTGCTTTGATTGCATACAGTTGAAGCAAACACAGATGCAGTCTAGATAGTACGTTGCTATGAATTATTAATCATTGGGAAAAATGGTATAAAATGTTTGAATAAGAGGGTATAGTTTAAAAAGTGGTAGTGATTTGAATAACACCAACTTGACTAGAGTTCTGATGATACCCAGTTGAGATTACCAACGATATTGCTGAGGATATGCAGATGATATTATTTTTCCATTTTTCACCGGAATGTGCTAAGTAAGAGTATAGTAATTTAATATTATGCAAACTATCTGGAAAAAAATAAGAAATAAACTGTTTGTGAAATAATACTTTCAATAATGTTAGAGTCAATATTATCTGCTGGGTCACACTCTACAGTGGCACACTAAGCTGAACCACTACCTGCAGAGATGCTTCTCATGAAGGAAGTCTTGCACCTTGTCTGACTTTCTTCATAATAAATTTGTCTTGTGTTTATACAGTGCAGCTTGCTAAACAGTTATACTTTTCCTCTCTCATTAGTCTATAATC
Organism: Pelobates cultripes; assembly: GCA_933207985.1. Classification (NCBI taxonomy): domain Eukaryota; kingdom Metazoa; phylum Chordata; class Amphibia; order Anura; family Pelobatidae; genus Pelobates; species Pelobates cultripes. The sequence goes on along the minus strand of OW240917.1, from coordinate 117,890,592 downwards.
CTGAAAGTCAAGGTGTCTGTTTGATACCTTTAGCTCTCTTCTTTGCCTTGCCATGGCCCCTCCATAAACTAACCTTTCAGCCAATAGCTTTACGTGATACTTTACCGACAAGATTGAACAGTTAAGGAAAGATTTCTACCTCCTTCGCTCTTTTTCTCAATCGCACTTGGACTGTACCTTTCCTACCCTTCAGACTTTCTCCCTGGCTACTGAACAGGAGGTGGCTCTTGACTAGTCTTCCCTTTCCAACTGTAGTCCCATATCTCTGCTCCCTTTTTTCTCAAAACTTCTAGAATGACTTGATTTTACCAGTTCGCTTCCTCAATTCCAACTCTCTCCTTGACCCTCTCCAATCTGGCTTCCACCCCCCACTCTACCAAGACCGTACTGATTCAAGTTACAAATTATCTATTCATGGTTAAATATAAGGCCACTACTCTATACCAATTCTTCTTGACCATGTCCTATTTCTCCAAACTCTTCAATCTCTTGGGCTATGTGACATTGTTCTCTCATGGTTCTCCTCCTATCTCGCCCAATGTTCATTCAGTGTCTGTCTCCTTTTCCAATGACACCTCCTCCCCTCATCGTGTCTCAGTTGGAGTCCCCCAGAGCTCTGTTCTTGGTCCCCTTTTGTTTTCTCTTTATACTGCCTCACTTGGCAAACTTATTTATTCATTTGGATTCTGCTACCACATGTATGCTAATGATACTCAGACATATTTCTCTCTTCCCCTGATCTCTTCCCTGCTGTCCTACAACATGTCCCTGCTTGCCTTTCTTCCATCTCTTACTGGATGTCCTCCCGCTTCCTGAAACTCAATCTTTCTAAAACTGAGTTTCTTATTTTCCCACCTTGTAATGCTGATCCTCTTCTTTTGCTATTCGTGCATGTTGATGGTACCTGAATCAGCCCGTCCTTGCAAGCCTGTTGTCTTGGTGTTATCTTTGTCCAGCCTGTTGCTAAAACCTGTTGATTCACCTCAAAAACATTGCCCACGTATTTCCCTTTTTTATGCAAGATGCTTGTTCATGCTCTAGTATTTTCTCGAATTGATTACTGTAATTCTCTCCTAATTGGTCTGCCCAGAAGCTCAGACTGCCTTGCTACAGTTTGTAATGAATGCTGACATCAGGCATTCTCTCTTTCGCTCCTTTCACACCTCTCCCCTCTGTCGATCCTTACACTGGCTTCCTGTATCCTATAGCTGTGCATTCAAAATACTAACCCATACCTAATAAGCTCTAAACACCTCTAGCCCCTTTTATATTTCTTTACAGATTTGTAGGTTTGCCCCTTCTCGGACTCTTTGCTGCCAGTGACCTTCCCCTGTCTACACTTGCAGGACTTCTCTCAGGTGTCTCCTTTCCTTTGGGACAGCCTGTCTATCATACTCCCCCCATGTCTTTAATTGTTTAAGGAGTTCCTCAAAATTCATCTTTTCAGCTTATGGCCTCCCAGTGTGACTTCTATTTTACAAACCTGTGTCTTACTCTCTCCCTCTAGTTCTGCTACTTTCCACCTTGTTTATTTGCTGTCCCCCTTAATGCTCTTCCTATTTGGTTTTTAGATCGCATCTTCTCTAGACTGTAGGCTCATTTGAGCAGGGATCTTATCAACCTATTGTTCTTGTCCCATTTATTGAAACATTTATAATATTGCAAGGCACTGCACAATAAGTTGGAGTTATCTAAATACCAATAATATTAATAATAATACCAAGCTAATAGAGATAATTGGGACTGGGGTATTATCTTTGCAGCAATACACGCATATATTCTAGGCTTGCATGAATTACATAAAACTAAGCTGATTTACCTGTGGCAATTTAAACTCTTCATATGTTCTTTAAATCTTCCAAATGATAATGTATTTGCCCTGCTTTGATTTAGCAGTATTCTCAAGAGGGTATTCATATTATCAGTCCATTTTTGATACTTTACCTAGCTTGGGCGTGTTTTGTTTTTTATTTGGCATTTGCTTCTCAGTTCTCTAACTTCTATACTCTTTTGACCTAATCTTGCGTCTCCATAGGCACCACATTAAGTCTGGCCATTTGAAAGAAGCACTGATTCTGTATCTCCAATTTTTGGACATTACTTATTTCAAGTCCTGTGTATTGGGTCACTCCAATTATTTAATGGGAATGATCATGACCACAATAAATTCCATTAAAATTCTGATCTAGGGCAGTAGGTTTTGGTTAGGACTGTGCTTGGTGGAGTTTAATCTCACCTGCATGTTGTATATACAGAGTTTATTTATGATCCACCTTCTTAAAGGAAAACTCTAAGCACCAACACATGTTTAGCTTATTGAAGCAGTTTTATTGTATAGATCATGCTCCTGCAGTATCACTACTCAGTTCTCTGCCATTTAGAAATTGTCACTTATGTTTCTGATAATGTTGCCCCTAACCACACCTCCCCTGTGAATGACTCACACAGCCAGCATTAAAACATTTTTTTATTTTCAATCACTTATGACAGCAGGGGCGTACCTAGAACATTTGGCACCCGGGGCGGATCCTGTGCGTGGCACCCCACCCACCCCCCAAAAAAA
>OW240917.1:117856657-117887929 GCA_933207985.1 Pelobates cultripes | reverse complement strand
GATGCGTGAGAATAGTTAATAATCTGGAACTGTGGATTCTATTGCGTACATAGTTGTGTGGATCTACTGGGTCCCTAATTTAGTATCTCTCAATGTTATTTTAAGATTCAGACCTTTTCAATCCACATTCCATGTGGAAGAGAGAATAGAGGAAGAGTAAAAAAAAATTGAAGGAAAGGAATGTGAGCACCCTGATGGACCCTCCCTCCATGTACTAAATGGTGTAGTGGAACTACGCCTTGTGATGAAAGTATAAAATTACCAAGGTAAAGACGTGTCTCCATCCAGCCAAGAGTCCCATGTTTTATGGAATGATTTAGGAGAATCATGCATTTCTGAGGTGAGTCTATCCATCTCTCTATGTTTTCGTGCATTTTTGGTTATTATAGCTAAACAGGGAATATATTGTGTATCCCAGTGTTCCCCAAACCAGTCCTCATGGACCACCAACAGTCCAGGTTTTGTCAGTATCTCCATTGGAATAAAACAGGGAAATACATAAATCCTGGACTGTTGGTGGTCCATAAGGGCTGGTTGGGGAACACTGGTATAGCCCATTCTACCCCTATGACTCTGTGAGTTGATAGCTCTATTCTCTGCTCTTATAAATTGTTGGTATTGATGGAATGGGTGTATTGATCGGGTGAGGGGGGGTGATAATGGTGTGAAGGAGGGGTGGTATTGATGGTATGAGGGGGGGGGTTTATTGATGGAGTGGGGGTATTGATGGAGTGAGGGGGTGTGATAATGTTGTATGGTAGGGGGGTTGATGGTAAGGGATTAAATACCTTTTTTTTCGCTCCCTGGTGGTCCGGTGGCCATAATATCTGTGGTTACCCACAGCAACGCTCTGATTGGCCAGATCTTGCAAGACACATGGACTGCGATTGGTGCTCTCCGGCTGGGTAGACTGGAGGGGCCTCGCACCCAGCAGCATACAGAGCAGGCTGTCGGGCCCCCTCCGTCACTCTCACTGACCGAGGACGCAACACAGTCTGCCCTAAGGCTATTTAGGCTGCCGTGAGGCCCCAGGCAGCACAAGGTCTTAGGGGGCTGCCTAAATTACCTAATAATATCATGTCCTGATGAAAGTTTTAATGTGAACTGAAACGTTGACCTTCTGTGGGATCTTTAATAAAGAAAATCTTTTTTTTCACAAGAACTAGAGTGCTGGCTACCTTTATCTTTTTGGTGTATGCAGTGCAGTCGAGCTATAAGACTGGGAAGCTGGAGTGCTAAGCTATATACACATATATATACACATACACATTACATGGCACAAGGACTTATGGGGCTGGTAAACATTTTTTTTTCCAGGGCTGCTTTGAATTTCCAGTCTGGCCCTGCCGTTATTGGGCCTAAATCTATTTCCCAAGCAGAGATTTATGGCAGTGCTATTTGAGAGGAATGTGTTGCTAATTGTGTATAAGTGTCGGATACTTGTCCTTTTCTTGTTTGAGAAAGTGCATACCTTCTCAAAGAGTGTCATAGGTGCTGTACCCACCAGCCTGTCGAACCTGTAGATGCAAAGCTTTTGAGTTGTAGGTATCTGAAAAAGTCAAACATCTTAAGGAAAGTATGATCTGGTATGTCTGTATATTCCAGAATCCTATTGTTTAACCCCTTAAGGACACAACTTCTGGAGTAAAAGGGAATCATGACGGAATATTTCCGTCATGTGTCCTTAAGGGGTTAAATATAAATGTCCTAGCCATGTAATGTTTCTGTAATGGGCAAATAAATATAATTAATATAAGAGTAGATGGGAAAAGAAAAGAGGTCAAATTTCTCCTTCAGTCTATCCCACAAAACATTGTTAGTGTATGAGTAGGTGATAGTTGGATCAGTTGGGGAGGCTAAGGGGTGATGTATTTTCAAAAGCCAAATATATAAGGAAGGGTAATCCCACTGAATATCTGGTGCTCTAAATCAACCCACCGTTTCTTCCCTGGTGTTATATGCCAGTGTTGTATTTGAGTCAAATGAGTAGAATACAAGCAGTGTATGAGGTTGGGAAGTCCTAGTCCTCCCGATCTCTCTGGTACATATACAGCGTGTTCCTATGAATTCTGGGTCTTTGTCTGTTTCATATAAATGAATAAAAAGCAAAGTCTCTGGTGGACGAGTGTTGAGATCTCCAAATATCAATAAAGTCAAGGTGGCTAGGAATTGGGAGACTAATATATCACCTCGTAATAGCCGTGGCGTCCCCGGTCCAAAGAACTCCAGTCAAGAGCAGGATAATGTCATCGCCAAGAACAGTGTGAGTTGCTGGTAGAGAACCTAAGTGGGTGGACATTGTGTTCTAGAATTAATGGTCTGGGATAGTGGGTGCATATATAGAGCAAAATGCACATTTGATTACTCCTACGTTGCCAATTATTGTGACATATCTACCCTTAGAGTCCGCGATCATTGAGATGTTATTTAAGCGACAAAATCTTTTCAGAAGGATAGCTACTCCCTTTGATTTTGTGTCAGGTGAATTTTCAAACAAGCTGTGGCCGAGGCATTGGACCAGAGCAGGAAGATCGAAGTAGATCAATAGCTGGGAGACCAAGTTGCTCATAAATCCGCATCAGTGACTCTGTATAAGGTAAAAGATTGATTCTCACGATGAACCGATAATTTGAACGGGTGTCCCCATGAGAAACGCAGTCTTTGCTGAGTTATCATTTGGATCAGTGGGCACTGGGCACATTTGAGTAGGGTGTTCGGTGCCAGGTCATTAAAAAACTGGACTGGGTGCCCAAATACTTGAATTGGGGAGTCTCTTGCTGCTCTCATCAGAGCCTTCTTCACATGAAAATAATGAGACCAGACAATGGTTGTGTGGAAGAAATAGAGGGATTGTGAAGAGCCCTATGATCTCTATCCATTAAAAGTTCCACAGCTGGAGCATCAGGCAGAAAGGCTGCAAAAAGTTTCTCTCACCTTGGATGAAAAGATCTCTGTCGACACAGACTGTGGAGACACGGATATTATTTGATCTTGTCTTCAATGTCTCGTGCACTTCGTGTGAGGTCTGCTCTTTAATAGATGGGAGGTGTTTGGTGAATTCTGCCGCGATACTTAGTCGTATGTATTGCAACAAGTTTTCAAGATCTTTTCTAGTGAGTGGTGAAGCTTTGTGGCTATGGCTGGAGTCACTCATGTCTAAGTCTGATCCTAACTCCATGATCCCATCAGCACGTGGTGGGTATTTATTAATCTGGCTCTGGAAAATTGGTGCAACCTCGGAACCATGTTCCAATTTTCGGTCCCCTCCCATGGTGCGGCTTAGGGGGTCTTCTGCACAGGTTGCAGGTGTTTTGGGTAGGTTTAGCTTTGCTTCTGCTGCTTAATACTTACGAGTAATGCATAGGTGTAACATATCACCTGTGTCCACCTAGAGAAAACCTAAGCTTGCACCAAAGAAAGTAGTTGTTTCTCTAAGTCACAGAACAAATGTAATGTTTTGGCGTTGAAACAGTGTAATTGCTTGCTTTTGGTACTTGTCTGCAGACAGTAAATACTCCTGCTTAACACCTGGAGAGAACCTTCATTTCACAGCCAAAAATACACCACTTTCAGCCAATATAGTAACCTATCTATTACAGAAACAAAACACTTTGACTCAAGTGAAAATAATTTTCACAGCATTATGAGCTCTTTCTCACAAGCTGTGTCCTTTGTCACCTTTTACAGTGATAAAAAATACTGCTGAAAAAAAATTAAAATGAAAAATAAAAAGGGGAAAGGAATTTACATATATGCTCTGTATAACACTTGAAATTGCATGACTATTTCTTTCAATCTCTGCTTAAAAGCTAAAGTTATCATCATTCGTCACTATGCTGCCAAAGATATAAATCCAGTGCTTGGTCTCAATTTCCAGCCAATTGTTTTCCACTATAAATGTTGGTGCTGAGGGTAACTAGATAAGGATCTGCTTTGAAAAGAGCAATGATTATTATACTAGAAGGAAGCTGTTGGTGCTGGGCCCCAATGATAGATTTATGACCATATCCTGGGGCTGCTGTGGCATGATGGAAGTAGCAGGTGCTGCAAACCACAAAGTCAATTTCTGTACCCTGTTCCTATGCACAGGTGCCAGAGCAGCTGGTGGTTTGTCGGCAATATTCTGACAAAATGTATCTGGAGTAAAAAGTTTGGGTATTTGGGTGCTATTTTCACTGTGAGACTGTTAGGTGTCAGGCCTTGGCTCTCTAACTATTATTGGACTACAGTTTTGCATAACTCGTGTGCAGACAGTGGCAGAGAATTATGAGAGAAATGCAGTATAGCAGCTAATGGTGCGAGAGACTAGACAAGACGTGTACATTGTATGTTTAGTTTTGAAAGTGAAAGATGTAAATTGGATAAATCTGGAAAATAATTCTCCTACTCTTCCACTTGGATAAAGTGGAGCATGTATGGCATGGTGTTGTGCTGATTAAAAAATATCATGCAATATAGAAGATACTTAAGGTGGCAGTTAAACAAATTCAGCTTAATAGAATGGTTTTGGTGTATAGAACATGCCCATGCAGTCTCACCGCTCAATTATCTGTCATTTAGGAGTTAAATCACTTTGTTTATGCAGCCCTAGCCACACCTCCTTGCAAGTGACTTACACAGCCTTCCTAAACACTTCCTGTAAAAAGTAATCTAATGTTTTTACTTCCTTTACTGTACATTCTGTTCAATTTAGAATGTCTTATCTCCTGCTCTGTTGTTGACCTGTTAGAGTCTGCAGGAGCCCCCTGTATGTGATTAAAGTTCAATTTACAGAGCAGGAGATAAAAACTTTTAATGTAAGGTAACGTGGTTGAAAATTAAAACATTATTTTCATGCAGGCTGTAGCAGTCACAGTCAGGGGAGGTGTGGCTAGGCTGCATAAACAGAAACAAAAGTAATTTAACACCTGCTGTAAATGGTAGAGAACTGAACAGTGAAACTACATGGGGCATGATCTACTCACTATATCTGCTTTATTAAGCTAAAGTTGTTGTGATGCATAGTATTCCTTTAAATCTGAAGTGTATATCAGGCAACGGTTCTAGTGGTATGACATTAAACCATGAGACTTCTATATTTTTGCCTAGGAAGTTAGAATCGGGTCTGGGTTAAGCCTAGGGTTAGGATAGGGTTATGCAGGTGAGGGTGTATCATGTTTACCTATAGTAAGATGAAATAGCAAAACTTCAACAGGCCAAGTGGTTAGAAACAATCTGAGGTCAAGCAGTACAGTACAGAGTTATGAAGAAATAAGAGAATAAGTCAGGTTAGGATTACTTAAATGCATGAACACCAAACACAAGTGAGGTCATACGAGGAAACAAGATCAGAAATACTATCAACACACTGTAGATCATAAAACCACAACAGGACAGTACAATGCAAATGTATTCTGCTTTCACAGCCCTCATATCAGCTGGGATTTGGTCATGATTTGATTATGCCAATATACCTTATTGCCCATGGGCTTTAGATTATAGGATTTGGCTACAAGAAAGTGTGAGAGCAACCAACATTAGAAGAGCACCATAACCACATGTAAGGAGTTAAACTGTTTTCTAATAATGTGAAATCTTACATGGGATCTGCCTCCTCACAGCCCATAGTGAGAGCCAGAAGCTGCTGCAGTGCAGGTCCATATTATTGGTTTAGAACATCATCTGATTTATCTTAGTCAATGAACAAAGACCTGCTCAACTTGCAGCTTTGATTAAGCAAGAGGCAAGCAAATAGGCTGGCACTTTGACCGTTAAGTGGTCATGGGCCTAAGATTATCATGCGGAACTAGAGGAACACTAGTGGTGTGATGGTTCATTGGCTTAGGAGGATAAGGTTACAAGAGGAATTAACTTATGAAAGCAACTTATTGATAGAGCTATAGAGGGACCAATGATTTCTGATGGCAATGCTGCAGTGGATACTTATCTGATTAAGTAAAGACCAGATCCCTGGTAATGCTAATTATTATTTGTTATTATTATTATTATATAAGACTATAGTTATATTGAAGATATATTGTAGAGGTTGGATTTTGAACATTAGATTCCAGAGGACAAAAATTTACCAGCTGAGAGGGGATATCAAGTTGCTAAATGGAAGAGAATTTGGCTGATTATTGTGTGTGAGCTAATTATTGTGTGTGAACTTTAACTTTATTGTGTGTGATATTAACTGATAGTGTGACCTATGTATGAGTGTGTGGAAAGATGGTGAATGCCATTATTCCTATGGTATGGATTGCCATTAGACCTATGGTAATGTTTACCACTGATTATATGTACTGTTGGTTAACATGAATTCAAATGAAAAAAAAAATAATCATATGACATCATATTTTATTTGTCAAAAAAACAGGTATTCTTTGGAGTTCTTCATTTTGGATCACTCTGGTCATCCCGGCATAACTAAAGAGCAGGGAAGAACACTGTATACCTTCTATCAATGTCTTGCTAAGCTCTAAATTACTTTAACATTTAGATTAAAATAAAAGTCCTACATGTGTCTTGATATAGCACTATATAACCAATAAAATAAAATACAATAAATAGGCTGTCTTTTTTTTCTTTCATAGACATCTAAAGACTTGAGTACCCAGTGAATATTGCTATGCCATCTTCCTTGAACCCTTTTTGCTACATTTTCGACCTGTAATGGGCTTGGTTACAATTAACCGTTTAAAAAGGGCAGAGCACACGTAATACTTTAAGAGACAAATAATTAGCTGTAACCCTCAACAATTCTACAAAAGGTATGGGGGTGCGGTATGTAGTGTACACTTTCATATAAAAAATGAAAACGTTAGCTTTTAGTTACATTAAAAAAAAATGTTTTCAAAACATAGGATTCCAAGATAATGGCATTGACTATTATATTACTTCAGTAAAGCCAGGTGCATGTTTATCTAGTAAACTAAGAAACTAGGTTTTATATTACCCCCGGTAAACACTTCAATCAGTGAATTACAAATGAACAACGATAGTGTGTGCATTTATATTTTAAAGGTGTTAATATTGTACATGTACAGTACTTAATGGCTTATTTAATGCCTGTTACAATATAAAAATATATAGATGTACTTTTATGGCTGTTTGAAAAGCAGTTGTTTTTTTATATTGTATGTTTTATCTCTATACTTAGTTATCATTCTTCCCTGTGAAAATTAGTTTAGCTGTTTTGTTTTTTTTATATTCAAACTTTATTCCAATCTTTTGTTTTATGCCCTGTCGTTGTTTCTCATTCTTACTGTTACAATTTATGGGCATCCTCTGTAAAATGAACAGAAAAATACTTTAAGTTCACTTTTTTTATTACAGGAAAGGTGAAAGTTGTTCAGGGATGAAGTCGGGAGAAGATGAAAGTGTCACTTTTTACATTTACGGATTGGCTCTTTATGAGCCTTGATATGTTAATGTATCCTACGGGGCCATTGCGAATGAATGCTTTGCACAGGTGGCCCTAAGCAATTTATAGAAACGATAATTGAATGAGAAAAAGAAAAGAAGGAAGATTTCGAAACACATGGAACACAGCTGGTCCCAAGCATTTTAAGAGCAGACATAACTTTTACATGACAGAGATGATTTCTATGTCAAAGAAAGAGCTTCACGGTCTACGTTCTAGTGCTTCCCACTCCAACTGTACAGTGTGTTCTAGAACATGCTTTTATTACCACACTGTCAGCATCCATAATGATCTTTTTTTTGCTAACATAATTCATTCATCACTTGCATTGTCTTCAGAGAACATCTGCGGAAGACTTTAACATCAAACCCCCAAATAAGCCCAATAAGGTTTTATTTCCCAGCAGTCAATCAGTATTCAATACAGCCATAGCTTAGCTTGTTTTATCATAATAGAATCATCATTCAGAAGTATTATATTCAGAAGTATTATGAATAATGTATACAGATACTAAACTAACAGGGAAAAACTATGAAAAAATTCAAGAATGGGTTCCAGTGAAAGGAATATGAGTTTTTATTGGAATTTTTACTATCTACCGTTTAATCTTCAATGTAAATTTCACCACAAGTTAAATGAAGCAGTGATTATTATGGAAATATCATATGCAGTTTTATGGGCAGTCCAGTCCTTATCAAAGGGCAAACAGAGTCCTACTCTGGTCCTTGGAGGGCCTCATGGCTTAACTTTTCTTTGAAAACGCTATTTTTCCCCATTGTGAATTGATGCTAGGGTTTGGGAATTGCTAATCTAGACTGTTAAAAACTGTCATGAACTTTTAGAAAGAATTGGTATGAACCTCAAACCTGACTGTTAATCAAACACTGTGTTCTCAAGGTTATGCTACAGGCAGCATTTTAACACAGTTCTCTTTTTTGACTTATGAGCAATAGGGACATTGGATATCCTTTTCACATCAAAAAAAGGATGAGGAAAGAAATCCAAAAGACTTCTTTTCCACATGAATAATTTCTTCCTTCAAAGAGGATGTAAAAGGAAATATCAAATATATTTATTCTAAGTCTTTTAGCACCAGGGAAAATAGTCTGTGGGAGATATTTCCATGGATAGATAGTAACTGGAATTAAGCCCTCTACAGACATTGCCAATGGATTTGGTTTCCTGCGCAATGATTTGCATGACAATGGTGTGTATCGTAAAGTTGGGGGCTTAGACAATGTATCCAACTCCTTTACCTGCACAAGTCTACTTATTTCAGTCATTTTAGAATTGTGTTTATACACTACTATGTTGGCTGAGCTATGTTACTGTAGACTTTACAGTAAATGGGAGCAGAACTCAAATATATTGTTAGATAGATTCTCACAATTTTGACCCATAGGCAATCTGCAAATATATCGAAACTCATTTCTTTATTAAAAAAAACCCAACAACTCCATGCAATTCAATGTGTGTATTGATATTTCAAAAAGCAATTGGCTGCTTCATATCAGAATGCACTGACAATTTATGAAGTGACTGCAAGCTGTATTCTTCATTATGAGCGAAACAAAGCAGAGTCTGTGATATGAAGAATGTATGTGTGTCTGATAAGAGACATGTATGCCAAGTCCCCACTATTAATCTCACCTGTCATTTTACAGATGCGTGACCTTTCCTCCCTTATAGAGAAGAGTGAATTAAATGACATGAGGGAAAGATAAGATAGTGCACCGTAATTAGATATTAAATTATTCTGGGTATATTTTATTCAGCGCACGTCACGTGGACCATTCTTAAAATGATTAAAACATATATGTCATTACAGCAATAAATACAACACTGAACTTAACCTTATAGGCATGGCATGATTAGGAAAACAGCCTAGATGATAGAAGACAGCAAAGCAATGTGTGTCACCGAGATATGATACAATACAGTGTTAGGGTCTGTACAGGTCAAACAGTCTGTAAAGGTCAGTCTGTAAATTGTTCCCTTAATAAAGGATATCGATGCTTAAACACTATGATGAAGAATCCTATATTTTAGAACACATTTTAAAATGGTTTATATAACTACATGATTGCCTAGTATGGAATTGTCTAGTACGTTTTATTTTCACTACAGTGTCACTGCAGGCTGGAAGAGATTCATTTTTTAATATATTGTATTCTGAACAAAAAGAATAGGAAGCCAATAATTTAGAAAATAAAATTAAAAATGCTCACCTTTACATGTATGCATTTAATATGAATGTAAAGGCTTTACAGCATTTGCAGTTAATCCCATTTAAATTAGGAATTGGCGTAGGTAGTCAGCAGGCTTGCAATCTGTTTGATTGAGCCTCAGTTAATGGATTCTCAACATATGACATAAAGTCCTGCCCAGCAGGGATATATGGACTAAGTAATTTAGTACTTGGCAGCAATCATTAAACAAAACTACAAATTGTGATAGCTCGATATCACAACCTGAAATGTGTGTGGCCACTGTTTAAAGGACCACTCCACACCCCAAAAGCACTTCAGCTTGTTGAAGTGCTTTATGGATGAGGAGTAGCCTTGTTTAAGCCCAGTTTATAAAAGTGCTGATTTCTATGAGAAACTTTTCCATGCCTGCCTCCCTCCTCATCAGTTCCTCTGCTCCAGACCTCAGAACAGACATGTATGAGCGAGCCAACAAGCGCATACATATATGTGTGCGCGCATGCACGAGCCGGTGCACGTTCATTCCGCTGTGTGTGTGTGCACGAGCCCATGCGCACGTGTACACCAATTCAGGGGCTTCTCAATAAGAAGCCTCTGATTGGTTATTTTCCTGTAAAGAGACTGCAAGTCTCTTCCGGGAAAAAAGGGGAGGGCTTGCTAAGGCTACAGTTCATAAGATCTGCAGCCTTTGCAAACTCTTTTAGCATATACCCCCAATGAATACATGCATGAAAATTCATGCATGTATTCATTGGGGTTATATCTACTAAACAGTGATTTCTTTTTTTCCCCTATGTGGGAAGTGGAGTGGTCCTTTAAGCCGAGTTGCTCTACGGGTTGCTCTACGTGGAGCCCGGCAGCGAGGCAGAGCATCGGAAGCCATCAGGCCGGCTTCCGATGCTCTGCCTGTATTGAGTGCCTCGAGGGGTCGAGGCACTCAGTAAATATAACAAAAAAAATAAATGAATTTAAAAAAATATATAAAATGAATCCCTCTCCCTCCCATGTATTTACTGATCACTGCCGTTCCCCACTGGCGATCAGTCTTCTTCTTAGGGAAGACTGTCTGGGCTCAGCCCAGACAGTCACCCCTCTCTAATTTAGGATCCCCAGGGGCTAAAAGAGCGGTCACATGGCCTCAATAGGTGTCCACAGTGCTGCCAGCAGGGGAACTGCCTGAACTGACAGGCTGTCCCCCTGCTGGTGGAAAAGTAAAAATAAAGTTAATAAAAGTAAAAAACAAAATAAAATTAATAAATTTAAAAATATATATAACATCATACTAAGTGTATTTTTTTAATAATATATACATATATTAATATAAAAATACACTTAGAGTAAAATTACACACGTATAGGCCCCCTGGTGGTGAAGAAAATATAAAAGGTATATATATATATATATATATATATATATATATACATATATTATAGCTATATATAACATGTATATATATCTATATAGATCTTATATATAACGTCATACTAAGTGTATTTTTTTTATTAATATATACATATATTAATATAAAAATACACAGCATAAAATTACACATGTATATATATATATATATATATTGTGCATATATACATATATATATTATAAAAATAAGTATTAATTAAAAATAAATAAAAAACTGTAAAAATAATTGTTTAAGAAATTATATATATATGTAATTTTATTCTAACTGTATTTTGATATTAATATATATATATATATATATATATATATATATATTTATAATAAAATACACTTGGATTGAAATTATATATATATGTATATCCCTTTAACGACGGTGGATGTACGATATAAATCCGACAAAAAAACTGTCGTTAAGGACCACGGATGGAATCTAGTATGACTGCGACAAATAGGAGCCCTGGACTTACCTGGACCGGCGATCCGTGGCGATCACGGTTGGGAGGGACTGCCGGAGGCCCCAACAGTCCCCCTGCAGCAGCTCTGGCCACCCCGGCCCTCCAGGGCCATGTGATCACCATGATCACAGTGCCGCAATAGGAGTCTAGGAGCTGCCAGCAGAGGGACTGCTCAGACAGGCTGCTAAAAAGTAAAAAAAATAATAAAAAATAAAAATATATTAAACATATATATATATATAATATATTATAAAACAATTAAAGCATGTTATAATATATTATACATATATAATGCATACTTATATATCTCAAAGTACACTTATAATGAAATCATATAAATGCATTATATATGTATAAAATATAAAATGCTTTAATTATATTATACATATATAGGAAATAAAAGTGTGTGTGTGTATATATATATATATGGCATCTGAGTTGTTGGATTTGTTCCACCTCGGCTGTCTGTGCACTGTACTGTCATTCCATGATATATGTTTCTTTACTGGTTTATATTTCACTGTTTTTTTATTTTGGGACTAATGCCCTTTCAACTTTCACATCTCACCTATGACGTCATTTTGCACTCTGCTTACTCTCCAATCAGAATCTATTACCACCATATTTAAACTTTCACATTTCCCGCTTTTCACTGTCTTGATAAAAGTCCCTCGTGGACTGAAACGTCGACTAGATCATGTTGTATTACTACACGTTTTTGCAATAAATTTAATGTCATTTTTCTAAAAAGAAGACCTCTGGAGTGCACTCGTTTTTCTTCGATATATAAATATATATATATACATACACACACATGCGTATTATATGTATATGTGTTTGTGTGTATATATATATATATATATATATATACATATATATATATATATATACATACATACACATGTATTATATGTGTGTGTGCATATATATGTATATATATATATATATATATATATATATATACACACACACACATGTATTATATATATAAATATATATATAATATAAGTTGGAAAAAAACATTTATAAAAAACAGATAAAAACGCTAACTTTGGTCAGCGTTTGTGACTAAGTGGCTATTACAAAAGACTGGAAATACCCCATTTGGAATACCCTCGGTAATCTCCATTTGAAAATGGTATGCCATGATGGGGTTATTTCACATTCCTGGGCTACCATTTAGTCTCAAAAGGCAACACAGACCCAGCAAACCAAACTGAATTGGGCAAGCCCTATATTGACCCTGTAACTTTCCAAAACACCATAAAACCTGTACATGGGGGGTATTGTTATACTCAGGAGACTTTGCAGAACACAAATATGATTGTTTAAAACAGTAAAACATATCATGACGATGAAATCACCAGTGAAAGTGCAGTTTTGGGGTAAACAAAATGCAAAAAACAAAATAATTTGGCAAGCGTTTGTGGCAAAGTGGCTACTACAAAAGACTGGACATACTCCATTTTGAATACCGTGGGTTGTCTACTTTTACAAATGGTATGCCAGATGGGGTTAATTTTCATTCCTGGGCTGCTATACAGTCTCAAAGGCAACATAGGCCCAGCAAACCAATCTGGGAAAGCACTACATTTGACTCCTGTAAGTTTGCAAAAACCCATAAAACCTGTACATTGGGGGCACTGTTGTATTCGGGAGATGCTGATGAACACATATTGGGGTGTTCTTTATCAGTAACACATAACAGGAACTTATAATCCATGCCTAAAGTATAATGTGACAGAAAAATAACACACAAAAATTACTACCCAAAAGTTTGAAAAAGACTGTTGGTAGAATTAGTGCATGGAAAGCGTTAGAATACCACCATTTGAAATACCCTAGGATGTCTACTTTTAAAAAATATATGGTTTGATGGGGGTAAATTACATTGGCCGGCTTAAAAAATGTCCCAAATAGGACATGGGTGCATGATGACCGGCTGAGAAAATTCCAAGTTGGAAAACTGGAATGCACACCCTCCAAATAAGGTCTTTTAGCCCCCAGAGAACCCGACACACCTATACATGGGGAGTATCACTGTACTCAGGAGATGTTCCTGAACACATATTGGGGTGTTCTTTGGCAGTAAACCTTAAAGTTCTCCATATATGTATTCTTAAATTGCTAAGTGTATCAAAAAAATCACCAATTATTTTTTTTTTTTTTTTTTTAAATTTGGCATAGATTGGTGGTAAAATGGTTGCATGAAAAGAGTCAAAATACCCCAAATTTAAAACCTTAAGTTGTCTTCTTTTAACAAATATATGCATGTGAAGGATAATTTAGTGAATCCTGACAGATATCAGTGTTACAATGTAATTTTACAGCGTTAATTTTGAAAAAAAAAAATGGTTTGGAAATAGCAAAGTACTACTTGTACTTATAGCCCTATAACTTTTCAAAAAAGCCAATATTGTGTTAACATTAGGCATTTCTAAACTCAGGACAAAATTTAGAAACTATTTAGCATGGGTGTTTTTAGGAAGTTGTAGATGTGTAATAGATTTTGGGGTCAAAGTTAGAAAAAGTGTGTTTTTTAAAATAATTTCATCATATTTTATAATTTCTTTCATAGAACTTTATATGATATGATGAAAATAATGGTATCTTTAGAAAGACCATTTAATAGCGAGAAATATGGTATATATATATATATATATAATATGTGTGGGTACAGTAAATGAGTAAGAGGAAAATTACAGCTAAACATAAACACAGTAAAAATATAAAAGAGCCCTGGTCCCTAACGGTAAGAAAATTGAAAAATGGTCTGGTCACTAAGAGGTTAATGTTTTCAAGAATATTTATTGCGCAAACTTGGAAACTGTGTGTTAGAAAGAGTCCCCTCAAGGCCCCATTACAGATTACAATGAAGTCTAATGGGCACTGGAGAGGGTCTCTCTAATACTCTGTCCTCCATTCCCAATATAGTAACATAGCATAGCTCTCTGATACCTTAGTTGGCTCTTGTCACCTTAATTATTGCTGCTGGATGGCTGCTGTTGCTGCTGGCAGGCTGCTGCAGTGGCTGCTTGGCTGCTGTGGCTGTCTGGCAGGCTGGATGCTGTGGCTGGCTGGCTAGTTGTTGTGGCTGAAGGCAGGCATCTTTCTTCTCCCTCAACCCCTTTGTGTGTCCCCCCCAGCCACCGTATGTGCCCCCCTTCCCTCCTTTGATTTCTTAAGCACCCTATCCCCTCCTGTGCACTTCATTCACCCATAACCCCCTGTGCCCTCTTTTGCCCCCTCACCTTTTGTGCTCTTCTTTTACCCCCTCCCGTCCTGTGTCTTTATTTAGCCCCCTTCCCTTCTGTGCCCTCTTTTGCCCCCTCCCCTCCTGTGCCCTCTTTAGCCACCCTCACTTTCTTTGCCCTTATTTATCCCCCTTCCCTCCTGTGCTCTCTTGTGCCCCCTCACCTTCTGTGCTCTTTTTTATGCCCTCCCCTCCTGTGCCCTTATTTAGCCCCCTTCCCTTCTGTGCCCTCTTTTGCCCCCTCCCCACCTGTGCCCTCTTTAGCCACCCTCACTTTCTGTGCTCTTATCTAACCCCCTTCCCTCTTGTGCCCTCGTAGCGCCTCTCCCCTCCCCCCTGTGCTTTTATTTAGCCCTCATCCCTTCCTGTGTTTTTATTTAGTTACCCTCACCTTCTGTGCACTATTTAGTCCCCCTCCTCTCCACTTTTTAGCCTGCTCTCCTCCACTATTAAGCCCTTCTCCCCTCCACTCTTTAGCTCCTCTCTCCTGTGCCTGCTCACAGTCTGTGTTGGAGGAGCCTCTGCTTCCTGTACCCGGTCTGACAGGAAGCATTATTGTGCTCTTTGTGAGCACTTCCTGTAAGCTTGGGTAGGGGAACAGAGGCTGCTTGGCCACACTACTTTCTGTGACATCAGGAGGGTAGCACTATGCAGTGTGCTTTCCTCCTGCCAGTCACAGGTGATCGCACCCCCGGACAACCCACTGATGAGAGGCACCCAGGGCGGACCACCCAGCGCTTAGTATGCCACTGATTCATACAGAGCAGGCTCCAGTGCTAGGTTTCTCTCTCCTCTTCTAACATTGATGTCCTGTTTCTGTCATTAGTGGACTAGTCTGAAACTGAGCTGTGCAGGTAAGTGGGAGGAGGGGTGGAAGGTTGAAAAAACTCCCCTAGCTGAGAGGCCTGACCAATAATGCAATCTGAACAAGTTTATAGTAAGTTTATATAAGTTTATTACATATTTTCAAAGATTTCCTTTGTTTATTTTGGTTTGTATATTTGTTTAAAGGTGTTTGCTTGCTGTTTTAAAAAAGAATTGTCATGATGCATGTCCCTTTACATAGTGTACCTCTACTGACATAAGGCATTGAAGGGGCAGAATTTACGGCGTCAGTGATTTTTACAAATTCCTGCAGTTCTAAGCAACCATGAGCAAGCAGGGAAACGGTAATGGGACAAACATGGTTATTCACTAAAGTTAACATTTGTAGTGAGTTCAAAGTGAATTTCATATTTAAGGCAGCAATAGCCAAACTGGAAGCATAGTGCACATAGAGAATGTTTCCGTTTTGGCTACCCCTGCCTTACATTTCAAATTTGCTTTGAATACTCACTTCATGTGTGTTTTGCTTCATTGAACTCCTTAAAAAATTACTTTTAGGTTGGAAAGCTCTTAGAGTATTTTAGCATACAATGATCCGGAGACCTCAATGATTAATCTTCCGTTATTAAGTAATTAATTTCTCTTTTATTATCCATGGTTGAACAAAAATACAGTGCCAGACTGTTATGAAGTAATTTATAAATGTAACAAATGTGACTCCGTTGACCATGTTTGTTATCTTCTAATACAAAGAAAAACTATACTTTATAAAAAAAATATTACATTAGCAATGCTACTTTATTATAATGGTGACAAAGCTGCTTTGAGATTTATTCGAGCACTTATCTTATACAATACTCTATCCAATCAAACATGCAGCATTTACAATTGCCTACATTTCAAAGCTTTCACCTTTATAAAAAAATACATTTCAAGAGTTTCTTAACTTTACTGTTTATTACTGAAATTGCTTTTTTTACAGTTACTTACCGAACAATGTCACTAAACTTGCACCTTGGTATTATTATTATTATTACTATTTATATAGCAATAGCACCAGCATATTCTGCAGCGCTTTGCAATAAAAGGGGAAATTAACAAATAAGACAATAACAGAATGTTACAGGAACAATAGGTAGATGAGGACCCTTCTCAAACAAGCTTGGTATGATCTCCTTTCCCAAAATTAATATGTAAAAAGTAAACCAATGACCAGGATCCTGAAACGCATAATATACCTTTCTAGAAAGGCATTTTTTTTCAAGTCAAGCTATGACACAATAATTAATGTGAACAATATATAAATGTTATATATAAATTATATAACTCATACACAGAGAAGATGTCATGTCATTTTATCACTCACTGCTATATAACACAAACTTGAATACATTGAAATGATACCTACTATAATTACAGGCACAATAGTTGTCATATCTGTATCCTATTGTCATATTCACTCCTGTAACAGATTAAGCAGGAAAATAGTCCATATTAATTTGCAGAAACTTTTATTGGCAAAAATAAGAAAAATAAACATGAAAGTGTTTTTAAATCAGACAGTCTTAATCAGAACCTGGTTTTAACAATAAAAAGCAAAAAAAGAAAGAAAGCAGTCCTTGCTAAATAAAATCGGCTCTTTCACCTTGTAGGTTGATGAGCCATTTAGTAGTTGGAAAACAAACAAGGTTTGTAGCATATTGTTGAAATGTAACAGTGCAACAGAAAATGGGGATTTACCCAAATCTTGCGGCAAGTCAGTGATTCTTGCAGAAAGCAATTCCCATGTGGAAAGAACAGATATAAAGGCTGGTAAACAGACTGGCTATAATGAGTGCAAAAAGGAGAGTTTATTTGAGTTGGAAATAGATGAAGTCCAATGGAGGAATGTAAGAAACAAGTTGAGTATAAGGATCCAAGTCGGAGATTTTGAAGGAATCCCCAGAGAGGTAAGTGGAAAAGTTGTGAGTTGATCTGAAGATTCTGAGATCTGAAAAAATTAGTTAGTAGAAACATGCAAGGCACAAGAGCATGACGGCTGGTGTCAGCTCATTAAGAGTGCTCAGATTCACTGACAGGGCGGTCTTAAATAGATTGTTTATTGTCAGTGGACATGTTAACTTAAAAGGAGAGAACAGATATATTTAAAGAGACAATAACAGAAAAAGGCATGTTCCTAACACCTCTATAATATAAGCTCGTGTGAGCAGGGCCATCAACCTCATCTGTTCCTGTGTATCAAACTTGTCTGATTACTTGTCTGTTAGTCCACGCATTGTACATTGTTGTGGAATTTGTTTAAGCTTTATAAATAATAATAATAATAATAATAATAAGTTTAGTAATTTGTGCACATTTCATAAATCAATGTACTCCTCAGAATAAAGATAATATTAGGTGAAGTCTATTAAATAATCAGAGGTAGTTCTGCAGCTTTGTTTGGTATTTTATAGTACAATTTATTAAATCTGTCAGGTTTTTGTCTGTTGTTAGTTTTGTTGCTTAACCATCAAATTTGAATTAATGCCATTATTTTGACAACGCAACTCACATTTTCCACTGTTTAAGTGATCTGTTTCACTTCTCTTTTTTCCACCAGTACAAATTTTGTAGTCTATAAACAAATCCATATTTTTAGAAAAGTGGCAGAATTTGGTCGGCAAAAGACAAAGTTTTTTAGACCTTTTTTCAGAACAATTTAATGAGTACAAACAGATTAGGTACCAAACTTTTTAGAATGTTTTGTTAAATTTGTATTTTTTTTCACAATGTTGCATTTATTATTATATGTTTTGTTTTATGTTGCTGGCTACCATATCAAATTACAACACAATTCTTTGCTTTCTTATATAAAAAAAATGTGATAAGGCACCTAACAACCCTGAGTAAAAGTATTTAAATTCAGAGGAAACAGGTTGTGGACCACATGAGGATTCACACATTATTAGCTCTGACACAGTTACCAAGCAGATTAAGACAAAGTTATGCTTTACACCTATTAAAACAGAAACATCTATACATCTATTTATGCTTCTAGAAGCAGTGATTGTGATTGGTGTGGGACCAAGAACCCTTCTCCTCTCTACCTGTACTAGGAAGCTCCCAATAAATGCACTTATTGCCTGGCAGCTGTGAAAGTGAGTTCAGAGACATATTGGCAGTTTGAATTACAGGGTAGCAGTGAGACATAGAGGGAGACTGGTCAAGGATGGCCAAGATTAGAGAAATATGGGAATGCTAAAAGATAAAGTGGGTATGATAGACAGAAGTGGTTGAGAATAATGATGAGTTGAGAGACAATATAGCGGCTTCTAACTTTCTGAGAACTTTAAACCAAGAGCAGAGTTTCAAGACCAGTAATGAAAGGAGATTGGAAACCAAGCGAGTCATCACTGCCTGCTCTTCCTGAGTGACTAAATTTATGTTGTCTCGAAAAACTTGTATATTTCATTAAGTATGCTGTGCAATGGAAAGCTATGGAAAATAGTGGTGTTTAATAAATATACTCAATAAATAAACAATATGTTTGCTAAAAGGTTGGATTACCCATTTAAAAAGGTCATGTTAATAAACGTAAGCAGCAGCACACATTTAATCCGACTGCACCCAAATTTACTGTATATCAAGCACACTTTAAAGGGCAGAGTTCTGCTTATATGATGTAAAAAGAATGCTACCAGCTGCACTCAGAGTTATAGCTCATTCACTGCAAGCCAGCAGTTCCAAAGTTCAATAATGCAATATTAATCTCTAAGTGAAGTCCTGGACTACCCGTTCCTTGAGATTATACATGGGAACACCGAGTTCACACAGTTCTAAAATATACTGTATCATGGATCATAATTCTTTCTTCAATCTTTTTAAACTTTAACGCTGATATTAATATCCATCTATGTCCAGGTAAAACTGAAACGCTCAGATATGCTGCAGAGGATTCAGCTTTCCAAAACTAACATTGTGTATAGTTTATGTATATTTTTGCACGTATATTTAAAGTAGTCAAGGTAAAATTAGGGATATGTTTACTTAACCCCTGATTAGAATGTTAAAAAGGAAAAAACAAAACAATCAGTATTGTGTATTTTAATAAACATTTTGTATCCATATCTGGCTCTTTAATGGTATGATTAATTATTTAATGCAAGCATTAATTAAAAAGAACTGATAGGGATTGTTAGATATCTGATCTTTGATGATGTTTTTGAGCCACCAAAGTCAGCAACTTTGCAACTATATTATTTTTTTGGAGTTGCTATATGTCAGTATTTGGGTCCAAAAGGGGTTCCTAAAATCTTACAACTCAAGACACTTAGTACATACCTCTCAAAGTTGGGAGGATGGAATGCATCCAGGACCATTGTAGAGAGTGCTGCTGAGACCCTCTCTGCATTGTCCAAGCAACTTGTACTGAGCTGTCTGGTGACAGTTTACTGGTATACCTGAATTTTGAACACCAGGTAAATAAATAGGGATGGCAGCACAGAACACCAAAATATGGAAAGTCCCACCAAAAGTGGGACATGTAAGAGCCCTGCTTAGAAGTCAAGTGTGACATATGAAGTGGGTGATAACTATTTAGTACAGCCTTGTGGGGAAACATATGAACAGCAAAGGATTTTTTAGATTATTTCTTGATGAATAGCAGGTGGGATAAGACATTAAGGTCATCAGAAAGACAAAGAGAAAGAATTAGAGAATGTGAGATGAAAGAAAAGGGAGGGAGAGCAAGGGGATCACAAAGAGGGAGAGGGAAAAAACATACTGGTGACTGATTTTAACTTTTGTTAAACAACCTACCGTACTTATAATTCATCTATACTGGGTGTTTTCAATCAAACCTTTGCAAAATGTTTATAATTTGAGTTGCAGTTTTATGGGTAGAAAAACAGCATATTTTTTGACCTGTAGTTTCATACATGGCTATGCAACTGTGGGACAAAATGTATCCATATTTTATGTAATTTTTTTTTTCTCTGACTGATATTTTTTGTAAATATTGTAGGTCCTTAATCACATAGCTCTGTCACCAAAAATAAACATAATCGAATCTGTTTCTTCATAGCTCACTTATCTAAACCTCTTTTTATTTATTTCCTGAGTGCTCAAGTTCTCATTTAACACATAAATAAAAGTAGAGAATACTTTAATTTATGTATACCAGTCAGGTTGACAAAACTTGTCAATGGGCGGAGCTCAAAGCAGAAATGGAAACTTCAGACATCACGGACAGAGAAGAATAAAATGGCTTCTCCCAGGTGTTGAGATCCAGCACAAAGAAGAAAAGATAAATATAAATAAAGGTAAGAAGCAAAGCGGTAGAGTATAATTATTCAGATACAAGGGCCTTAAGGAGAGAAAAACTATAAGAAAACAAAACATGGAAGAGCTACTTTAAGTTGATCTCTGTTAAGATGGGTGAACAGCTAGAAAGCGTACACCATCAACCAGAGCTGAGAGGGGCAGGATCTAATATGAGGGGGCAGAGTCTAGCGATATGGAATGCACCTCTATCTACAGAGCGCCTGTGCGATGTGCACCCATGAAGGATCGGCTCTGCCATAAACAGTAACAAAACACTTCATATGTTATGCAATATTTTTTTTTTCTTTCTTTGAATGAATTCTTTTATTTATTCATGAAAAGCATCTTTTTAAAGCTAACTTCTTTTAAGGAGTATTCAAGGACATTTTTCTTACTAGCATGAAAAATTAAATGTCAGTTAAAGGGACACTCCAGCACTTTAACTTGCTGAAAACCATTATGTGTGAAGTGTCCTCTTTTTGCATTTTACAAAAAGTGCAGATTTAAATAGAAATTGGCACTTTTATAAATTAGACTCGTTACACTCCCTAACTTTCTAGTAGACAACAGGGCCTGTTACTTCCTGGTTTGGTTTGCTCAGTGTATCTAAACTCAAGAAGCAGCAATTGATCAGAGCACAGGAGCAGCCTTCTCATGGAGCTGCATTGGGAAGTCTGTGATTGGACAGCCACAGAATGTCTGGGTGGGGTTAGAGGAGGAGGGCGTGCAAAGGCTGCAGATAAAGCATCTACAGGTTTTGCAAGCTGTTTATTTATATAACTCAAATGAAAAAATGCACAATTAAATACATGTGAGTTTTCATTTTTGATATATCTACTAAACAGTGATTTGTAGGAATTATGCAGTGGCGAGTCCCTTTAATAGTTATGGTGCTCAAAACTGTATCACCCAGTGCTGCAGTTATTGACTTTGTGAGGAGTAGAACTATGATCTGGAAGATTGCTGCAATGAACTGACATGTGCTACAACTCCCAATAGTCATTTTCCCATTCCAGACTATTTTTACATTGCTCTGTGCTAGGGAACCTACTCAGCCAGCCTGCTACTGCTGCACCTTGCGTTGCCTCTATATTTATGCCACTAACATGTTTTGCATACATTTCAAGCTAAAAATAGGTTATAGTTAGATATGTTCTGTGACTTTATCTTTCATATGTGTACTGCACATCGGCCTATCAGGATTGCATATTCATGGAGAACATTTCTACGAAAAGCAACCACAAACCGTCAATGCTGACACAGCAATAATTATAGAAAGTTTTCACCCTACTGCTTTAAAACAAACATTAAAACAGTGCAACACATGTCGCCTGTTTAAAAAAATCATTACACTGAATTGACACTGAATATGATAAACAACTCAATTTTATATACTTGCTTCATAATAAAACCCAATCAATTCAGTGCTTATGTTTAATGCCTCAGAAAGCTTTTCGGATCACAGTTGCTAAGCAGTTTTAGATGATTTATCAATAGATTGGTATATAAACACATCACCAGCCTGAACAATCTATTGCTATCACAAACCAGGCTGTTAATTATTGTAAAGTTAAGAGCACAATCAAACGGTCCTTTATGGTCTCTTCAGATAACACAGGTAGAGATACCAATATCCAATTGAAAAGGGGCACTTACTATAACTTCTGATAGCAAAACCAATAATGCCTTTCTTTACACATAATTCAAATACCCTAATCAATAGCTGTATATAGACAAGAGGAATTGTTACACTTGTATTTGCAAACAACGATCAGTAAATATTCCATATTGCAAGCAAATGCTTGTCGTTTATCAATCAAATATTCTTTTTTCCTTTCTTCCTCAATGGGCTATAAACCATTAGGATAGATGTGTTTTTGGCAGGTCTGTCAACTAACTCATCATTTTTTCTGATAAGAACATGAAAAGCAGTCATTAGGCTTCACAATGCAAGTAAAATAAAGCAGTTAAGAGAAAAGAAAAAAAGAGAGAAAACAACATCAAAGGAGAGTCATTTAATGGAGTTGTCAAAAATATGTGTCATTAGTAAGTGAAAATGATCTCTCACCTGAAGAAATTAGCACGTTAGGGGCACTCATCACTGGAATTCACCCCAATGTTTAATCTATTGATAATACACTGAATTATTATGAAAAGTGCTCAACTTTGAATTTCCTGTTTTCGCTGCAAAGCAGGAACTTTTTAAAATGACACTTGATCCACCAAAAATGTTTAATAATATATTTGTTTTTTCAAAATGTAGTTTTTAGTGGAAGTTTTCAATATTTACGACAAAAATAAGTTGGTTCATATGTAATACAAAAGTAAAAAAATGTTGGGTATACACGTCACATTCCACAATTTAGAATAATATAGGTATCTGTGGAATAATAATTATCAGTGTATTTTGTGGACATTCACGTTATGACACTATACACTATTTTGCTTAACACTCTTTTGCTTAATGTTACTCAGCGGTGGGTAGCCTGCCATTGGTTTGCGTCTTACATCAGGAAAATGCAAGTAGAGTTAAAAAAGTAAAGGAGTCAGACCCAGAAGAGGTCCTTAAAGGGGAATAAAGCCTCCTGCATTGGTATTTCTGAGACTGAAAGACTGATAAAAAGGTGGAAAAAAGAATAGAGTGGTACATAGTGAGAGGATAGGTTGGGCCTAGGGGTCAGATCGTTGCTTCGGCTCCTGGTAAGTAAAGTCAGTTCTCCACATGTGCCATGATTTCTGGAATTTGGTGAATTGTTCTGTGGTTTTGTGGGCCATTTCTTCATATTGTTTTGTTGTGTTAAGACAGTCAATTATCATTTCCAGTGTTGGCGGGTTGGCTTATTTCCAAGCCATAGCTATGGCCATTTTCATTGCTATCAGGACATGCCATGCCAGGTGTTGGCCTTGACACCTATCTGTATCTGGAAAAAAATCCAGAAGGAGCACCTTTGGCAAATGGAGTAAGTTTATCATCATTGGTCAGTCATGGATTTCTGACATTCCTCCTGAACTCCTCAAGATTGGGGCATGACCAGAATATGTGGAAGAGTGAGACCTTTCTTGCATATATCTCCAACAAAGAGCCAAGGTACCCAAATACACATGGGATAGCTTCTGCAGGGTGAGGTACCATCTCATTATTAGTTTCTTTTCAGATTCCCAGTGGTTAATACACTGCAGTGCTTTCTTGAATCTTGAAGCTGCTTTTCGCCAATCCTTTGTAGCAATGTACTTTTGCAGGTCCTCCTACCACTTCAGCATATATTGGAGTTTCTCTTGAGAATTCTGTAGAAACCTAAATAGCAAATAGACAAAGGGGTATAGGAATGTGTTTTCCAATGTCACCCACAAGGGTGCTGGACTTCCTAGGGGTACTAATATTAGTTTCAAAGCATCTATCTATCTATCTATCTATCTATCTATATATATATATATAAATAAAAATAATAATAATAATAATAATAAATATATATATATATATATATATATATATATATATATACATATATATTTAAATTCTACAAATATATTTATATAATATTTTCACATAATTAAGTAATTTTATTAATGACAATATGAGGGGCCTGCCTGACAACCCAGGCACAAAGTCCAGAGAATTTGGTTTGCAAGCACTATCACTTTCTAGGACAGCATAAAACCTGTACATGAGGGATACTGTTTTACTTGGGAGACTTCCCTGTACTCCCAGGCCACTTATGTGTGACTTTTCATGCCTTACAGAGTAGCTCTGCTGGGGGTCCCAGCTTCAAAGCGGAATTTACGTTGTAAGTCCTGACATCCCATAAAATCAAATTAACCCCTTTTGAAGTTGACAATACCACCCCTTTACCAGGCACGAACATAACTTTTGTTTTACTGAAACGATCTGAGTGCTTTTTGGATATGTTGTGCGCTCAGATCGGGGCTATTCAGGAATATTTTTGTGGGGTTCTGATGCTGTTGTCATGTATTTTGTGAAATGTAACAATTGTATGTACGTTTTCCTATTTGAGAGATCATTGGATTAGCTTAATTGGAGCTCAAACACAATGGCTTGTGGAAAGGAAACCCCTGTGGTTTTGTATTAGAAAGCCCATGCTAGGGGCACTGCATAACAAGCCAAGTGGCCTAATAAAGTCTGTTTTGCTTCTTTTACCCAATGCGTCCATTATATTGGGGAAACTCTGCACAACAGGAATAACAGTAACAGTACTCTTGTTTTACCCAATACAACTATATTGGGGGAATTTCAGGTTCCTGAGGGGTAGAATCACTGTTTGCTGTAGCTGAATCCAGGACCAGCGGAGGATTAGAGAAGCGACGACCAAAGGACACTAAAAGACCCTGCAACCCGTGACAATGACATCATCAGAATTTCTGATTTTTAGCCAATCCAATGCTTTCCCATAGGGAATCAATGCATCTCTATGAGAAAAATTCAGCGTCTCCATGCAGAGTGTGGAGATGCTAAATGGCGGTGTTGCCTACTGTGCAGGACTGCCCCAGGAAGCATCTCCAGTGGCCATCTGAGGATTGGCCACTTGGTGGTGTCCCTAGGGGTAATGCAGTGTTTGCAGAAAATGTCTGAAGGCAATGATTATACGCATCAGAACAACTAGGTTAAGCTGTAGTTGTTCTGGTGAGTATAGTGTCCCTGTAATTACATATATTACTAAAGATGCCTCTGGCGGCAGTGAATCACCATTGGAGCTGACACAAAATGTCATCATTACATTTAAGAATTTTACCCTTTCTTTAAAAAAGATCTAAAAGTCAAAAGAAGATTAGGTAATTTAACACAGTTATCCTTCTTGACACATTGTATCACCATTGGAGCTGACACAAATTGTCATCATTACAATTAGAATTTCACCATTTGTTTAAAAATTATCTATAATATGAAGAATATGGAATTTAAGGTTTTTTTAATTTGTATTATTTATGTATGTATAATACAAAGACAACTATTTTATTTACTTTTCTTTTGGCATTATATTTTAAGATATCACAAAACCTTACCTCATGGTAAGAATAACAAAAAGCTGTAAATACTGTAATTTTCTTGTTCACAGCAATGTCAGAGCCAGGCAGTGCAGGGATATTGTAAAACGTCAGCCCTTGAATTCTGCTGCGATAAGACAGGCTCCTGAGATTAACAAGCCTGTCAAGTGTAACTCTCTGAAGTGTTTATTTGTTTAGAAGGGCAGCCTAATTCTTCATGAGGGAGTGATAGAAGTGGAAGCCCTCCAACACAATACATGAAGCCTACCAGAATGTATGTTCCTGGGCATGATTGCTACAAGGAGATAAAAAAAGCTATCTTATTGGGAAAATGGTATTAAAATAAAATACATTACATGTGTTCATCATGTCATATTTCACATCCACTTTATTTCTCTTGGATTAAAATAATACAGTCTCGAATGACACAATACAGTCTTTATTTATTTATTATTTTACAGCAATGAAAATATAAACCGATAAAATGAAAATTTAAGGTGATCTTTTTTTTCTGGCACTTTATTAGCCTGTTATCCCCTTTATTGGGGAAGTGGTTAATATACTTTATTAAATATCATGTAATAAATGTGTCAGTAGTGGAATCCTTTCTAGGATGGATCAGTTTCTGACAATTTTGTGTTTTTAGAATAATATTGCAAAGTCAATTTCTTTGTATTATACTGATATTTAATTCATCACATCAGTCTAATGATTTATGATTAGTATTTCTTTTTATTTATTTATTTGCAAATCTGTGAAATATTTTGCAGATTTTACTTCCTCAGTAGAAGTAGTGTATGCCAAAACTGCATCTTCAAACCAAATCTACCCTTAACAAATCAGTTTTCCTGACACTGCAGAATCCTGCAGTGCCCCCCTCCCTCCCACCCACCATCCCATGTTGCTGAAGGAGTTAAAACGGCGGAATCCAGCACTGAATCAGGCTCCGCCCATGCTCCTTCCCGGCCGATGTCAGCCGGCAGGGGAGACCTAGTGCGCATGCGCGGCAATGCTTTCCTGTGGGGATTCTGGTGATGCTGGAGGTCCTCATGCATAGCTTGAGGACATCCAGTGACGTTTAAAATGCTTTTCATGTTTTAAGAAGCCGGAAGTTCCTCTAGTGGCTGTCTGTCAGACAGCCACTAGAGGAGGACTTAACCCTGCAAGGTCATTATTGCAGTTTATAAAAACAGCAAAAATTACACTTGCAGGGTTAAGGATGATGGGAGTTGGCACCCAGACCACTCCAATGGGCAGAAGTGGTCTGGGTGCCTGGAGTGTTTTTGTATTTATGTGATATATTTTGTATCCAGGATCAGTACAAGAATTTTTGGCTACACAGGCAAATATACATTTTGCCGACCCTCCTCCCCCAAGAAAAATGCATCTTCACCTGTGTGATTCATAAATGCCCTTTTGAATTTCTTACCTCCTTTTGTTTTTTCATTCCCTTTTTTATGTCTTACCCCCTTTAGTGTATGTTATCCCCATTTTGTGTCTTACACCTCCCTTTAGTTTATCTTTTTCTCCCTTGTGTGTCTCTTACTTCCTACAGCCCCTTTGTGTGTGTCTTTCTCCCCCTTCAGCCCCTCTGTGTGTGTCTTTCTCCCCCTTCAGCCCCTCTGTGTGTCACTTCCTCCCTGCATTGACTCTGTGTGTCCGTGTCTTCCCTTCCTCAACCCCCTTTGTGCTCTCTTTCCCCCTCTTCACTCCCAGTGTGCCTTCTTACCTCCCATTTGTAGCATGGCCATGTGGACCACTGTAAAGATTCTTCTCTATCCACCAAGTCTGACAGCAAGCTGTTCATTGCTTCCTGAGAGCGGATTCCTGTCAGATCGGGTAGAGAAAACAAAAGATCACCTACCTGCAGTCCTCTGAGCCACGCTACAAGTAGTGACTGGCAGGAGGAGAGCGCTATGCTGTGTGCTCTCCTTCTGCCAGTCGGCTGAACATAGTGCCCTCAGGCTGGTGCGACCTAAGGCAGCTGAATGTGCAGACTTATGGTTGCGTTAGCCATGTTTGTATTACAGGCCCAGACTGCCCATATTGCAAACCAGCAAATGCTAGCTGGACAGAGAGGCTGAGGCTGACGGGGGAGATTAAGGGATTGAGTGTGCCTTCAAGGTGATGTCCCTGACCAGCCAGGTTGGGGGAGTGGGGTAGAGGAGTGATTCAGAGAATCAAGTGCCACCAAGACAACATTCTTATACATTCCCTGGGTTAGAATGGAAGGAGAAGACTGCACACAGTGGATACCAAGGTAAGATACAAAGAGAGAGAAATAAACTGTATTTTTATTTTTTTTTTGTTAATCAGGTATAAACTGTATTTTTTTTTTATTTTTAATTGAAGAGCCCCTATTTCCCACAACAGTCTTTACCACCCACTACAGCCAATATCCCTTCCTAAACAGCCCCTATACCATCACTGCAACCATTATTCACCACAGTATTGTCACCATTCTCCACACACTGCACACTACAGCCCAAATTCCCCCTCATACCACATACTCTACTGCCCTTTACCCCCACAAATGAAAGCAGCTTTCTCCTACACACTCTGGAACCGTTAACTTCCCCATGTACTATAGCCCCTATTCTGCCACACTACGGTTCTTATCCCTCAAACCTAAAATGGCTGTTTTTAGTTTATTTTAGTTTTAGTGGGAAGCCATTCTCACTTCAGCAAATAACCTTGTTTTGTTTTTATAGTTATATTTCTTGAGAACTGTGAGTGCCAAGAAGACAGAGTTTTCAAATTTCCTTGGTCACACAAGCTTACTGTATGAAACTGTATGTAGCAGTAATTTTTATACTCATGAAGCTAATGCTTTCAAATGATGGAACAACCTATTTGACATCTACCTATCTGCTAATTACAGATGTGTATCGCAATCTAACCATTTGTTCATGTTAGCCGCATGTTAACCATTGTTTTTCACTCTGCGAAGATTGAATGGTTCTTCTTTGTTGTTTAATGTTGGTGCTTTTCCTAATTTGCTAGAATTTGTAGATGTTGCATTGAAAAATAAACAGCAAATTACTAATCTGCAAAGCATCTGCTTTTAATGCTGTCTTTTTTTGGTCAGGCTCACGCGACAGCAACAAACAATGGTCTTTACTTTACTATAGAAATGTATAACCATAGCACCGAAGAATGTATTTGCTAAACAGCAAAAGGTGGTGAATTGAAAACCAAAATAAAAGACGAAATAGCTGATTTGGAATCATAAACCTCATAGGGGACTTGTCCATGACATACTGAAGAATTCAGCAACTCTTAAGGGAGTATTTTTGACATACCCCTACCCAGTTTGTTTTAAAGAACTGAGTTCTGGGGAAAATCATCATTGATGTTGAATGTATACTGTACGTTTCAATATGTGGATGTAAATTTATGTATTTATGTAGCTAAATGCATTTCTCAAATTATAAATTTTATGTCAATAATATATACAATTCTGAGAACTTAGTGGGACATCAGCTTTGTTCCGCATATGTGCTTGTGAAGCTCCTAAGAGCTTTCCAAACACATTTATATATCTTTTTATAAGTTTACAGTAATGTGTTGGCAGTTTATCCTTACCTCTTTACTATGTAGGTGGTCCAGCAAAGTCTCACACTTATTAGTTCTGGTGGATATTAAAATTGATACTGTCTTGTCAATTTGAAAATCTCTACAACAAAACTCTTTTTTATTCAACTACGCTGGTAAAGTGTCATAGCAAAGTACTCTAGATATATAACAGGGATGCCATCTCCTTAGGTGCCTAGAAACAAGAATACATGTATGTATCTGGGAGAACTACAGCAAGGAGATCTGTCTAGTAGTTTACTTTTTTTTTTATTCAACCCACTCACCATGCTTAGAGAGAGCAAGGTAAAAAAGCAATATGTAGGTTGTCCTGTTGTGCTAATGAGTGGGAAAACCAGTGTAAAAGCAACACACAGTAGCAGAAACACAATATAATTGATCAGGGCCGGACTGGGAAAAAAATCCAGCCAGGCATTTAAAGGTAGAACAGCCCTAGGAGGGGTGCAACCCACGAGGTTGCATGTTGTGTCATCATCAATGAAATACATTCCTCTCCAAAATGAGCAGATATATTTAATGCCCCTCAGGCCAGCCCGTGTGTAGTGTGGGGGGTGGGGGGAGGGGGGATAAGGGACATAGAGCTGCAGGGTCTGAGAGGAGGACATGGGACAAAAACAATATCTGTAAAGTTTTCTCCCCCATCCCTCTTTTTCAACTTGAGCCTTGGAGGTAGGGGGAGCCAGTGAGGAACCATTTCCCCTGGTGGTTCAGTGGATGAAGCAGGTGTAGACCATGTGCACAGGATCTGTGCTGTGCATCAATGTGCAGGCTGGTGAGTGAGATCTTAGATTTCCCTTCAGCAGGGCTGCCATCAGAAATGTTGGGGCCCCTGACACAGCTCAAGGTCTGGGCCCCCCGGTCCGCCCAAAGTGCTGCCCCCCAATATCCCATCACAATGGGACATCACAATGCCCCACCCATATGATCTGCCATGTTAACTAACACCAGTGCTGCAGTGCCGCCGTGTTTACATTAAAAGGCCTGCAGGGACAGGCTAGACACCAGAACCACTACATTAAGCTGCAGTGGTTCTGGGGACTATAGTGCCCCTTTAATGTGAGGTAAATTAGAGATTAGTGCCATGAATTATATACTAGATTGCCTACTTACAACCAGATGAGGATGATGATGGGCTCTAGCTGCAGTCTGGCTCCACTGGTCTGGTGTACAACAGGCTCTCTGGAGGCGGTTTGTAACTGTGGTCACAAAAATCACTGTTCTGGGAGAACGGGAAGCAGCTCCATTTTTTTGAGGGCCCTTTACACAGCTCAAGGTCTGGGTCCCAGGGTCCACCTTCATGTTCCACCAATGAGTTTGTTCACAGGGAGTGGGTGTGTGTGTGTGGGGGATGTCCTGATGTGTGTAAGGAATGCATTGTGTGAATCTGTGTTTGTATGTGTAAGGGCTGCAAGGTGAGTTTGTGTATGTATGGGATGCAGTGTGTGCGTCTGTAAGGGATGCATTGAGTGTGTGTAAGGGGTGCATTGTGTGTTGCTGTGTGTAAGGGATGCATTGCTTGTGTACGTGTGTCTGTGTGTAATGCATTGTGTGTTTTTCTGTGTGCAAGGGGTGCATTGTGTGTGATGGATGTCAATCTCTCCCCCTCCCCCCGTCAATTTCCTTCTCCCCCCCTCTCCCTCCAATTTCCTTCTTCTCCCCCTCCCTCCCTCCCTCTCTCCAATTTCCTTCTTCCCCCCCTCCAAATTCCTTCTTCTCCCCCTCCCTCTCATTTCCTTCTCCTCTCCCCTCCAATTTCCTTCCTCTCCCCTCCAATTTCCTTCCTCTCCCCGTCCCTCAAATTTTCTTCCTCTCCCC